>NW_017547257.1:2866674-2943561 GCF_001854935.1 Bemisia tabaci | reverse complement strand
CCCGTGACTAGAACTCTGTCTCGACTCCGAGGCCGCGACGCATCGGCTAAGAACTGACTCCACTCCTTCTTATAGACTTTTGAATCCGAGCCATATTCGAATGGATTCCCAACGGTATGGACCACTGCGGGTCGATTATTGAAATTAATAGACTAAGCTATAGACAAAGAAGACGAAAGGGATTTGGAGGGATCCTATTGGTGGAAGCGGGTGGTTGCAGTGGACAAAGGACGTGGGTGATAGACTAACTTACGGCAACCCACGAGAGACCCGATAATTATTAGTCCATCATTTTCTCCCTTGGTCTATAAGAACCGCCCGTTTCCACCCATAGGATCGCTTCTGACTCTCCATGTCTTCTTTGTCTATCGCCATGTCTATCAATTTCAATAATCAGCCCGCTGGACAAGGTCCCAAGTTAAGCATCCTGAGACATGAATCGTTAGCAAAAGAGCCTCCCAAAATTTCGCCCCTTCTCCGGTATTCGATTCGACTATCGAACCAAGGTTTAAGTGGAAGCTTATGATAACAGAAAACTCACGAAAAAATTTCAAGATGAGTATAGAAACCGTTTTCGAGTTACGGGGGGTCAAAGGGCTCAAACTCCGGCCTTATTTTTCTCTATTTTCTTGTTGAATTGACGTGTCTACGGGGTTGTTATCGTTGTTTACACATGTTATACACACCGGTTCCCACGTATTTTTACACGCAAAATCGAGTTTTAACGTTGACGGGTCGTTATATCGATCGGTTCTATAAATTTTTTAAGATTCTTAACGGAAAATGATTTTGAACTGCTGGACCTATTGTACATTGCACATTGCTTGATTGAGAAGCGTGCCGAAGCCGTGGTAGTACGCGATTAGACCCACATAGTGTGTTGCGTTCCTTGTGGCCGGGCAATTCAAATTTCTCGTCGTAACCAATATAAAATAAAAACGTAGGTATCTTACTTAGGAGTTAATATCAATAATTTTTGATGCAAGAATCGTGTTTTACGTGAAATTTTGACTACGATACATGTCTAAGGATGCTTAACTTGGTACCGTGTTTAGTGGTCCATACCGGTTGAAATCCATCCGAACATGGCTCGGATTCAAAAGTCTATAACAAGGAGAGGAGTCAGTTCTTAACCGATGCGTCGTCTTCCATCAAGTTGAAGAGATACCCTTGAAGGCGCTCCGAGCAACTATTCCGCCACAGAAGTATTGCATAGTATCAGACGAAAATGCAGGCACACTAACGTCTGCAAATTGACCGGTATCGTTTTTTGCTGTCAAGAGGTTGATCCTACAATATGCGGCTCCTGTTCGATCAATTTTTGCGAAACGTGGCAGTTGGTGGCATTTTATAACGGGAAACTTGAATTTCCACTCAAATATTCAAAATTCGAAATTCGCACCGGAAAAAAGTGATATGGATTCAACATTCTGGATGTAGAAAAAGTGTGTAAAGACTTATAGAATGCTAAATTACTCGGCACAACAGTTAGTTTTACATCTTGGCATTACTAAAGTAATTTCTGTAGCGGGTAATTCAGCAATTTGTAAGTCCTCGCACACATTTTTTACATCCAGAATATTGAATCAACTTCACTTTTTTTCCAGTGCGAAGATGGTGGATATGGCCTAAAATGCTATCACGGCTCGTGTTCGATCGATTTTTGTGAAATTTGGTGTTAGGGGATATATTTTTGTGTGAAATTCGAATTGCCAGTCGAAATTTCAAAATTCAAAAATCAGAGACGCCGAAAGTGGCCTTTAATGTTATCTTGGCACCTTCTAAACTATCCAACTTTGCAATCGAGAAAAAAAAACACCAAGAAGTGGCCCGAATAATCTATGTAACGAGGTGGAGAAATAGTGCTGGGTCCACACCATTTCGCGGGAAAATCAAAGCCAAGAAATTCAAAGCATTATAATTAGAGTCAAAAATAATGTTTAAACTCTAATCAGTACCAATACAAAACTGAGGGGAGGAGAGTGTTCAGCTCAGGCAGTTTGCATTGGAATATTAAGTTGGAGCCACGGCGAGAGATCTATACCGGTTTGTGTCTTTTTAGAATTCATCAGCAGTCACACTTGTCCGTGAATAAATATTGAATTGGATTTGCGACGTTGCAAGTTTTTCAATGCCTATTTTATGCGCGGGTGAACAGATAAGAAAACCTTTAAATCTGCTGTGATTTTTCCGGGATGTGATGAAAAATATTATTTTCGTGTTTCATTTAAGTCTATTTGTATGCTTTCTTTAAACAGACGAAAAGGAGTATGAGTAAGAACACACGACGAAACAAAAGGGGATCCGAGATTTAAAGTCTTTGAGGTAAACAGGCCAGAAGAGTTGAAAAGCGCCAAAAGAAACTGACATGTAATCACTGTTAGTGTTATCAACAGCTCGCTTTTGCACTTTTGTGTCTATGATGTAAAGATTATGAACGTTGATTATGTACTTCCGAACGATCAAATGAGAAAAAAAGGAGGTCTGTAGTAGTTTTTATAGTTTAATACTTTATGTACAAAGGTGCCTAAGCAACTTCGGTCATTTAAAATTTTGCAATTTAAATACAGAATTGGAAACAAAGAAGGTAAGAGAAAGAAAAAAGAAAAAGAGAGAGAAAAAAGAAAGAATAAGAAGGAAAGAGAAAAATTTAGAAAAAGAAGAAGGGAGACGGAAAAAAGGAGAAGATAGAAAGAGTAAGAAGAACGAGAAAATAAACTTGCTATTTTTCAAAGATGAAAAGATCACATTAACTCCATATCAGTTCGCCTACAATTTCAGGGTAGGCAACACCTCCCACATGGTCGAATAGTGGTATTGTCATGAAAAAGGCATGCTTGAAAATCTTGCGAACTTCGGAAATCACGCTTTGAATGATGACGGCATCTACTATGCGCAGTTGCGTACGCCGCACAATTTATATCATCATACATTTTTATGATAATTTTAAGAACGAACAGCTCATATTTCTTTTTACAGCTAAAATAACTCAGAGGACTTGACCGTCCAGGAGAGCATCGTGCATTTATCAATCGGTAAATTTTTCCTTTGCAGTGGTTGTTCCTCATACATTATTTACACAGCCATGGTGGAAAAGAACCATGGCATGCTCCACAATGGTAGATGACGTCACTTTCGGAGGTTTTCACAGAGCGACATTTTCGAGACATTGGAATGAAGAAATTTGGCATTTAGATGGATCGTACCATTTTTCTCTGATAAAGAATTTTCTACAATCAAAATACAATTCTGTGGCTATCGGAGCTGACTTGCTACTGAAACTGCAATATTCATGCGTTAGTCTTGCAGCGAACTCTATTGGATGTATACCTTAAGTCAACGGATGCTTACGGAACGACTATGGGTGTAGTTTTAAGGAGAAACTAGAAGTGAAAGAGGCATATCACGACACAGAGATGAGGTGAAATAGTGAGGTGTAATTTCATTTGTGCTCGAAACGTTAGCAGCTTTTGGAGGGCACGGCTACAATTTATTGGGCCAAAAAGAGCGACAAAATGAAATAACTGCTGCAAGTGAGTGTGCATTCTGCTCTGAACCAGACGATAATTAGATGAGTACCGGCCCCCTCTCAGCCTCTCTATTCTTGTTCAATATTTCACAGGATTGCCGTTTCATGAAAAAAAAAAAAAAGGCCTCAGCACCACAGATTCCATTTATTTCTCCATTTCAATACATTATTATTGTATATATTTCGAGGAAAAGTCGCTAATTTTTTTTAACTTTATCACATTCTTGTTGATGAGTAATTAACTGATAATTAGAAGCTTTGCGGGTAAAAAAACCCGGCAGGGCCATATCGCGACATATCTCGGTACTTTCTCTTGCACTAAAACTGCGAAATTTTTGAATGTAGAAAACTGAAAAAACACTTTCACTGAAAATTTGTCGAAATATATGAGTATGACATAAAAAGAAGGTGAAGATTGGCCGAAATTGTTTAATGAATGCATTCGTCGGTTTTACTGTTAAAAGAAATTGAATAAAACCATTTCATCGATGAAGTCTCGTTCGTAAAGCGCTAAAACTGCTACGCATTTGCTTCAACAATATAATTTTGACAGAGGGTTAAAAGAGTGAAGTCTATTAACAGTTGTAAAAAAAATTAGTTAAAGATAGTTTTAAGCTCGCCCAGAAGCTTATTTCGCTGTACTAAAAATACAAAGTCTTCTGACTTTGTACTTTTAGTATTATTCAATAATATCTCATTCGTAAAAATGATAATTTTTTTTTTTGCTCCAGGTTCATGTCATTCGGCTCCTTTCCGCTAAACCTTTCTCTCATAAAGAGAGAGACGAGACGCTATCTATGGAACGTTAAATTGACTACTGAACCAAATATGTTCATAATGTTCTCATGATTCTCACAAGCTTTTTCCTTTCATCACAAGAATACTTTGTTTAGTGCCGACTTCATTGCCTAGCAACTATTAAAGCACCGCTGACAAACCGCAGATATTCAGAAGATATTTGGACCGCGTTATGCAGAAAAGAACCAGGTCACTTCATCTATTGCTAAATTTTATTGGACAGTTTAATTTTTTACAAGAAAACGGTTGTGCGTATTTTTGTGTAAATTCCAGTGAATTTTCTGCACAATGCAGAGCAAATTCCTTGAAATGTTCAATGGGATCCGCACAACGTTCCCTTGTAAAAAATTAAACTGCCCAGTTAAATTTGGCCGTATATGATGTGGCTTCGATCATTTCTGCTAAGCCCGTTTCCATTTCATGCTCAACAACAAATTCAGAGCCCTCCACCGGATGAGTTGTGTGAATGTTTCGATGCATTCAACATTTCAACATCGGCAACGATGTCCTTTTTTCGGGACGTCTCTCCTCCTCTCTTCCACACCAGTTGAACATGTCTCTCTTCCCGCGCCCGCAAACCCATCAACCTAATGTTTGGGTCTCAACCCATTCATGATGCAATTAAACTAAATTTATCCGTCCCGGTAATGAGGAGTCCGGCCGAAAATTAACTCGCCTTTTCCAGCGGGCCCATTCACCATTCAGCTTTCAAACTTTGCTTCGCGCCGTTGCGTTGTCATCCCAAAAGTATGCCGGGTTGGGGCTCATCCGAGGGGGGAGGACGGGGGAGGGCAGAGGGCTGATTGTTAAGACTGATGGCCAAAGAGGACATAATGAGTATGGAGCGATCCTATCGGTTCGTGTGGGTGGTTCTTATAGACTAAGGGTGGACTCACGAAAGGGTCTCTCGTGAGTTGCCGTTCGTTAGTTTATTGCCTACAAACTTTGTCCATTGCAACCACCCGCTTCCACCAGTAGTATCCCTCCATATCATTTTTGTATCCTTTGTCTATAGCTTCATCTATCTCTTTCAACAATCAGCCTGCAGGGAGGTGGGAAACAGTGTGTCTCCACGCTATAATTATCGGCACGCTTTTTCCAACATATTCATGTTGGATATATCTTCTTGTTTTTATTAATTTCAGAATCGACTAATGGTTTAGTCGAGGGGGGTCGGGGTGGGGGTTGTCCATAGAGCCTAAGTCTCTCTTGATCCTTGACTTGACTTTTCCCACTTTATGATAATCTTGAAAATGTTACATACACTTCACTCTGGGAGGATAGAAATCCCGGGGAAATCATCATAGGCGAATCTGTTTGACGGCTCTCCGTCTAAAAAATCAACTCAAGAAGACACTAAAAGAAGTGAAACATCAATTTGAACCCCATGGATTTGTCTCTAGACTTTTAACTGTCCAATACCAACCGGAATTTAAATTTTCTCTGTAAAATTAAAATGAAAATAAGAGAAGAAGAAGAAGAGGAAGAAGAAAAAAACCCATTCACCCAAAGAACGCTGGCAACTTTGACCCTTTTATCTTTCGGAAATTGAAAGTGAAAATTCTGTGGCAATCGTTATGTATTAGCGACTCATAATTTTATTTACTTCCAATTCAATTGAGAATATTTCAACCAACGCTGATAAAAAAGTTATGGGTAAATAAATACGTGAATTAATCAGTGAGGAGAGCGGTGGCGGTGAGCAGGGTTTACGCGGAAAGTTTCAATGCGTTTCTTTTAATGACTTTCAGCTGAATTTAGAGGGACTTCAATTAGCCGTATTCCGATTCTTCCAGATCTTATTTTTTCGTCTTTTCTTGCAGGTTTCCATTTTGCTCGACTTTTTCATTTCCTCGTCGGATCTCCTATTAACCTCAATTTAATTACACTGAGGAAAATTCCCATCATTGGAAAAGTAAGTACCATCGAGTATTTTCCGCAGGAAAATCCCAAAAAAGAAATTTCCATAATTTTAAATGGAACTCCTTTCACATTAACCGACATTCCTTTTACAATTCTGAGCTTCTCTATTTGATACCTTTGAACACACGAAATCTTCTTGAAGGGAATATGTAATGGAAGCTTGGATTAATATAGGACTTTTTCCATGTGCACTCAAAAATTACATAACGATGTAAGAGCCATTATTTCATGTATAGATGTTTGCAACGTTGCAACCTCACGCCTCATTTTATTTTAATAAAGAAATCAATTGTTTTTTCTGTGACATTTTATTTGATTTTGTGTCATCATTCACACGTGCCAAAAAAAAATGTCCTAAGACAAGCATTTAGCTCCCCCTCCACCAAAATGATATAATACTGAAGATATTGAAACATCTCAATCGACTTATGTGTTGTTTTTATATGTTAGTTTTATTATCAATAAATGCTTTGGAAGTCGATATTTTTGTCTTAGTTTTATCTTAGTTATATGCACACATCTCCGAAATATTTTTCCCCTTTTTCGTGTATGTAGATTTTGGTGGAGGAAGTATATTTCAGCTCAACATTCAGCAAAAGTTTAGCAAAGGTCAAGATATGCGCACCTGAGATTTCACAGGTAGTTTGGTTGTTAGGACTATCTTTTCGATTTCCGTAATTACGTATTTCTAGATTTGCTAATAGATAATAAATGTGAAGAAAATAATATGATTCTGCGGATGAGTGTTATTTAAATTAAAAAATGGACCATGCTGGCTAGTATTATTTTAAGCCTCTCTGCCCTCTCGGAAGAAAAGCGGTGCTGTTTAATATTTTCCTTGAGTGGAAGAACGCATGCGATTTATTTTGCATGTCGTGAGATTTCATATTTTTTTGTGAAGCGGCATGATTGGAGCCCTCGCTTCTTTCCATTTGATCTCAGAATCCGCTCAGAGCATCCTCATATTATTTTTCTCTCAAAGTTGCCAGTACATTTTGAACTTTCGGAATAGATTTATCTTTACAAAAATCAAGATACAGAACAGTAGCATTTGGTGATCATACATTTACACTCCTACCAGATACTTGGTATACCATACCTATACATTTATAAACATTGTGCATTCAACATCCTTATCTTTTTCATTAAAAGTAGCACAACAGAGACTTTGCACGTTGCATATTTTTTTCATATCGTTAAGCTCTCAGTTTTTAAGCATTCTTGAGAATACCAACACAGTAGAGTTAATACTTCAGTAGTCTAGAGGATCAGAGCCAGAGAGAATTCAGTGTAAGGCAACGTTGCAGAATTTCTCTCAATAATCCATCAATATGTACTTAAAAATTGTTTCAAATTACTTTTGAAAATTGCTGGAGACTTTTTTTGTGGTTTGATCAAAAATCCCTGATGTGTTCAACATAATATATGCCCCCACTACTTAATGAATATATAAATGAACTGTCTTGCAAAACTGTGCCACGTCGCGATGTAGCTCTCCTAAGTCTAACGACTTCAACAATACTACCATACAAGTTGGATTGCATTTTGCAAAAAGGAACCACTACTAGCATTGCAATGATGCTAAGATTGTGCAACTTCATCTTTTGCAATAAAATTGCGGAAATCGTGAAAAACTATGAAATTTAGATGGTAATTTTTGTCTTAAATTTACAGTTTTTAGCGAGTAAAATAGAAACTATGAATGGATAATCGGGTTTTTCCTCCAAGACAAAAAAAGTTGCACAATCTTAGCAACATTGCAATGCTAGTGGTTCCTTTTTGCAAAATGCAATCCAGTTCATACTCATTCAATTTTGCTCCCGATTAGTCTGCCTTGTGATCTGACTATGACTCTTGCATTCGATTCCTGAGAGTGGTGATTAGTATCCGTTGGACTTAATGACACCGATAAAACAAGATTCCATTCGGCTTTAATCCATGAAATTTTGAACGCCTGGAGAATGGATTATGAAACCTCTATGAACGACCTAAATTCCCCTAAAGTAACTAAAAATGATTCCAATTTTTTGATATGCATTTCTGAATTTTTGGCACCAAAAAGTGGAATGAAATAAAAAAAATAAATAACCTCACATCTTGGAAAAATGAGAAATATTGCTCTCGCGGTTTCCAAGCCTGTCTAATAGATTCAGTTAATTTTGAAACCACTCGTTAAGATGCAACAATAATTGCACTGCAAATGGACACTAACGTCCTGCTTTTGACGAGATAACTGCAGTAGTGCAGCTTCTAGAACCACGATGAGAATTTTTCCCACCGTTTTGATGTTAATTATACGTATTACTGCCAAACAAAACTATGTATAGACATGAGCCCCGAGACCCATAAGAATATATGCATAACCGGGCTTACGTCATAATCCGTTTGACAGAAATGCGTCCAGTTGAAGATCGCCTGTGTGACTCCTCCGTTCGTAAGTGAAAACATAATTTCGATAATTGCAACAATTTCCACCGTGGAACATTGACGTCTAACGATCGAATTTTGGCCTGTGACCTCAAAGCTGATCTCGAGATCATGGTGCCCGCATCTCACCTGACCTTCATTTCAACGTATTCGTCGGTCGAAAATATGGAGTTAATGTCCGCTCATGATCCAGCACAGCTGACTGATTTCATCCAACGTAACCGTGCGGTCGTTCGTTCATCAATCTTGCGTTTTGAAACCATTCATAAAATATGAACTGCCATCCAACTCCAGTCGCACAGGTTGCGATGAACAATAATTGCATTTACTGATTAAATTATTGCTAATGTATCAGCGTGTTGTGCATGTTGTCCATTCACTATTTGAAGGGGCTCCAGAGTCCAGATCCTCTAATTGACAGTTTTTTCAACAAAATTTAAATAAGTTGCATTTTTGTTACATCGCAAATTGTAGACATATAGTAGAGTGAGGTTTGCACTTTTATCCCTAATCTTTCAAAATTTACCGTCAAAACACGCTCCTGTGACGTCTGACGAATGAAGTCATCTGACTTTTCGAGGAAGACTTTATTTCTCATAGATATAGGCACAAAGCCAGCAATTACAAACCACGTATTCAGTTGTAAATAATATTATATCCTGCTTTCGTAGAGGTAATAATAAAGTACGTAATGAAAATATCTTTTCGATTCGAATCTGGTAGAGAAAAAAAAATACAATTTGAATTAAAACAACAATTTATTTAACATAACACAAACAATTTGAGTATTTTGCCTCAGAGTTTTTTATGTGCTCATTTATTATTCATTATGACATCATTCTTTGACATTTTTAGACTAACAGAATCCAACGATGGAGAACATGACGAATTTTACTGAAATTTTAGCCTCGCAGTTAGTTGTGTGGACAGATTTTCAATTATGTTGCCTATAGTCAAGGATTCAATAATTTTGAATGTTGAAAAGTTTATAAACTAAGGATACTCAAAATGTCTCTTTAAGCACAAGTTTCAAGGAGAGTAGTTGATCGTTTTATTGATGAATTTTCAAAAGGACCCAATCCAGGATTGTTTTTTGAAACCAAGAGACCTTTTTACAGTTTGAATGAACGTATCTCTACCAAACGGAACCATGTACATTGAGACATGAGCTCTGAGAACCATAAGGATATATGCATAACAGGGCTCACTTCATAATGCACATGGTTCCGTTTGGCGGAAATACGTGCAAACGAAACTCGTAGACTCAATTCAAGATGTAGCTTAAGCTAGAAACTTTTGCATTTTCATTTATGTATTTCATGGCCATGTCAGGATTATGTGCAAGTATACGAACAAGTGCATTAGGACGATACCGGGTGAACTTTTCAGTTGAAATATATTCGCTGGACTGAGAGGGCATTGATCACAAGAATAAAAATCGACACACTCCAGACGAAACTTTGGCATACCCATTAAGTTTACGTATGAAGTATTCCGAAAAATGGAGAGTTTTGTTCAGCAGCTGGACGGTGTTACTTCACTCAAGGATGATCTTGATCTTCCAGAAGGGATGTCAAAGTCGGACCAGGGTCTCGCGCTTTCCATCGGATCCATCTGTACTACTCACTGGCTTCTTATCATCCCTGATAAGGGGTTTTCCAAGGAACTTGTGATTGTGTGAGTCTTGAAGGTACCAGCTGTTTTCCGACGGGACAAAAACCTGGAACCAAACGCTCACGTTAAGCAATATTAACCAGGACCAAAGGCTCTTTTGGGATTTAACACACATTTATATAACCTTTATTTGATTATTGAATTATTCCAGCTGTAAACTGAAAATCCTTGGTGAAGAACAGCTACAAAGGTTGGAAATCAACCGATTACATTCCTTAGATTCTTTGTGCGGGTTATCTAAGATAAATTGCATTTGACAATTTCTGGAACTTGGAACTGGAAACTGGAAATGGAACTTCAATTTCTGGCTCATGTTCGAAACAACAAATGTGTATTCAGTTTCTCTATGCAGATAGGTGTTTTTATGTATGAGCTAGAAATTGTAGTTCCTTAAAATGCAGTCCAAATATGAACCGATTTTTTTCCAAAACAAGTAAGATCCAATCTCTATTTTGGTATAGTAGAGGGGTTGCTTTTCTCGGGTATAACCATAATCATGTATGATTTTAAAATAGCCTTCCGAAAGAACATATATTTTTTGGAATTCGAAGATTGGCAATAAAGCGAAAAAAACGAAATTTTTCTTTTTTTTCGCATTCGCAATTTTGGCGCTTGCGTGATTTGGAAAATAATCGGTTCATATATTGTCTCCGGTTAGGTGATACTTCACGGAAAAAAATGAATTCCTGATTTAATAAATAAATGTTACAACAATGTGTTCGACATGTTTCATATGCACATTTTACAATGGTAGATAGCAACTTTGAGCACGGGGGTGGTAAAATTTGCATTTTTTTTCTTGTAAAATCTACATTGAAACATGTCGGACACTTTTTTTAAACTACAAAATTGTTAAATCAGCAATTTCATGTTTTTCGTGTTGAGTAGTCTCTCGGGCCAACCTGCAGATCGAGCGGGATTCTATCGAATTCGCCACGAAGCTTCCATGGATTCTCCTTTTGATTTTTCTCCTTCTTGTCGTCAGTTTTAAGGCCCTCAGGAGTCTGAGGTCCGACGATCACGTGCTTACTGACGTAGTCGAGGCATTGCGTCCGCTGCTCGTCCGACTCCAGGAGCTCGCAAAACTGATTCAGGTCCAACACTGGCACGTCAGTCGACTGCTGTCCGATCTTGACCTCGAGTGCGGTCGTCCCTGAAACACCATTCCTGAATCGTAAGCAGCTGGTCGAAGACAGAATGTTAGGATGCGTGACTGCTCCGAATTTTGCAGTTAATTATATTTGTTCTTAGACATATTCCATTTGCACGATCATTAAATGGATCGCATTTGGCGAAATGGAATAACCAGCGCGATTTCAGTGTTGTAAAAATGTTGCTGCTTCATAACTATCTGAAAAATCTCTCTGAGTAGCAAATAGTTTTTCATTTCCACCAAAAAATTGTTAATTTTAAAGGAAAATTGAGCAGCTTGGAAGACAAGGCGCATAATTGCAGTTTTTGAAAAAATTGAGATATTAATGAGTTTATGTAAAACTAGTCTCAATGCATCCTCTGTGAGAAATTCGTTCCCAAATTTCAATTTTTAGGCATCAAAACGTCAGTTTGAACTTTCCTTCCGCCATAGGGATCCACGTAATTTCGAAACTCCAAACACGCCTTTCTTGAAATAGCAAAAACGCGCATATGCGCATTGTCCTTCAAGCCCCTCAATTATTGTGCAAGTTTTAATATTGCACTTATATTGAGTATTTGTAAAAGTAAAGAAGAAGTTGCACGATTTTGAAATCACTGTAGTCGCGCTGGTTCCTTTTCGCTAAATGCTATCCAGATGTGTTTTTTTTTTTAAAGAATGAACCAGACTATCGGTATAATTTCGCTTTTGCGTTCTTCAGTATATAAATCGATGGAGATACAGCAGAAATGCGTATTTTCGTTTTAATGCCTTGCAGACTTCCTGATATATTTTATTTTCTCTTTACGGAAAAGATCAATCTCTGTTTTTTTTTAAAAACTTAGGTGATATTTCTTCTCTACATGAAGAATATTCTGTGACAAGCCACGATGTTGTTTTGGTGTCCTTTTGAAAAATTAAGTAGGAACAGAGATTTTGCCGATGACTCCGATCATACCACTATTCGACCACGTGGGAGCCAATGTTGCCTACACTAAAAATTGAAGGCGAGCTGACGAGGCGTTAAAGTCGCCTCTTTCCGTCCGACGAACAGCTATTGTTCGTGTGTGTTCCGAGTAAGCGCGCTATTTGACGTACTTTTTACACATTTTTGCAGTTTCACCTTCGATGTATATTTTCGGGTCGGGTTAGGTGGTTGCTTAATGGACTTATTAGGTGATTTAACAATACATATGCCATTAACACCTCATAATATTGAGATCAATAGGAGCACAAAAAATTAAATTTGGAGACGAGCCATGAAAAAGCCATGAAAAATTGCAAAATGACTGTAAGTGCAAAAGCTGAAGTTTAACAAGTGTTGCATGAGAAAATTGATGAAACAGGATGAAATAGCCACCCGTAAATGAAATGCCATGGAATACGCTCATGGTTTCCAAGTTTTCCTGAAACATTTAATGTGATCTAAGGGGACATAATTCAATGAGTTTTCCCAATATATCGGATGGATTGCCTTGCTCATTCCTTTAAGGTCTAAATAGATGACCACAGAGGCAGAAAATTTGCGATTGCACGGATTTAACCTTTAAGATCAACTCCCAGACCATATTCTCAGGATTACAAGAATAGAAGCCAACTCAAATTGTCACTTCTCAGAAAGAAGCCTCTTTGCCTCTTTTATTGAAATGTTAAAGATTAAACTCAAATCTTGCAAAAGGTCGAACTTTTGGCTGTATTCGATGTACTTTCCGGTTAATTATCGAGGAAAATGGTGAATCGCTTTGAAAAAATCAATATCATACTCAAGGACTTTTCAACATTTCATTTACTTACTTTCCGAGTAACAATAAAAATAATCCGAGAAAGTACATACTGCGGAGGTTGATTTTTTTTAGGTCAGTTTTTTACGCATGAAAGTTTCTCAATTTTATATTTTCCTCGTTATTATGTTCTCCAAAAATATTTCAGAGAAGACCATGTTTGGTTTTTCTCGGATCTCGGCCGCCAACATTTAGGTCTCTGGTGTTTTCATAGATATTTTTTAATTTTCAATTTATTCTCCGACTGAAAATGACTCAGTTCTGAGTCGAAACGTCTCAGGTTTTCAGTGTTGTATTTTCAGCCTTGTTTCCCGTTTTCCCCTTGTTTTTTTCATGTACCATTGTCTCGGGCTACTTCGTAAAAAATTGTATCTGTTTCAGAGACGATGATCCTCGTGTTATCAGTCTTTTCCTCTCTTCTCTTTGGTTTAATTTTCTCGGCCATCGTGGAGTCTGCAGGTTGCTATTCGGAATTTTTATTCTTCCAACTGAAAATGGCTCAGTTTTGGGCCAAAACGTCCCGGATTTTTATGTGTAATTTTTAGCCTTGTTTCCCGTTTTTCTCCCATGTTTGTGCTTTCAGAGAAGACTCGGTATGATTAATTGGACCGCGTTAAACAGAAAGGAACCAAGCCACATCAGCTATTGCCAAATTTAATCGGGCAATTTAGTTTCTTACATCAAAACGGTTGTGCGGATTTTTGTGCAAATTTCAGTAAATTTTCTCCATAATACAAAGCAAATTCCTTGGAATTTTCAAGGGAATCTGCGCAGACGTTCTCTCGTGAAAAATGAAATCTTCATGTGAAATTTGGCATTAGTTGATGTGGCTTGGTTCCTTTCTGTTTAACGCGGTCAAATTTCACTTCCTTTGAACTGAGTTCGAGCGAAATTGAATCAATTCCAAAGGTAAAATCGGCAACAGAGAGGGCACAAGACAGTCAGGTTGACGGGCGCAGCGGAACTGCGGACGCTTGCACTCGTCGGGGGCGCCCGCCCGCCTCGAAAGTAAAAACTGAAACTAATCTGGCAGAGATAAACTGCTCGAACGGAGATCGCGGTGCAAAACGGTTATCAGGCCGACTGCACGGAAAGAAATTCCTCTGAAAGTTTTCGCGCGGTTCCAGGCGCGCCCCTCCCGCACGAGCTTCACGCGATCGGAAGAGGAGACCGAGTTCTTAGCGCCCCCGCCCCACCACCCCCTCATACTCGGCTTCGGCACCCCCCGCTACCCCCGGGGTCGGGGAGGGAATTATTCGGTTGAAATATGACACAATTAGGCGCTAATTACCTATTCCGAGGCTTCCCGGTTATGACGATTCGCGTCCTTATCGGCCCGCGCGGCATTCCAAGGCAGGTGAGGCGAGCGACGCGGTGCGGGTTGCATAGTGCAAGGGGGCTGCTATTCTGACGCGCTCCGGGAAAAACGCCGCATCGCCTCTCGGAAGTTGCCAAATTTCATCCGATAAAATTCGAAATCTCCAGGATACTTGCAATGTTGTTTTCATCGATGGATCGCGTTCAGCAAAAAGGAACCAGCGCAATTAGAGCGTTTTCAAATTCGTGCAACTTCTTTTTTTTTCGAAAAATTCCTGATGCATTTATAGAATGAAAATTTGCACAGCTATTTTCTTTAAAAATTAATAATTTTTCGATAGTAAGCAAAAACTATTTGCTATTCTGAGAGAAATCTTAGGTACTTATGAAGAAGCGACATTTTTACAACACTGTAATCGCTTTGGTTCCTTTTTGCTGAATGCGAACCCAAGTAGAATTCGATTTCGGTTGAATTTAACAACGACGTTTTCTGACTTGAATTTTACACGGGGAACAATTGCTTTTATTTCCAGCCAGCTAACGAAACTGCAGGCTGATTGTTGAACTTGACAGACGAAGCTATAGACAAAGAAGACATAGGGAGTAGGGAGTATGGAGCGATCATACTGGTTGAAATAGTTCGTTCCTATAGACGAAGGGAGAAAATGGTGAACTAACTATAGGGTCTCTCGTGGGTTGCCGTTAGTGAGTCTATTGCCATAGATTCGCATGCAACCTTCGTCCATTGCAACCACTCACTACCACCAATAGGATCCCTCCATATTCCTTTTGTCTTCTTTGTCTATAGCTTTATCTATGAATTTCAAGAATCAGACCGCAGGTGCTGTACACCGAACCGGCCCAATTTGTGATGCAGGTTCCAGACTAATACATTTTTCACATACCAACAACCATAGTGCGATTGATGCACAGCACCAGTTCAGTTGGTACACACCAGTAGATCATTCGTGTACTAATACCAATTTTTTTACAACACTAGTTTATTCGGTGTGCACCATCGAATGGGCTACTTTGCTTCAAGATTAGCTAACTGTTGCAATGTTTTTTTTTTTTATCGTACGTGCAGGAAGCCAATGATAAAATAGGACATTTGGAGGAAATTCAGACACATTCTCTTGACATTTTTCGGGTAAACTAGGTAATAGGTGCGTTTTCTGCACGAACGATAGAAAAATACAGTAGGTAATCTGGGGAATGGGTCAGTTGCGCTGGTCCCAGAATCGTTTTTGATGCTTGATTCTCGTAAATTAGCTATAAAAATAATACGAGCTGTACAACTCGTAGACCTATCTCTGTGTGGACGATGCCTTTCATTTATAAGAAAAGAACGAAAAAATTATGAATAAGAATAAATATGAATGTGGTCTAATGATCTTAATTTCCGCCACCGCGTCAACCGCACTGTGTTTGGCGCAATGCGTGAAGTATCCCTACAGTCTTGTAGGCGCAATGCGTTTCACGCTGACCGCTGCTGACCAAGTGACCGCACTGTTTTTGACGCAATGAGTGAAGTATCCACGAAGTCTTGTAGGCGCTATGCGTTTCACGCTAACCGCTGCTGACCGCGCTACGTTTGACGCAATGCGTGAAGTATTCATGGAGTCTTGTAGGCGCTAATATGTGTTTTATGCTGACCGGTGCGCCGATAGGGCTTCTCCTTTCCATCTCAAGTTCTCGCCATCATTGCTCTCTGAACCGTGCCGCTCCAGGCCAAATTGCGTGCTTGGTTTCTCTCTCAACTAGACTAATGAAAGGTGCTGTCTCTTGTATCACCGAAAGACGAACAAACTAGAAATTTCTATAGTTTAACTCTCAGGATATGAGAGATTTTTCCGCCTTTCCTTATTTGTGATTTTTTTTCTGAATCAGATTTTTTTCTGAATACTCTATGATTCGAAATAAGACGGTAAATTCCCTCTAAAATTCGAAGTCAACAGTTTATGTACCTGGGTGTCTGAAAGAGCTTGACCTTATGGCATATAGACCTTTTGGTGTAAATCCGCCCATTTGCCCCTCTATAATTCGAATTCAGATGGCGACTTCCCTCTATAATTCGAACCTCTCTAATTCGAAATTTTTCCGCAAGGAATCTCTTTAATTCGAACTCTCTTTATTTCGAAACCTCGCTAATTCGAAGAAAAAGCCGATTCCCTTCAATTTCGAATTATCGAGAGTCCACTGTACCTACATTTGAAAAAATTACAACATTTGCCGCCATGGGCCGCGACCCATGTGGCCACCCCCTTAATCCGGCCCTGCACAAGAGGATGATGGAGTATTTATCAGAGCTGTTTTATCTGAAGGAATTTGACAACAATGGAAGCTCTTAGGGCGTTCTTCCTCAAGGCAGGCAGTATTTGCGTGCGCGCCTTCTACGTGCGGATTCGGGGCAGAATGAAGTGCTTCCTGGAGCTCCTGGATTACTGCCCCCTCCTTCGGGTCACCTCACCCCCGTCCCCGTCCCGGCGGCCCGATGCCACCCGCTAATCCGGCCCAAAGGACCAAACGGGGGGCGAATTCCTCGGCCGGTAACGACCGCCCCCCGACGCCTTCCGTTCCACTCGCTGAGTTTCCAATTTTGATCCGCTTGTCTCCAATGTCATGTCTTATGATTATTGTGCTTATCTTCCCGGGAGCGTTTATGTGCCGCCTGAATGTGTCACAAGATCATGTTTTTATGGTTGAATCCTATTGGTCGACTTCTGTGGTGTAGCGGCTGTAGCACTAGTTCAATGATCAGGAAGCCCCGGGTTCAATTCCTGGCTAATATGTAAGCGATCTGTGTTTGATTGCCTCAACCAACGGTTGCCGGAGACTGGTTGTCAAGTAGGGACTGGTGATGGTCTTCAATTTAAGAGCAAGATTAGCCCCTAGGGAATATTTGAAGTGTGTGTNGGGGGGGGGGGGGGTTAGGAAGCTTCATTTTTAGTTTGCGACGTTGCAGATTTTCTCACGCGCTTTACGGTTTACAGTGATGATTAGTCATTCTGATCGCTCTCTCTCTCAAGTAGTTCCCTTCCACTTCTTCCAAAAAAATTCTGAAAATTTTGCGCGGTTAAAATTAAATTCAACTTAATTAAAATTAAAATAAAATTAAACATCCAATACCTTATTTTTAAAACTAAAGTAGGAGCAAAAATTGTTGTGTGCGCGCATCACGCGTCACGTATTCTCTTTTGCGTCGTCGACGTGTTCGTTGAGTAAAAAGGGTATTTCAGTGCCAAAAACTAAAATGAGATGTTCTTGTTGCATCCAATGAACTGTTTTACCAAAATTTAGAACGGGAATTCAAAATTTTAAACCGAACCGAAGCCAAGAGGGTTTAGAGGGTTTAGTTTAGAAGACGCAGTTTAATGAAAAAACTACCAAACAGTTTTAGTCTTCCCATACATAGGGAATCTTTCGGGATTTTTAAAGTTCAATTTACCCCGCCTCTACAACAAATGTCATCTTTTCTCAACATTTCTTGCCCACCTGACACTCCTCATTTGGCAAAATAGCCGATGTCATCATTTACCTAAGTTTTTCATATAATTACTGAATTAAGCAGAAAATAACAAAGTATCAGTTGAGCCTAACTAGCGGCTTAATTTCTCGTTTTAAAAATTTAAAGTCGAGAAAAAACATTGTGAATGTCAAAATAGGTGATACATTTAATTTCTAAGACCGAGTTGCGTGAAGAAATGAAATTTGAATTCCCTTTTTTTCAGTGTCACCTTGATTTGATTAGTTTAATTTCTGTTAAACCCGGCCCATCACGCATTGTAGATCAAGTCAATCGGAGAGGTCAAACATGAAATTTTTGACTAAAACTGCAAATGCATATTGATGTGTAATTCGTCAAATTATAAATTTTAAGTGATGTACCATAGAAGTTTTTATAGCCGACTGAAGAAGGCGATAGAAAATCATATAGCTGTTTGTAGAAAGTGGAAAAAATCATACGACCGGGCTACACGAAGCGATAAAAAATTAAACAGCCGGACTATAGTTCCTGTCGTCGGGCTTTACACTTTATCGCCTGGCTGTTGCTTTTTCGCCATCAGCTATAAAAGGCTATAAGAAATTGTGTAGAAATTCGTGTGCTTTGTAAATCCGCAAGTTTGTACGGAATCACCATAATATTGACAAAACGCACATTATATTTTCCTATACTACATATTTGTTTCCATCAATTAAAATGAGAATAATCCATACAGAGTGTGCAAACATTTCAGAGTCATGAGTTGAACAACGCTGACTCCACGAAATTAAATATTAGAGCACAGCCTAACACAAAGCGGAGCGGCGGCGCACTGGCGCCTACAAACCTAACAGGGATACTTCACGCATTGCGCAATGCGTGAAATATCCCTGTTAGGTTTGTAGGCGCCAAGCGCGTTTCATGCTGGCTGCCCGCCCGCCGCGCTGCGCCGCAGCGTACCACGGCGCTTGAAGCAACTATTTCACACCAGAGGTTTGACACAATATCGTACGAAATTGAAGGTGATCCAACATATTAGGAATGGCAGGCATCCTTCAAGAGTACGGAGCTTCCGTCGCAAAATAAATCAAGATACTACGGCCCAAAAAGAGAGCGGTAGTCCAAAAACTCACTAAGTCCTAGCCTCTGTAATTAGTAACGGATAGCATACACTTCATCGTCAGGCTGTTGCTTAGTCGCCATCAGCTATAAAAGGCCATAAGAAATTGTGTTGCCGGCTATAGAAGCTATTGGAAATCTTACAGTCGGCTGTAGGTCAATGGTATTTTGGAGCACAGATTCTACTGCCAATTTTTACCAGGGGTAAGTATCGCGAGGAAACCAATGGCACCACTTTTAAAACCTCTAAGTTTTTTTTTATGAACGACGTCATAAGCTTCAAAGTTTCCAAATTTTGTCCGACCTCTCCCATCGACTCGATCCACTGTGTGACGTCCACGGAATGCAAGATCCGCACACGAGCTATAATTCCTTTTTTATTCGGTGGCGCAAAAACAAAAGCGTCATCATGCCCGCGGCGAATCGCTCGGAGACGCATGCATCGGGGTGGGTTGTAGCGGGGGAGGGGGAGGGGGTGGCATCCACGGGGAGGAGCGGGGGGTCCGACGCAATTGCTCAAATTAAGTTTCGCCGGTGCTAAGTGGAGAACGCAAAACGCGAAACATTCGAGTCAAGTGACTGTTGACAAGCGACGCGAGGGACGAATTATTGTTGGTATAAAATTATGATAAACTGCCGCTGCCGCACCGTTGCGCCACCCCCGCATCGCTCCCCTTCTCCCCCCTCCCTCTCGCCGCGTGATGTTCGCGCCCCTTCCCTGACCCATTCCGCCACCCCTCATTCAAATTTGAGCCCCGGAGCAGAGACCCGCAGTATTCTCCATACGTTACTCTATCAGTGTCAAGTGGAAATTCTGCGAAAAATCTAAGGGGATTTTAGGGGTTTTGCGCAGAGGTCGGCCCCCTTTCCTACCTTGACCAACTTTGTCACCTCTACTGTTATGGCTATCGAAGAGGGCAGTAAGCTAAAATATGAGGTTTTGAGTTTTTTTTTTTTTTTTTTTTCTTAAGTTACGCCCTGCAGCGTTCGATCAGAGAATATTATTGAACGAATCCTCCATTCTTCGTTAAATTGTCAGTTAGTAACCATAAGACACTCAGATATTGTTCGGGTGATAAAAATTGACGAAATGGGCCTTTTTCATCTAATTTAGGCCAACTAGCAGCACGCGCTATATTCTGCGTGGTCATGAATCGGATGACACAAAAAAAAATCTTTAAAGTTTGAAATATTGACAGAAAAGTTTACCATTTTACTCAAATCACCATCAGTACAGCTTTCTCGCTAAACAGTGCGGAACGACACCTATACGTCTGAAATGACGTCAAGAACACAAGCTGCTTTCTCATATCGATAGCTTTGGTGCAAAACCACATAACTCCATTACCTGTTTCAAAACATCGCTCTTATTTTATTTCTTCGGTGGAAAGCATGTCATCTTTGCAGTTCGAAATTTAAAAAGAATATTTCTTCAACAGAGAAAAAAAAATCAAGGAAGTTCTCAAGACATTAAGTTGAAAAGTTTTCCAATGACATTGTATAAAGTGTGGCGGGAAGTCTTTAACGTGGCAAAAGGAAATACGTGGTTTCGCACTTTGGCCATCGATATTTAGACGTATTTCTACCAAACGGAACTATGTGCATTAAGACATGAGCACTGAGAGCCATAAAAATATATGCATAACAGGGCTCACGTCATCATACACATAGTTCTGCTTGGCAGAAATACGTCCCTTTATCATTTTCTTGCAAATGAGAAGGAGATTTCTGTGTTGACTTGATCAGGCAATTCATTGAAATCAGATTAGCTGAATTTTGAAGGATGCTGCTTCGTTTTGAAAATACGATCATCACTGAAATCTTCAGTATCACGGCAGCGTGGATGTGACGGTCTAAGGGTAAAGAGCCCTTATTCAACGGAAGTAAATTTTTAATCAGTGATTTCTTTAACATTGGATTGGACTTTAAGATTTAGATACCTCACCGAAAAAACTTTCTCAAGTGTCTTAAAATATAGGGTGGTAGATTTTAATAAGTATGGTCATTGTTTTGCTGAAAGAATGAAGTTCGCATCAAAATTCGGCAAATTCGTTGCTGATAATAGAAAAGTATCATAATTTGCATACAAGTCTTAGAAGATGTGTGGGAAAGACCTAAATACAAATTAATTACATGTTGCAATTGGAAACTACTATTAAGCAACATAAGTTCAATTAGTCAACTTATGGAGACAGGTGCTTTTGTGGGTGCGCTTGAGATAGTAGTTCCTAATTGGACTGCATTTTGCAATTTGGAACTATAAATTCTGGCTCTTCTGGAAAAACACTTATGTGTATAGGGAATCTAATGCCACATACGTTCTTTTTGAACCGGGCTAGAATTTATAGTTCCGAATTGCAAAATTTAGTCCAATTGCAGTGTGTAGTTCAAATGGAGAATAGGCCCTCGTATTTCGGCAGGGGGAGACATACGTATGCATGGAGGCAATTTTTTTCTGTGTGTGTGGAAATTTACTGTTTTTTTTTTTTTTTTTTTTTTTTTTTTTTTTTTTTTTTTATCAGCTATTTGTCATCATATAAACAGATGATACGTGCTTAAATAAATATGATTTCTGCCTCTTGTTGCTTTTTAATCAGAAAAAATACATGTTTTTCAGAGAGAGTGTCGCAGCTCAACCGCCCCTGTGGCCTAATGGATAAGGCATCGGTCTCCTAAACCGGGGATTGTGGGTTCGAGTCCCACCAGGGGTAATCGTACTTTTACTTTTCGTCAATTGCGTTTCAAATTAGAAATATCATGATGGTTACAGATTTTAAAAATTTTTGCGGCTGAAGGACTGAAAGTTTTATAAAAGAGAACTAACAAATTTCCGCTGCAGCCATTTTCTCATTTTCTCCCTGGAAAATTGTATTAAAGTCTCGTATGATATTTTCAGTTAACAGTTATGATAATTGTATGAATTAAATAAGCTTGTTTTTCGGATATGTTTCTCAATTTTCTCAGTTTTTTTTATTAAATTTCTCTTAAATTTTAAATTTAAATGTTTAATTTGTACACATTCATAAGTGAAAAATGTTGGCAATACCTATATGGTTCTTTCTACTCTTTTACGAGACTCTTATTTTTACTTTTCTCGATTTTTTATTATTTACTTAGCATCCCTTCTAAGACTTTGATTGACTTATCATACTTTTAATGTAAATGTCATAGCAAGATAATACTTAATTTAATTTGCTGACATTCGAAGGTTAATTTTGCTGAAACATCTTGCTTTTCTGTTTTGTTTCTTTTTGTTTTTCAAAGCAAGGCCATTATATTTATGAGACTTAAATCCCAGCAGCAACATCATAAACATTACATCAATCGTTTTCATGTCATTGACTCAACAATGATCACAAATAACTGACCTTCATAAATCTCATACGAGTCGAGTCCTCACTATTCTCAATTTTGAGAAAAAAGGCTAAAATAAGAAACCGAAAATGAAATCTAAGAGAAGGGAGGCTTAAAAAAATCGTCTCATTTATGTTCGAATATTGAGTCTTAGATTGCAATTTTTATTTCTTCGTATTTCTTGTGATTATTTTCTTCATTCTATTCGGAAACACAATGGATGTTTAATAAAATGCATATTACCCCTGGTGGGACTCGAACCCACAATCCCCGGTTTAGGAGACCGATGCCTTATCCATTAGGCCACAGGGGCGGATGGAATGATCGGTTCTACCTATAATTCAAGAGCATTTTATTTATCTCATTTATTTATTGATTCTTATATTTTCAAAAAGGAAAAAAGTGCATGAAACATTTTATGAAACCATCTAATACAAAGATGAATCATCAGTAAAGGTGTATTTAGCACAAACTGACATATCAGGGGTACGGATGAAGAACTTAATGGTTCAGTTGAAATATTTGATATAATTATCGAGCTGTTCAGTATATTTGTTCATTTATTATAATACGGACCACTTTCCTTTAAATGTGAAATCAAAAAAAAATTCTAATGATGTAGAATTTCGAACACTATCGATTCAAATAATATCAAACCATAAGAGGCTTATGATTTGATGAAATTGATTTTAAACTGAAAGTAATTATATTTGAAATATCAGTGATTAAATATTAATGAAATTAATAAAGTATAGTGTGAACGTACCTATAATCGTTTTATATATTCCCAGACCCAATAACCCATTATATCATCTCTTTCCATTTACGTCCTTGTACAATTTTTTCAGTGGTTTCCAGAGATGAGGTTGCAGTGAATTTGTTTTGAAGGGACATAATCAATTTACGAACACAACTAATCATGTTTTATGATAATTTAATGACTTTTGCAAGAAGGTAAAAATCTTGAAATCTATGTAATGTAGCATGCAATGAAGTTTTGTAAGAGTCTCACGGCAAGTTGATAAAACACCGCTTATACTAATGCAGTTGCGACAATTAGATAAGTGCGACGATTCGTGTGGTCCCTGCTCCTACTCCCTATCTACCAATTTTTATCAAAAAGTCCAGGACAAATAGATTGCTAATACATTGTTATCTCCAATATAGGTCTACATGTATCTCTGATCACCTCAGGATACATCCAAATTTATCGTGGCTTGTTTGGACAAGTCTAATTGAGTTCATGAACGTCATTAGACGCCACATTACATCGCTGCACCAATTAAAAAGTATTGTTACTAGTTTGTCGCCTTTTGAGATTCAAAGGAACCTTACTCTTTTAATACGCGCACATTAATGCTGCCGAGCTAAGGAAGAACGCCGTGTGAACATTCGAGAGTTGCCACATTTCCTTCGATAAAATATTTATTTTTTAGGGAAGTTACGAATATTTTCCCTTGAAATTTTCAGGAATTTTAGGTAACATTTCGTACAAAATTATCTGAAAAATCGAGAGGAAAATATTCATAAAGTTACCAGGAAATTTGAGCCTTATCAATGGAAATTCGGCAACGCCTGAAGGTTCATACGGCGTTTTTCCTTAGCACGGCAGCATGTGTGCTCATCCGTTTTTACAAAATTTGAGACATAGCTGATAAAATGAGAGAAAAATGTCTCATTCAGCCATTAAACCACGTAATCGTGTAGGAGGATTTGGCGCTGGTGCGTGGTTAACATTTTCCAATTTGCACAAACGCTAGACGAATAATGCGATAAATCGCACCACTTATGAGCTGTTTTTATTTTGTTGACTTGTTTTTTTTAAATAAATACATGTGGAAAATGTTTGAGCTTTTGTTTTCCTTCTCTCTCATGACTTTTTAACGTTTATAACGGAGGAAAAAAACGTTGGCTCGTAAGTCGTATGGGATATGAAATTTTCCGGGGTATGTAACCAAATTTTTCGGTCACGAAAACCGAAATTTTCGCAGCCGTACGATTCTTATTTAAAGAGAATTCTCGTTTAGCTGAGCCGAGGTACGGTTTGTGTGGCGACATAAACCTAGATCTTGAGTGTCCCACACGAAGCGAAGTCTTATAACTGGACGTATTTCTATCAAACGGAACTATGTGCATTAAGACATGAGAACTGAGTCCCATAAGAATCTATGCATCACAGGGCTCACGTCACAATGCACTTAGTTCCACTGATGTTTTTTCCGTGTTTCAAAAATCCATGTTTAATAGAGCTCGGAAAATTTGAAGCATGATCCCCGATAGAACCTAGCGCGTTCCTGGACGGCAGCCCTCAGCCTTCATTTAGTTAGCCCCGGGTTGGAGCGGTCCTCGACTATAGCGAAATGTGACGTCATCATTAAAAGCCTGGACGGGCGCAATAAGGGAGATGATTTTTCGATGAGCCGCGCACAACATGGGACGCGTCTCCTAACGAGAAATCAATGACATGCATGAGGAGACATGGGACAAGAAGCGGAATCAAGCCAACAATGAAAACAACCCGCTCTCGGCGCCGTCTCTCCCGCGCTCAGGCAAAACGTCGTATGAGCATTTCAGAGTTGCCAAATCCCCTTTTTATTTGATTATTAAATATATTTCAAACTCATTTCGAGGAAAGTTACGGATACCAAGCGGTCAGTCGTTCAGGGCTCAGCCGATACCAAACACTGCCGCACACTGGATCGAGCCAATTGGAAAGGTCGGACAAAATTTGGAAACTTTAAAAGCTCATAACTCCGTTTTTAAACAAATTTGGGGTTTTCAAAGCGGTTCCATAGGTTTCCTTGTGAAAATTTCTTCCAGATACACCTCTTACAATTTTAAATGTAACGATTTAAACATCAAAATTTGTAGTTCTAATCAAAAAAGTCATGTCCGATCTCTCTGATTGACTCAATTCACTGTGTGCCGGCTCATTCTTAAAATTGATAGGCAAAGCGATAGGCAAAGAAGATACAGGGAGGGAGATCCTATTGGTTTACACGGGTGGTTCCTAAAGACTAAGGGAGAAAATGAAAGACTAACTGTAGGGTCTCTCATGGGTTACCGTTAATTAGTCTGTTGCCTACACCTCCTTTATCCATTTCAGCCACCCGATTCCACCAACAGGATCCCTCCATGTCATTCCTGTCTTCTTTGTCTATAGATTTGTCTATCAGTTACAACAATCAACCCATTGAACAAGAGGATGCTTCGGTAACGTGCTTGGCTCAAGAATTATGATTCATGGGTTTGCCGCCAAGAATTTATTTTATCTTGATTTTAGCATGATCAGGGGGTCCTATAAACATGGTTTTGGGCAATTTTTTACTCCTGACCCCAACCACTCCCGTCCAGCCCCGAAAAACCCATTTTCGGGGAATTTTGGGGTATTTTCACGTTGCATTTTAAATCTCCCGCGTTTTTCGATGAGAATGCACCAAAATTGCACCGAATACACATAAGACCAATCAAATTCTCGGGTAAAAAATCAAATTTACCGCACCACATTTTATCCCTAAAAAAATTCGTGAAAATCGTAAATTTCCAATTTTTTCCAGATTTTAGCGGTTTAATAAAAATGAGTACACATACATTTTTTGTTTCCGCCTTAAAATGTAGGTAATATACCCAGCTGTTACATGAAAAAGCCTTCAAGCATGGTGAGTCCCACCGAACAAACACTGGTAAAAAAAACCTCTTGGTTCAAGAGTGCAGTTTCTTGTCGCCGGATTTAAGAGTCTGGACTCTTGTTTCAATGCAAAATCCGCTTGAAACAAGAGTTCAAAACTCTTTAATCCGGCGACAAGAAACTGCACTCTTAAGTCAATGCAATGCGGCATTGGTCCAAGAGGTTTTTTTTACCAGTGAATGGTTTTTTTAGCGCCAAAACCATTTGGCAACGTTTGGATGTTGTTAGGATGTTTTTCCTTAGCTCGTTTGAAACTTACTTGGTCCGACGAATGCGGGGGGTGGGATGACGCTAGCGAGGGCGCCAGTAACGCTGCATATGGTCAACACAAGATATGCTCTCATTTCGATCGCGATCAGGAGCCGCGCGCAATGAAAAAACACAACTAAAACGTGATTAAGCCAGCACTCGTTACTGGGAGACTTAGCGCCGGCAGTACGCTTTAAATACGTCGTTCCGGCTTATCGTTTCACGGCCGCTTTTCCCGCGCCCCTCCGCACCGCCTCCTCCCGGGAGCCTCCCCCCCCCCCTTCTGGAGCCCCGGTCGGGGATCTCGGACCCGTACGTCATACGTGTGACGTCATATCAGTGCTCTCGTTTTTCCCCGCCATGTCATGAGACCGCTCTAGTAATCTTCCGTGCTAAGGAAAAACGCCATATGAACCTTTAGGCGTTGCCAAATTTCTTCAGGTAACTCATGAATTTTCGGGAAAATTTTTACATATTTTTCTTCCAATTATTCAGATAATTTTGTTCGCAATTTTACCTGAAGTTCTTGACACGTTTTTCGGGAAAATATGTATAACTTTCCTCAAGAAAAAACATTTTATCGAAGGAAATTTGGCAACTCTTGAATGTTCATACGGCGTTCTTCCTTAGTACGGCAGGCTCGAGCTCGTCTAGGCTCGAGCTTCTATTGGAGTATCTATGTAGGGAGAGTCCGAACATGTCAAAAAATATATAGCTCTTAGAGCCGGCACAAAAGGGCAGCCAACCCTCTAACACAGAAAATGTCTTTGTCAACCTGCATATTCCGGTTTAAAACCAAGATGGCCAGGAAGGTTCAAAAATAAGTCTTCTTTTGCAAAAATGAGTAAAATACAAAAAGTAGGTCAAATACCTGATTAACTAACAACGGGTCGCAACAATTGTAAAAATAATTCACACTGAATAATTTGAATCCATAGGTTGGCTACCCTTTTGGGCCCTAAAAGCTCCAAGACCTTACCTCAGAATTACCAACAAGTCCGATCTCTCCCTGTGTAAGATTTTGAGCATCCACGTCATTCAAATTCTCGTCATCTATTTTTAATAGACAATACAAACCTGTGCAACCCTCAAAATGAGGTTTCTTGAAGGGAGTTTTGATTCGTCTCATTGCACGGAAAAAAGAAGTAGGGTTTTAAGTGCCAACTTGAACTTTTCAATTAATTATGTGGTACTACCAGTACCCCAATTCATAAGATTACTAACTCAAATGTTACGGTATTGTTTCGTTACTAATAACATAATTGGAAACGTCCGTACCATTCAAAAAATTGGGGTAGTATCCATGGCCGGATTTACCCATTTGCCGCCCATGGGCCTCCTGTATTTCGCTGCCCCCTTCTCATTCGTTTTGAAACTCGATGAAAACCATCAAATGAACGTGCCAGCGGGGGAGGGGCGCATAAGACGCATTTACTCGTGTTGAACACATTTTTTGGGAAAGCCCTGTCAACTTTACTAGCAAAAGTTCACGGAACTTTACTAGCAAAAGTTCACGGAACTTTGCGCGAAAGTTAAGTTCCATAAACCTATCTCTGTGTGGACAAGGCCTTCCATTCATAAGAAATGAACGAAAAAATTATGAAAGAGCAAACATAAATGTGGATCAATGATTTTAACTTCCGCCGTCACGCCGCGCCGCGCAGACCGCACCGTGTTTGGCGCAATGCGTGAAGTATTCTGACAGTCTTGAAGGCGCTATGTGTTTCACGGCGGCCGCTGCTGAACGCACTGTGTTGGACGCAACGCGTGAAATATTCACGCAGTCTTGTAGGCGTTATGCGTTTCACGCTGACCGCACTGTGTTTGGCGCAATGCGTGAAGTATTCATGCATTCTTGTAGGCGCTAATATGTGTTACATGCCGATCGCCGCGCTGAGGGCCTCTCCTTTTCATCTCAAGTCCTCGTTATCATTTCTCTCTAAGTCGCGCCGTTCCAGGCCAAATTGTGTGTTTGGTCTCTCTTAACTCGACTTATTGAAGGTGCTGTCTCTTGACCACTGAGAGATGACAAAATTAGAAATTACTATACTCTCAGGAAATGAGAGATTTTGTTGCCTTTTCTCGTTTGTAATTTTGTTTTTCTAAATCCGAATTTTTTTATACCTACAAAATTGCAAATTTTTGCCGCCCCTTCGATTTGCGCCATGGGCCGCGGCCCATGTGCACTGTTAAAAAATATTCTGGCCTGAGTGGCCTGAGTGAAATATCATGGAGCTATCCTGCCTGGAGCATCGAGTGACAAAATTTTGCGGTGAGTTAGATAGCTCGCTCTGGCATGGGAAGCTCCTTGTAGCATGTGTCACTCCAGGAAAGACAGCTATATGCTCGGGAGAGATACTTTCCACTCAGATTTAAGATACTTAAGAAGAAACAGAGCTATAATTTTCTGCGCATCATCAACGCGCATTGGCCGTTACAATCTTATTCTGGAATTCACGACTGCGACGGCGTCAGTCTCCAGCCAGTGGCTTTTGCGTGAACAGTGATTAGTTGCGACTCGTGAAGGTGTACAGCAAATTAAATTTTGTTTGAAGGCTTTCCAGGATAATACCCAATGGATCCCATACCAAAGTGTTCGCTGAGTTCCTAACACGACGGAAAATAAAAATTCGTCCTAGTAGAATAGCCTACCTCCAGGAATTTTGAAAACGCCGGTAAGGGCAGCAGTTTTATGAAACTAGGTTTAAGAGGAAAAATACATATTTCGTACCATTATACTGCAAAATTGTATCTCTTTCTCTTTTATCGCTTCATTCCTTATCGCTTGTTGATTTGCATGTGCATGGTAGTTTATTTAGATTATTCCCTATTTTAAACCATCATGTTGCTCCCGTTAATGGATTATTTGCTTTTAGTTGTACTTCCTTGTCAAGTATCTGTAGTTTCCTTGGTGAAGGTTCGTTATGCGTCTGGAGATGGCACTGTATGCCGAAAAACCTCAGGTATATTGAATACAATTTTGCAGTATAATTCTACGAAATTGTCATTTATTCTTTTTAGCTCGTATGATACTTTTGGGCATCAAAGCCTGATTATATGGGTATGGCGTGGCGTCCAGTAAAGTTAGAATTCTGTTATCGTGTATATTTATTTTTTAAGCTTACACTGAATTTATGTTCACAAAATACTTAATATCTATAAAACTTTTCTTTGTCTAAAAGCGTTTTCGAAATTACTGGAGACAGCTGTTCAGCTATGACAAATATTGATTTTCCGTCGCGTGTTTGCAACTCAAAAAACACTTTGGCTCCGAATTTGTGGGATATTGGCCCGAAAGATCCTCAAACATGATTTGATTTGCAGTACAACTTCACATCTTTTCAAAAAAAAAGAACATACATTGCAGTTACAGGTGGAAGGGAAAGGCAGAAGAGGGAGGGAGGAGAGGGAGGGGAGGAGAGGAGAGGGAGGGGAGGAGAGGGGGGAAACGGATCGGGGTATGAGACGGATGCCAGGGGTAAGGGGAGGGCAGTCGCCAGCGACGCAGCCCGTCCTTATGCCTGAGTTACTTTAGCTCAGCATTTCCATACTTACGTCGGAGATTTTCAACTCCGTGGAAATTGGCCCTGAGCGATGAGTGACTTCCGAGCGACTTCCTTATATAGGTCGTGCTCTGAGCTAATTTTTTTTAACAGTGTGGCCACCCCCTTAATCCGGCCCTGGTAGTATCATAAGTTTAGGGGATGACCCCTAACACTTTTTCTGTCTTCGACTCATGTCAGTCGTTTTGTTTGCAAAGCCAAATTTCATTTTAAATAAAGGTTACCAGATCCGATCTCGAAAATTTTCCTCAGGCCTGCCGCGCCAGAAAAATTTTCGAATGTTGCCAAATTCCCTTAAATAAAACGTTTATTTTTTAGGGAGAATACAAATGTATTTTCTTGAAATTTTCAGATTGAATGGGTCGAATTACCAGTCTAATTCTCCAGCAAATGATCTAGGAGGCAAATATTTCTCAAGCTCCCAAGAAAACTCGCGTTTTTTCAAAGGAAATTTAGGGCAACATCTGAAGGCTCATACAGTGGCTCCTCAGCACGACACTGTAGCCTTGAGTAGAAGGGTCATAACAACATTTTTGTCGTTTCGAGGTTTCACGAGATACCTACCTGTCACATTTCTTCGGATGTAACTGGTCTATTGCATGCTAGAGATACAGTTAAGTGAATAGACTTGATTTAAGTAAATTGCACTAAAATCACGATGATGACACCAACAAAGTTTGAAATCCTCTCCTTTTATTGCACGTGATCTGTAAGACCCCTAACTCGCAGTTTTTTATAGTGGCCAGCAATCAAGTTTGCCTGGTGAGTAATGCAAAAAAAACATTATTTAGATAAACATTCAAATTCGCAAACTATTACAAACTTTTTGTCTGGTTTCCATTGTATCAAAGCTACGTTCATTCAACTTTGAAGACAGAGACGTGAGGAGGGCACAAGCGGAAAAGGTTTGCGAGATTAATAATATTATTTTCTATTAATGTTGTTTATATCGGTTCACTTTTCTTACGAGTCTCTCTGGAAGAACCTAGTCGCTGGTGACTGCCCGCGGACTTGGAAAATTTGCAAAAACGTCTAACAAACTACACAAATTACTCCCTAAAGAGTGAATTTCACACCTTTTTTTTGTGTCCATCGTGATTTTACCAAGACATGGAACGATGGGCTTCACTTGAATTTAGGTACATAATTTCGTGCAGCAGACACATTCGGAAGTTTTCAAGTTTTGCATCTGCATCAGGCGTTAATGAGAGAAAATTTCCAGTGGAACGACTTTGTCGAGTTTTTGTCGAAATCGTGATTTGAATTGCACGGCGGCCATTCTGTATTAGATTCAAAGTGATTGAAACTCAAAGTCGTCGCCTCATCTTATGACGGCGTGTCATAAACTTTTAGCCGACACGTGTTGTTCTTATAACTTTCATTTTGAGCCTCTTTCTCAATCATGAAAGCACACCGAAAAAAAGTGAAGTTGATTTAACATTCTGGTTGTGAAAAAAATGTGCGAGAACTTAGTAAATATGGAATTATCCGCTACAGAAGTTACTTCAGCAATGCTGAGAAGCAAAACTAACTGCTGCGGCGGGTAAATCAACATTTTTTAAGATCACAATTTTTTTACATTCAAAGTGTTTAATAAACTTCACTTTTTTTTGGTGCAGTAGTGAGCTTTTAAAAGCTCCGAGACGGTTTTTTGGTTAAAACGACTTCGGAAACATGTATTTTCAAGGCGATGCCTGGATCTTGGAACAGCCCTATTTCGAATTTTAGTGGAGCAAGGTCCTTGTTCCAGCGGACGATGACGGATCGTGGAAATTGCCATTTTTTGGTGGCGTCTTATCAGCGCGGTAAACATTGCTAATTTTCGGGTGCGGGGCAGAGTGGACCTTTAGTCGCGGTTTGACCGTGACCGGGCGTCCTCGGCGCAGCTATCGAATTCGGGGCTCGTGCTTTCCCGACCCGGGTTCGCGCGGTCGCCACTCCATCCGCCCGCGGCTGCGGGTGCCCCAAGGTCCCCGGTCCGCTCCGCACGCAGACCTGCCGAGCTATCGAAATTCCATAGTAATCGAATCGAGTCTCGATATTCCTCTGCCTTCGGATTATTTATGGAAAAATTCAACGGAGATATCGACGGAACTCGAACTTACTTCTCCGTGGCGAGGGCTCCCCGTTCGTTCACCTCCGACGCCGGTCCTCAGCCTGCATGGAGAAGACCGAGATCAAATCAGAATCTGGAGGTAAAATGCCACTTGGCTCCAGACAGGGTTTTTTCGAGACTCGGCAATGGAGAATTTGCAAGAGTCTGAATTTTTTTAAACTCCATGTTGAATATGAATCTGCTAAAAAAAATTGAGCACGAGGATATCCTTGGTTTGTAAATTGAACAATTATCGGAGGAATCATGACAGAATAACCTAATCTGCCAAAATACATGTGTTTAAATGGAAAATGCCGCTAGATAACGTCACAAGGCGGCACATTTTCTCACTTTCAAATCTATTTTTCTCCAATTTCCCATTTCAGAAAAAATTATGAAAAATACTGCTAACTCAGCTTATCATATCTTTCGGATGAAGCAATAAAATTTTTGTGTACAAATTATCCATTGAACCGATTATTTTCCGAATCATGTAAGTGCCAAAATTGCGAACGTGTGGAAAAGAAGAAACCCCGTTTAATTCGCTCTGTTGACAATCTTCGAATTCCAATAAATGTATGTTCTTTTAAAAGGCTAATTTGCAATTAGGTATGATTGATTTGATAATACCAGAGAGAACAAAGAAAAAACAATCCCTCTAACATAAAATAGAGATTGGCGCTTACGTGGTTTGGAAAATAATCGTTTCAATTGAGGAAAATTATACTATGGAGTAACACAACCTTCACTGAAACCCTAGCATGTCGAATTGTTTTTACTGCGAAATGCAGTCCAATTGAGACATTTTTCGGTAAGGGCGTAAGATCACTACTGTAGGGTAGTAAATCATATGAATTAATTTCATCTGCCGCAAACGCTATAAAAAATTGCGCAATCTTATCAGCATTGCAAGTCCCATACAATCTTTTACCGAGAAAGTCCTTAATTTCACCCGTATTGGCCCAGCTTTAGATACAAATATAGAAGATACAATAATAACAGTGGAAAAACAAGGATGAAAAAACGGGAAACAAGGCTAAAAATACACAATTTATGAACCCGAGACCTATATTCAATTCAATGAATTGCGTTTGCTTTGATTTTCTTTGTTTCCCCTGAATCATGCGAACGTATTTCTCTTGAAAGAAATCAAACAAGTGTGATCAAGCGCTGAAGCACCGTGAAAACGAGGAAAGCATATTGTAAATTCGCGCCGTGGGGCCCTCTCAAGGCCGTTAGAATAAATAGTTTTAAAAAAACAAGTAATTGCTCGATGATAAGGGAAATAAAGGAGAGGTTATCGGGTAAAAATGTAAAGGAGCCAGTTTAGACGGAGGAGAAAAGAAGTTTATGAACACCTGTGACGTCTGCAAACGAGCGCTGTAACTTACAACTCGCGCCGATTCTATGAGAGCAGACAGCGATAAGCTCCTTCAATTTCTCAGATACCTCCCCGCACTTCTTGACTGTTAAATGAGTGGCGTGCCTCTAGGATAATTTTTCGCGTCTGCCGCTCCGTTTTGCCAACGAGTAAACGATCTCTCGCGCGTCTTATTAATGTTGCGAGTAAATACCCCTTATCTTTCTCCTGAGGGTTTATTTCTTTTCCTCCGTACAATTCGGGCTTTCTCGCTGATTCTTCGTCGTTTAGAATGCTGCTTTGACTGCTTCACTGACCGATACTTCAAGTGTCCAGCCAATTCCTGCGTTATATTCTTTTCTTTTTCTTTCCCTTTTTTATCTATTTTCTTATTTTCTAAATGAAACTAACATATTACATAGTTTTTTTTTTTATTTATTTCTCGCATTCTTTGTGAAATCATCTGCTTACACAGAGAGTATACTCAGAAAAAGAAACTGCCATGGCATGGTCCTCGTCGCAGAGAAAGGCTATGATGTAATCAAACAACCTCTTTACTAGCAGGAAAATCTTGACCTATTACGAGTCTTAATTCATACCCAATTAACATTTTACTCAGAGTAATACGTCTGTTTTTTATTGCGAAAATATTTTTCCTCGGCGTAACGGAAAACTGAATGGAATATTATATTATCTTATTAGTATTTTATTCGATTTACCTCACTACTATTGATCGATCATTATATTGAATAATAAAATTGTGCAAAAATGATTTTAAAACATCTATTTCGATGCAATTTGGGAGGAAACAATTTTTGTACAAGTATAAAAATGGGGAAAGGTAAGATTTATGGGATCCAAAGTTTTGGGTTTTATTAGCCACTTAAAAGTACCAGTGAAGAACCTTTAGGTTACTCCCTATCTATTAATGGGCCAAAACTTAAAAAAAAGACTATGTTTAAAATGCTGTAATTTGGTTGATGTTGAATAGAGTTTCAAAAACTTGAGCTCATAGTCTCTAAATTTCTTCTTGAAATTTTTTCACGGTTATTTTGCCAGATTTCATGAACATAAAGAGAAAGTTGACCAATTGCAGCGAGGAGGCAAATCCTCTCATTTCCAATTAAAGACAAAATTGTTTTTATTTTATTATTCCTGATCTTTTTCATTTCATTTGCGCCTGAAAACAGGAGATAGGGAATTGAATAAAGTCAAAACAACAATTTAGATTTGTGTATCTTTTTTAAAAATGAATTTTTCTAAGCAAGATAAATAATACAAGAAGAAGAAATTTAGAAAAATTAAGAAAATAAGAAAATCGGAGACAATTACTTACATTTTTACACTTTATATGAGTCGTATACAGTTATACAGCTAACCATGCTTCAGTACAACGATGGTGAGCATATATTGTCCTATGTGTTGTTGCGAAGTTTCACTTCCGACCTTCCTTCGACATAGTATTCAACGAACGAAACCTCATCGATACATTTTAATTATGTCTAATAGAATATTTGCGGCTTGAAAAATCAAATTGGATCACATATTCACAGTGAATCAGTCGAAATCGAAACAGACCCCGCTTAGCAGTTGGTTACTGACAGTCAAAGGCTTAGAAAATGGATGCATCTATTCCCCTGGTGTCTACAAACATTAAATGTCGTCCGTAGATGGCCGTTAGTTCTTCACGGAATAGAAGCCAAAAAACTGGCAGGAAAAAAGTGAAATTTTTTTTTTTCAATTATTGTTTCCTTTTTTGCTGTTTATTGATGTGGCATGAATTCTGTCAAAAATATGTCACCAGGGACACCACAGGGTTTAGACACAACCACGCTCTAGACTTTTCAAATTATGAGGCCAGGTCAGGTCAAGAGAAATATGTTTCACCTGACCCACTCGTCAATTCCGTGAAAATTATTGTCGCTGCCACCAGGATTCGAACCGAGAATCTTGTCACAAAATGTCATTGAGGAATAGATAGGTCAACAAAAATGCCATACTCTTTCAGATATGTCATTTTAACGATAATGGAGCAAATTACGTCAGTTTTTCACTTCAGCCGTCTGCTGGTTCGAGGCAATCACTAGCATGTCATAGATATCGTCTTCCAGCTCGCACAGAGATCCGGAGGTCGAAGAACTACGACTGGGCGGTGTGACGTCAATTTTCACGACGTCATCCACGAACGAGTCACCGAAGTCCACCACCGAATCGTCACACGTCACACAATCCGTCACCTGCTTCAACGTCGCTCCAGACCTTTTCTCAGTTAACCTCGTCCTCAAAATCTGAATGACACCGGACTCATGATCAATAAACTCTTCCTTGGGCGACTTCTTCAGCGTAACTACTTGATCTCTTTTGACAGAAGGATCGACCAACAGTGTGCTTGTATCAGCATCCCGTTGCCCTAAGGTATCTAAAACGTGTCGATTTTCACTTGACCTGTTCAGAATCGATTCATCTAGTTTTTGGTCATCTGCTTCTTTCTTGACTAGAGACGTGTGATCGTCATTTTCTGCTTGCCTCAAATCAGCAACCGAGGGTACAAAACCGTTTATTAAAATACGCTCACCTCCATTGATTCGAGATGAGCCATCTGTTTCAGCTTGCCTTGAATTACAGTTAAGCTCTTTCTGCACCAAATCAGTATTAAAACCATTCACTGCAGCATATTCATTGCTTAAGGATGGAGAATCCATAGCAGCTCGTCTCGAATCGCAGTTAGACTCCTTTTGCATCAAATCAACCACGGAGGGTGCGAAGCCGTTGAAATAAATACGCTCACCTCCATTTACTAGCGACGGAAAATCTACCTCGGCTTGCTTCGAATTGCAGTTAAGTTCTTCTTGCAGTATATTAGTGACTGATGGTGTGAAACCGTTGACTAAAAAGCGCTCACCCCCATTACAACCCGAAACGATCGGCTTGTAAGGGATGGACGTTACGAAAGTATTTTCGAAAATCATGGGACTGCTTCCTCTGCAGTTATTATTTTTATCGCTTCGGGTTCCGCAGCAGTTTTGTGTGACGTCACAACGGCTCGTTTTCCAGACTGGCTGGGCGTGGTTGACGCTGAGCGATTTTTTCAGTCCGTTCCTCAGCACGGGCTTCGCAGCGGGCAGAGCGCTCATACTCTGGAACCTCTGACCTTTGACCCTTGGGCGCAGGCATGTGCAGGAATGATGCTTGTCGAAGAACAACGGACATCCGACTTTTTCCGTCTGGCGCTGACTCAGGCGCCGGAAAGTCTTCAGATACCGCGGCGACTTTTTTAGGTTCCGATACTTGAGCAAGAGGTTCGTGTCCAAATTCTCTTTATCGGAGCCGTCGAAACACATATCTTTCGTTTCCTCCGGGCACTGTGACGTCAGTGTTTTATGAGCGGCGATTGAGGCATCAGAATTCTCTGTTTGGAGGGTTGCTTGAGATGAAATTGAAGGAACTTTGGTTTCCGTTGGGTCCGCAGTCCGAGACACACCGGACTTGTCTACTAAGTCGCGATTCGTAGATCCGGTTAAATTGAGCGAGGGTTCGTTGTCTACTGATTGTGAACTGAGATCATTTTTATTCGACCAAACACTGTTTTCCTCGGACAGCTTCCCCCTGTCATTCGAGCATATTTTACTTTCGTCTTGATCAGACGAGCAGTTACTCCTGGATTTTGGCCACCGAAGGTGATCATCCTCATTTCCGTTTTGGCAGTCAGTTACTTCCTCTTGGTCCTCGCAGATGGCGCTACTCTCCCGGAACGTCCCTGTGAGGTTGGACCCAAACCTGGAAACACTGAGCTGAGAGGCCGACCTAGCGGGGAACCCCCTCCGTGCCCCTTCGCTGTCCCTTCTAGGCCTGGCGCGCAACCCCTTCAATGATACCCTCCCTCTCGTATTCCCTGTAAACTCGTTTTTAATCCCGTACATCACCGCGTACATAACAGCTTCCTTGCTGACGTCACCGCATCTCAAATCAGGCAACGACGTGAAATCGCGACTGGGTCTCGTGCTCAACTTACTGATGAGGTTCAAGTTGGGCAAAGAGAGGGTCAGGTTGTACTTTTTGGTGATATTCTGGAGCGTGCTGCGGCGTTTGATGGTGTATTTTTGGTTCTGGGTCCTCTTGAAGGAGGAAGTGGATGCGCTGAGGAGGGAGGCTTGCGTGACGTTGAAGCTCGAACCGGAAATTGACAGGAAGTGGTGTTTCCGGTAGAGTTCGTCGGTGACCGGGATGGAGGCTAGTGAGGTCCTGGAGCTGATGGAGCAGTCGCAGTCGGATAAATCGGAGGAAAGACGCCTGCGGGGTCCAAGGGCGGACCTGGGGGTCCGAGGGGTTCGGGGTCCGAGGGGGTCCAGCGACGAGAGGGACATGGAGGTGTCCGTGCCCAGGTCCAGGCACCGCGCCTGCTGCAGGAAGTCCGGGAAGGAGCCGTGGTAGGCCGTTGCGTCCGGGTTCGGGAGTCGTTTCCGTTTCCGGCGGGGCGGGGCCACCGGCCGGGATTTTTCCGGGTCCGGCACCGAGAGGATGACGTTGTCCCACTTGGCGCCCTCCAGGAAGCACGGGTTAAGGAGCCGCGGTGCGCTGATTTCCGGCCGGTCCTTCCATTTCCTGGAAAAGGCGGAGAAAAAAGCTGTGGTTACACACTGGAAAAAAACACATTGGATTTAGAGTCCAGACTCTTAAAATCGTCGACAAGAAAAGAAATTCTTGATTCAATCAGATTTAAGCTTAAATCAAGAACCAAGCCTCTTAATTTGAGCGGATTTCCTTTTGATTTAAGCAAAAATCTGATTGAATCAAGAGTATTTTTTCTTGTCAATGTTTCCAAGAGTCTGGACTCTAGATACAATGTGTTTTTTTTTCCAGTGTACACTATCATTATAGTTCTGGTCACAATATCAATACTGTTGTCAATATCCCAGGAGAAACCCTATAGTTAGTTATAATTTTCTCCTTCAGTCTATTGGAACCGCCCATTCCAACCGATAGGATTGCTCCATACTCTCTATGTCTTCTTTGTCTATTGCTTTGTCTATCAATTTCAATAATCGGCCCGCTGAAAGTGTATTTCTCGGTCCACTCAAGGGTGTATGGTTTTTTGTTGAAAATTTAATTGTACATAATTTTGTTGTTATCTCAAGGTCGGGCAGTTAATGTAAATCGGAAACAACGTCACGTCACAACCGTCTATTTCCGTCAATATTTAGCAGGCGGCTGTATATGAATCGGTGGACAGGTAGTTATGTCATTTCCGGTTCATACAGACTGCGGTGTTTTTGATTGAATTTTGATAGTATGATCAGGGTAATTTCATAAGTACCGTGGTAACCAACCGATGGGTGGATTGGGATTGTGACATTTTACTGAGAATCCTCGTCATCAGACAACGAGGAAAGTATTTTAGCCATGCGATTTACGTCTATGTAAGTTTCTAATTGGGCTGATGAATCCGAAAATGGCCTTTGTTTATCTTTATCACGCACTAACTTTCCAAAAAATTTAATTTTCCTCAATTTTGTTTTTAAAAATAAATTGTCATTCCGGAAAATGAGTGGTCAAAGGAATTAAACTGAGGTCATCTTCAGACACAGCACTAAAATTTACTTTAGATTCAACTAATTCATTCATAATTCCCAGTGTTTTTAAAGGAAAAAATTTACAGAGCTGCGTCACCAGAGGCTTTTGATGGTCCTTAGGTTCTTTTATTTGAAAATCTGTGCGTATTCTAAATTTCTCCATCTCTCGCTGTCCTCTCACCATTTACAAAGACTAAAAGACAAAGAGGAAACTTATGGATTAAATATTTAGCATCAAATTCTGATGTTGGAAACTCATAATGGAAAGTCTAAAGTTACTTTCTCTAATAGATCTGAATTGTATCATTGTCGCTTAAGTAAAAGTTATTTTTGTATATTTGATTAAATAAAGAAAAAAATTATAAATAGTATATCTAATCGTTATCACATATTTTTCTTTTTTTAATTTGCTGAATAACTGTCAAGTACGTTCTACTTACGTTTGACGCCGTCTTGCCCATTTCCAGTTCCACTTGGTTTCCTCGTTGCTGCAATTTATCTAGAAAAATAAATCATACAAAAATTATCATTCATAAGAGTCACCTCTTTCTAAAGCAATTTTAACGCTTTAATCGGTCCAAATTTTAGTCAGAGTTCAGAAGAACGGTTCAAGTTATCTTTTGGTCTCGGAACAAATATTTTATCAAATGATTTTTGTGTTCAATGTTATAGTTATTTGTTTTAAATTTTTTCTTTTATTTTTATTGAGTCGGTACACGGACTTTATGTCCACTTTTTTTACGTCCACAGACTTTTCGTCCACAATTTTGTGACCACTAAAATCAAATTCAAGCGTCATATTTTAGTCCGTGTGTAAAATTATATTGACAATATCGAAAAGAGAAAATTAAGAGAGAATGAGGTGTTGTTATTGTAACTCATATTTTAAATGAAATGTTAATTTCTTCTTTTGATTCATCTCTTCAAATTGTCTTTGGTAAATACTTGGTTTCATTTCTATCCTTGAAATCTCCGATCTAAAATATGCCTTGAATGCACATTCTTTTTTTTTAATGAAATTGATTACTTCATTTTATAAACAAATCACAACAGACAATCAATGCAGAGAGTGCAAACATTTCAAAATCATGAGTTGAAAAACGCAGACTCCGCGAGTTTAAATATTAGAGCCTAACACAGAGCGGAGCGGCGTGTTAGCAGCGCAGAACGCGCACTGGCGCCTACAAACCTAACTGGATACTTCACGCATTGCGCAACGCGTGAAGTATCCCGTTAGGTTTGTAGGCGCCTATGCGCGTGTCACGCTGGTTACTTGCCGCGCCACAACACTTTAAGCAACTATTTCGCGTCAGAGGCGTTGCACAGTATCCTACAAGATTGAAGGCGCACGAAATAACTAGTTAAAGAGGACTTTCAATTTTGACTGTATCTGTTACTGAAAAATGTTTAATTTGGCATTGAAGCGTTTCCTAGGCTCCCGCTTTGGTTTTCACACATGAACATATCGACGGTGCAAGTCTGCAATCACATAACTCGTTTGCGGTGTCTGAAAATCTCCGCAACTATGTTATTTTTTTAAAGGAGAACAAATGGACATGATTCCTTGAAGTTTTTGCAGAATTTTCCTCGCACATAGAAGAAAAATCACGGCAGTTTTAAAGAATTACCGTTGAGTAGTTTTCCGTTTAAAAAATAAAGTATGACAGGAAGTCTGCGACGTCGCAAACCGAGTTATGTGATTGCCGACTTTCATCGTCGATATGTTTTTATCTGCTCTTAGAGTCTGTTCTCTTTCATGACTTGATTCATGAATGAAATGTTTTTAGGAATGAAGGAGCTCTTCACCTCTCTTACTTTAAAAATCTAAATTTTCGTATATACTCCCATTTTCAAAATTCTCTGTAAAGCCGTTAATAGCCTGTGACGTTGAACACCTCAAAATATACTAACTAACTAACTAGTAGTAGTATGCATTTATTCTTGAGGTGGTTCCTGTCATTTAAATGAGAAGAAAAAAATGTGGACATAACATGTCCACAATTTGGACAATTTTGGACATATTTATGGTTGGACATTAAATCATGTGGGCTTAATAAAGACTGAACTTAACGTTTAGTGGACATGAATACTGCCGTGCTATGGAAGAACGCCGTATGAACATTCGGGAGTTGCCAAATTTCTTTCGATAAAAAGTTTATTTTTGAGGAAAGTTATGGATATTTTTCCTTGAAATTTTCAGGGACTTTAGCAGAAATTGCGAACGAAATTATCTGAAAAATGGAAGGAAAATATTTATAAGTTTACCAGGAAATCCGGGTTTTATCGAAAGAAATTTGGCAACGCCTGGAGGTTCATACGGCATTTTTCCTTAGCACGGCAGAATAGCGGTGGACATTTATTTAATGGACGAAAGGTAGGTGTACATAAAGTCCTGGAAGCATTGAGTCTTCCGTTTAAATTTGAACTAAGACTTCGTGGATTATTCAAAAGCAATAGTTTCGTATAGAGTCATCCCGATAGAATTGTTTTGATCTTCTCATTAATTAAATAAGAGGGAATTTGTAACTTACTTTACTGGACCATTTTGTGAGCAATGTCTGAAGTGAACTTCCTGCTCCAGCACTCTCCGAGTACTCTTTGCACCAACTAGCACCCATCTGCAAAATCAGGAAAAATTCACATGTTATACAGATTGTGCTTTGCTACTGAGCATTAGGCGAGTAATTTATAGGTTTCTGTAGGATATATTGTATCATTTCAAATTGAAGGCGCTTTTAGCGGTAACGTGTGCAGTGACTTTCATCTACTTTTACTTCTTTACTTTCTCTTTCTTGAAAACTGCGGAAAATTTAAAACAAAAAGAAACTATATCATTATGCCTCGTATAAAAATCTCACGAGGTTCATCGGGTGAAACGATCGAACCGTACCATTGCGCAACTGTTGGATAAACGGTACATGAAATAAGATAATAATCCGCAACTTTTGTTTGCTAAACGTCACGCGTAAGTGTATGAGGTTGACAAACGAGCTATAACTCATCTGAAAATCAAGGTCATTGAAATTAATAGTTTCCATCGCTCTATTCGTAAACAAGGAGCCTGTTCAAATGAAAAACAGTTTTCAATAAAGCAGCTCTGCGTGAAAATCCCAGCCAGCGAGAAACTTTACATTTGGACATAATTCGTTTGCGGTGCAGCGATCACAATTTATAAAAATTTTAGTGAACTCTCCTAAATAGCAGTTTTTCCTATAGATGAATTCAAGGGGGGCGTAGGGGGAATACGCCCCCCCCACTTCCAAATCCACTTTCCAATCGCCCGAAAAAAGGAGAAGGGATCCTGTATAAGAGAATAAGTAATGGAAAAAAGAAGGGGGGACGAAAATTATTTTTGATAATTATTTATGACAAAATGGACTCAAACTATATTGTAGATGCCTAAATTTTCGAAAATTTCTGGTAGAAGCCCCTCAGACGGGGACCGTCCCATTCGAAGTGTCTAGATCCGCTCATGATATTTATGCTATAATTGTTCATAAAGTACGAGACGATAAGTGTCCTTTATCTGCGGAACATAGAGAAAGGGATTTAAAAAATTAACTTATTCGTAAAATATGAAATTCAATTATCAATTTTCGAAGGACAAATCCTGAATTATATGCGGTCATTATACCCAAAAGTGCTGGAAACCATTTATTCTTTTCGAAGAGAACATTTCTTTGTTTTTAAAACATTTTTAATAATTGAATTCAGAGAAAAAAGGAGAATAATGAAACAAACCCGAAAAAATAAATGAAAAAATAAAATAAAACGGAGAATTAAAAAAAAGGTGAGAGAATTTATTCAAACAATGTTTCAAGAAAAATACAGCGTTAAGGTTTACGTAATAACACGACTCCGAACCAATCTGAACCATCCCCCCTTAGCGCACCCCTAACGTCGGCTCCCTCCTGAGCGTTACGTATTTACGAACATGAACGGTCCCTCGGGATCTCTGCTGGGATTTTTTTCTGGATGGAGCTCGCCCGCAAAATTCAGGTGAGTCGAAGCGAAGTGATTTCCCTCTCGCTGGGAGTCCGAGCGGGTAGGGAGCGCATCTGCGCGGCTTATTGCATCGCGCCCCTGACAAAAGTGGACAGTCGCGGGTATATTTACGACCCAACTATTGCGTCCGCTGCTCCCGCGCCCATAAATTCCTCGCCATGCGCGCGACTCATTTAATTTCGCGAGAACTTAAAGTTCGAAGAAGTCGGATTTGCCCGCCGCGCCGCTCCGGCTCGCTATGCAACCCGCAGAGCTGCCGCTTCTCCCGCAAATAAATTCGAATCCAGCTCCTGCCAGACGGGGAAAATGAGAGATTCGACCGGTGATCGCGTGTAACTTTTCGTAAGAACCATTGATGCCACTGATTCCGCTTGATACAAACTGCACTGAAGAAAAAAGAATATTGAATTTGCCGCCAAGAAATTTTCTTTCTTTAATCAAGACTTTTGCTGCTTAATATAAACTACTTTCTCGCTTAACCCAAACACTGTTTTTTCCTGTATCAAGAAAACTTCAGCTTAAATCAATATAAAAAAAATTCTAGGCGGCAAATTCAAGAATTATCATGCTTGAGCCAAGCACCTTTTTTTTCAGTGTAATTTTAAAAAAATAACTCAAGTTAGGATTTCATTAAAATTGAGTTCTTGTTCGGGGAGAGCTCGGACACTATATGAGATTCAAATCAGTTAGATTTAGCCATGAGAAACTACGAAAGGTTGTGTAGGGGCAAAAAATGTTGGACGTTCCTAGTAAATGTTTTGTTTTTTTTTTCTTTTTTTTCTTTTTTTAAATTTAGTTGGATGCCATAATGAAACATGCATAAATCATCTAAAAACCACTTCCAAGCGTCACATTATAGAAAACTATTTGACATGTGGGTAATTTTGAGATCAAGTCATGGAGCTTTTATTGCCTAAAAGGGCAGCCAACCTATGAACTCAAATCATTCAGAGTGATTTATTACTTCAATTGTTACGGCCCGTAGTTCGTAAAGCACGTATTTGACTTAGTTTTGGCATTAATTTACTCATTTTTTCGGGAGAACATTCATAAATGAAAATTCTTGTTCGTCTCGGTTTGATATTGGAATCTGAAGATTGGCAGTAACATTTTTTGTGGTAGAAGGTTGGCTGCCCTTTTAGGCAAAAGAGCTCCACTTTTCGACATGCCTGAACTCTTCCCGTGCATGTAGTCAATTGCAAACATCTATTTCTTGGCAATGGTAGCACCTAATGCAGGTAAAATCATCAATAGTTGGCAATCACCCCTTTTAAATCGAAAATAGTTGTCGTTTTTGGACCCTAAGCAGCCTCCATGAGACCAATTTCACTAAATCTCTGAAAGACGTAATGATTAGTCACAGAATGATGCTGAAAGACTATTATCGTGGTCATAATTTGGTAGAGTCATGGAGCATGCAACTATTTCGACTCTTAAGCAGTACGCCAGACAATCTAACCAACAAAACGAAGGCGCTTCAGTGTGTAAAGTCCGTTAACTGAATTTTTCTGCAGTGATGAAGTCAAAATATACACTTAAATCTGTTGATCTCTGTAGTCACAGACCTTTCCTGCAAAGCCTATTAATAAATTAAAAGGTCTGTCTCATGGCCACCTAGCCATGGCCATGGCCTCAGTCCAACCTAACTTCCAGGATTGACTTGCCGGTAACACGTCTCTTTCAGACTCTATCAGCATTTTGAAAAATTTCTTGAACTGTTAGAAAATATGGCAGAAATGCCGAGATTCGAGATTTTCGGCACTAAGAATTGACACTTTATCATGAGTTACGTATTTTTACAATTAGTGTTTTAAATCTGTTGTTGGCGGATTTTGATCATTTAAAGACTGAAATAAGAGTTTCACTCTTGCCATTCCTTATCAGAAGTTTTAGTTTGATCTCATACGGCCGGATCAAACATTGTATGATTGGAAAATGACATATGATCACGAAATATACATTTCTGCAATTAGCGTTTTGAACCTGCTCTTGATCATTAAGATAAAAAATGGAGTCTTACTATTCATACTTCAAACTTTTTTAGAAGCTTCAGTTGATCGAATACGGTGAATGAAGCATTGTATGACTCGATTGACTCTAATATAACTGACTTTTGTGATGAACTGTCAGTTCATGATTGTATTGGCCCAGAAAAAGAATAATGGACATGAATGCCGCGCGCCGCTAGTATTAGACACCCATGAAGAAATGATACTGGAAGACCCTCGAATGATAAGCATTTAGCAACTTTTTAAAACCAGCAACTTCCTGAAAATGAATAAAACCCCCGAACAGCTGATCAGCTGATGTATGCTGTTGGCGGGATACGCTGAGGAGCGCGCGTTGTGCGTAAGGCGCGCCGGATCAAATGAAGGGGCCAGAACGAGATACGCATTTCTGCACTTATGCCAGAGGTACGCGAAAGAAGTTCTACGGTTTTAGGTGGCTTCCCGATTATTTTCGATATGAGGTCTTGCTGGCAGATGAACGATATCTCCAACACATGTTTATGCAGCTAACTCAAAACTGTTAAAAATCGAGGTACGCACTTGTATACTTTCACCATCGATATGTGGTAGAGGCTTCATCTGACTTTTCAGCGTGTCATCGAATGTGAAATAAATAACGCTGGATACTTGAATGAATAATTAATGGATGAATAAACCAGAAATGCACCGATGACCTGCAATTCACCTCTGGTCGAGTAGAAGGCTGAAAATGAAAGTTTCAGCCTCAAATTCATCTGTTCATACTTTGGCCATGTAACAAGCACCCGACTTCACTTGCAAGTGAAGACCGTTCCCGATTTAACGCCACTTACAATCCCAAATAGAAATCGAGAATTCAATAGGAAATTAACTAAAAAAATAATATGATGTCATTCCAACGTCACTTTAATTTTTGCCATCGATGGAGTTATTAATGGTATTCGTCGAGTTCAGTCACAGTAATGGACGTATTTCTGCCGAACGGAACTAAGTGTATTAGGACGTGGGCCCTGACATGCCTATGTTATAAAGCGTCTCAGGGCTCGTGTCTTAGTGCACATAGTTCTGTTTGGCAGAAATGCTTCCTAATGTAAAGACTCAGCACTGCTGTCTTCCTTATAGTGTTAAAGTTACTTTCGGAATTCAACGCTCATCACAATCATTTTCGCCAGATGAATGACCTGTGACCGAAGACTTAATCAATTGGACGTATTTCTGTCAAACGGAACTAAGCGCCATGGAAAAGCATTGCGAGTATAGGACGGAATGAGCCCGACGCCCGGTTCCGCCGCCAATCAAAGCCCCCCTCTACCTTCCTATCCTACCCCGATGCGCTTAGTTCCGTTTGACAGAAATACGTCCAATTGGCACGCATTTTTTAACCTATTCCGGGATTTGGTTCATTTTCCTTGGAATCCGGTTGAAAATTCAATACTCAATTTCCGATTGGTTCAAATTCCAACGGTGACACAAAATTTATTCATCCAAAAAACGAACCGAATCCAGCTGCGGAAATACGCGGTGCGAGGTAGAAATTCCGTATTTACATGTTCGAAGCGGCAAGACTGTTGCCAGTTGTGAATATGCACTCGGCGCTGGTGCTCATTTAACTGGAAAGGGCTTAGCGAGCCCTATAAATCGTTGCTTATCATCACTTCAGCCCCCCCCCCCCCCCCCNGAGGGATGACCCTCTCCCGACCCCGGCAGCGACGACGGGGACGGGCTCTCGGCTGAATTTACGCGTTTTCGGCCGCTGAAACGCTGCCGCGCCGGTAGCAGATAGCGGAGTCGTAAAAATTGCAGTCGAAAATTTCCCGGGTCCGAATACATCCCTTCCAGTTTTGGGGGGCATCTATGCGCCGGAAAAATGAAAGTGAACCCGAGCTTGGTGTGACCGAACACCGTGGCCCCGGAGAATTGATTTTCGTTGCCGTTCGTGAAACTGCGGTTGCGAGGGGTAGATTACACCGATCAAAGAATCCTGTTTTGATATTTGAAGCATACGGGATCGAAATAGAGAATTCGCAGGTGTCTGAAATTTGATGAATTTCGTGTTTAAGTGGAAACTACTGAGTGGACTGAACACGAGGATACCCTTGGTTCATGAATTGAACAATTATTGCAGGAGAAAATGTGACAAAATGATCTAATCTGCCGAAAGACATGTGTTTAAACGGGAAATGCCGCCAGATGACGTCACTAGGCGGTGCATTTTCTCACTTTTAAATCTATTTTTATACTATTTCCCATATCAGAAAAAATTGTAAAGAATACTGTGTAATCAGCTCTTTAAGATCTTTCCGATGAAGCAATAAAAAATGTGCGTGCAAATTCTCCATTGCGCAAATCTGTTTCTGCAGCCCTTTAGAGAAACCGCGCCGTCAGCAGACAATAAAGTCGTAAAAATTTCAGACCAAAAATGCCTCGGCTCGCAGTAGATCGAATCAATCAGGAAGGTTAAACATGAAATTTTTGACTAAAACTGCAAATTTTAAATTTGATTTCGTCACCTTTTAAATTTTAAAGGGTGGTTCTGAAATAAAATTTCACGAGGAAACCAAAGGTACCACTTTTAGACCCTCAAAGTTATGTATGTCGCAGGCAATTAGCAATTGCCGGCAATTTGCAAGCCAGTGGTAAATAAATGAAGAAAATCGTATAATTCAAAAATAAAAGAACAAGATTAGAGTGCTGATTATGTTGCCATAGAAATTTTTCCACCCTTGAAAACATGACAGAAATATGTGCACTCAAGAGAGCGCGCAGTGAACTTTGTGACATTAGTCGGGTTGAGATCGGACAGGCAACTAAACTAACATCGGGACAAAGTGTAGAGTATCACAAAAAATGAAGGCGCTTCAAGCCGAGCTTATACCTTTGAAGGCCATAACCCTTAAAAATTGCATTGTGCCGATGCGCAGTATTGCGATTTATTGAAACAACATGTGAACCGCTTGCAAATTGCCGGCGATTTCTAATTGCCTGCGACATGTATAAACGGAGTTATATGCTTTCACAGTTTTGCCCGACCTCACCCATTGACTCGGTCTACTGTGCGGCTCCAGAAATATTACTCCCAGCTGTAAGCACTGGCGATAACTTGCAAGAATTGTCACTGGCGTTTCAACACATCGATGTATCGAAAAATGAAAGTAGAAAAATTGGACTTTGTATGATAGCACCGTAAAAAATGTCTTACCGCGCAGAGTCGATCCCGAAAAGGGCAAGGGGTTCAGGGAGAAGATCATTACTTGGTCAAAAGAATTATCATTTTGATAGTTACATCTGATAAATTAAGAATGTGCAGATGTCTGAAATTTGATAAATTTCGTGTTTATGTGGAAACTACTGAGTGAACTGAACACAAGGATACCAGTGGTTCATGAATTGAACAATTATTGGAGAAGATATAACAAAATGATGTAATCTGCTTTGGGAAACGTACATGAGTTTTGGAGAGGGACTTTATAGTATCTGTAAATTCTTTGACCATAACACATCGTTTTCGCCTACAACTCTTATAGGATTTTTTTGTCAAATATCTACAATCAACCCTATCATACCCATTTTTTGCGAATACTCTTGAATATGCATGTAAATTGTATAGGTCTATCACTTTAACGAATTAAGTGATGAAGCACACAGTCTTTTCAAATATAAACTTTAAAACCGTCTGTGCTCACTTACTCGTTTTTAACGCATCTTAGTGCAGTTTGATGCTTCCATAAAGATTTTTATTTTCTTAAATGTATGAAAATAAAACTGCTACTAGATAGTTGATCACTTCTGCAGCCCAAAGTGTTTTTTGATATTTTACTCACTTGATGAAAGCAGGTAGGACTGCAAGGATTAAGAATGTATCCTCCTCAATGATTGGGCATTGTGAAAACAGGATTGTACTGCAACATCTGTAAAAATGTAAAAAAAAAAAAAAATGGTAACCACAAATTAAAACTCATGAGCTCATATTATTTATCAATCATCATCTTCTTGTAAATGTGCCAAAATGAAGAATACAAAATTCTTAAATCATCAAGTAACTTTAATATTCCATAAACTGTTGCAGTGCAAAGTTATCGCTTGGGAGCGATTTTTGTGTGACTAATCCAATTTTTTCCAGAATCTGCCGAAATTATCCGCATACAAAAGAGCCTCTATGGAGGTTCTTTTCTAATCTTTTGAATCATCTCAATATGGTGTGAGATCGTCGATGAAGTGTCGCGTCGGTCAATATACGATAAAAAATCTTGCGACTAATGCAAATTGCATCACGGCAAATTGAAGGAGTTTTAGACCGTGTCGTTAACGCATCGCGGCGCGGCGCGCGTACCAGTTACAGTAAGTATATTGTTGGACAATTTTCTCTTTTCAACGAAAAAATCTTCAAAAAAAGTCATTTTATGATGCCCTGACCTACAGAAAGAGTCGAAAAACACGTATCTCGATTTACAAAGTTGCAGACTTCTCGTAACATTTAAATTTTCCGGAAGGAAAGTAATCGACAGAATTTTTTACATTTCCTACTATTTTTTCTGCATCGAACGACAAGCGTTCTTTTGTTTTCCTATGTAAATTTTACATAGGAAAACAGAAGAACGCTTGTCGTTCGATGCAGTAAGACATTACATCGTACAAAGAAAAGTCAAGGAAGTCGTTACATTGTAAAAAGAAAAGGAACGGTGGAGGTCTTGAATCGTCACAATGGAGAGACGTGCTTTTTTCGCAGCATCTTTATGCCTCCACCAGTTTAGTTCCTAGGAGCAACATTGATGAAAGGCATGTTCTGCATAGCGTTAAACAAGAGCACCGTATGTTCTTCTGAATTATGTTGGAGTTATGATCTCGCGTCGGAGGACAGGTAGCGACCCCGCCAAATTCTCCAAGAAAGTGCAGCGGCGCCGACGTGACCTCGGACGTCAAACAATTATGGGCAATATAATCCATTGTTGTCAAATGAATTACGATCAATCGCCCACTAACCTCTCACAGATGCATGTGTTCTCAAACGAATGTAAAATTTCATTAGACTTATTCCTGTGAAATTTCCTAAAAATCGTTTAAATTCACGTTAAATTTTGGGTGTCGCCTGAGCCCTGCTGGACTTAATTTTCACTCCTCTCTTTACTTTCGTACGCAGTCTTCTCTATAGCTTATTTAGTTTGATGAATAAATTTCAAGTAAAACATGTCAGATATCTTGATTCTTCAACATTGAAAAAGTAGTTTGCATTCGGATTGCTGATTCACCGCATACATACTTATTATTTGAATCATTTTTTGAATCTTAATCCTTTCAAATTGTAAGAGAAGTTATTGAACAACTGTTTTTATACAAGCCTCACTTACATAATAGTGTAAAACATGCATTCATAACAATAAAAACAATGATATAGTTTGCCGGTAAAGAGGGATGAAATTTCAGTATTTGTAAAAATTCCTCACGCAATTGAAGAACTCGCAAATTCAAACCTTCGGAAAAGCGTCATCATAGTTGCTATGATGAAGCAATTTTTTCTTTTATCAAACGGACATCCAAAAATCCTTGACACGAAAATATTACCAACGTTTAAAAAAACATGCAGCCGAATAAGATTATGAGAGATCCACGAAGCGGAAAAATATGGGGTTTTTCTTATACACTGGAAAAAAAACACATTGGATCCAGAGTCCAGACTCTTAAAAACATCAACAAGAAAAAATGCTCTTGATTCCATCGGATTTTTGCTTAGATCAAGAACCAAGCCTCTTAATTTGAGCGGATTTCCTTTTGATTTAAGAAAAAATCTGATCGAATCAAGAGTATTTTTTCTTGTCAATATTTTCAAGAATCTGGACTCTGGATCCGATGTGGTTTTTTTTCCAGTGTAGTGCGCGGACCGCGAAACATCACGCGCAACCTTAGCTGATTAAATCCACTTTTAAATTACAAAATTTCATGAAATTGCAAAATATGGAACACCCTTGTCCCTATATTCTAAGCTCCTTGCATGGGCTTTGAAAGGAGCATTCACCATTTCGACAACACTGTGATAGCTAAGGTTTTGGTCCTCTTTTGAAATCTACGTACTGGTAAATACAATACAGATTCTCGATAATTGGGCGACGGCAAATCCCCGGTTCAAGCGGGCCTTCTGCCTCTCATTTGCAGAGAATGTATCCCGCTGTTACATAAAGGATCCTGGTAATTCAACAGACAGACTTTTGGAAACGCAACGTTGGAGCCGCTCGATCAATCGCTGGTTTTCCCTCGATTCTCGAAACGACCAGCGATTCTGGAATTTTGGCAGCAATGCTGCCGTGTTAAGGAAAAACGCCATATGAGTCTTCAGGCGTTGCCAAATTTCCTTTGATAAATCGCGAATTTTCTGGAAAGTTTTTTAATATTTCCCTTCCAATTTTTCAGACAATTTTGTTCTTAATTTTATCTAAAATATCTAAAAATGTCAATGAAAAAGGTGCACCAGCTTCCTTAAAAAAATATTTTTTATCCGGAATAACGTGGCAACTCTCGAATGTTCATACGGCGCTCTTCTTTAGCCCGGCAGAATGAGAGAGTAAAGTTCATTTAAATGTTACTAAATTGGATCGAATGTAGCAAAAAGGAATCAGTACAATTACAGTGTTTTTAAAAATGTTGCTTCTTCATAATTACCTAAAAAATCTTCCAGAATAGCAAATGGTTTTGCCACTCACCAAAAAATTGTCAATTTGAAGGAAAATAAGTGGGTGCATTTTCTTAGAGGCCTCTTTAGAGGCTTTTCTTGGCGTACTAATCCTCACAAAAATAACTTAGCATGAAAGTTCTGCGAAAGAGAATTATAAATATTTGCATCTATTTTTACGATGAGATCCGTCAGGTCAAGTACACCTCATGTAACAGTATTATCCGACCGTCAACAAAAATCCAAATAGACTGCAGCTGGAAACGTTCGCGAAAAAAGGAAATGAAAGGCAATAAAAGGTGAAGAGAGAAAATAGAAAATTACGCATTGCAGAAACTGTTGAACCACCACGCCTCTCTTCGCCCTTAGCATGCACCCCCTCACTTTGATGCCAAATCTGGAATCAAATGTGGACTCAGAGTTGGTTCAGTATACAGTTTCTTCATGGCATCCATTTGCAAGTGATAAAGAAGAATAGTTATAGTCAGTTAAAGATATTTCGGGGGAAATGTAAACGTGATGTAAACGTTTGTAGCTCCCACCTCTGCATGTACTATATTATGTAAGTAAAAACAAATATGAGCATCAAGGTTCATGTATTAATCCTTATTATATTACGTCATTTTTGTTCGAAAATTTGAGAAAAAAAAACCCACAAGAAATCAATTATCAGAGCATCACAGAAACGACATCATAGGTCACAGCAGGAATATCCATAACGTCATAATTCTACGATACCGATCACGAAAGGTACAGAACATTTGTCTCGATTACAGAAGCTATTTAAAATCACCGTTTTTGCTTCATTTTATGAAGAAAAACGTATGAATATTTTTATGCAACATTTTTCTTTACAGTATTCTATGCAGGATAAAGAAAAATCAGTATAAATTCCAAAAAAATATTGCATTGGTTTTTCTTTGAAAAATAAAACGTGACAAGTTATAATTTCCAACGTCGCAAACTGGGATAAGTGTTCTGCGACTTTTACCATCAATTTCTTCACTCATTTGGCCGCATTTATGCTAAAAGGAACCATGTGCATAGGGTTTGCATAGAACATAGTTCCTTTTAGCAAGACGTCCACTTAAGACTTACGACGCCCTGAATGCAGCCACCTGGAGGTGCGCCCAGACGCAACATGGGGTAGTGAATCTACATTTTTTATCGGGTGCAATAATTTGAAGCGAATGGAAGACAGCGTTTTAGTGCGAAAATTGGCAACACCGCGCTCCGAGAACCCCTTTGCGCCCCTCCCGGAGACAACGTTACGCCAGGTTCTACAAATTAATAACTTTTATTTTTCCCGCCTTTTTTTCGCGCCCCGGAATTGTGTCATTAGTTTTATTAATACCTGCATGAAGCCGGTGAGAGAGCTTATTTTTTGTCGTTTGTACACACGCGCACCTTTCCCTTTTCCCCCTTTTTCGCGACCGGCGGGAGGGGCGGAGAGGGCGCCAGGACGAATCGCCTTTGTCAGGTGACGACGACAGGTGAGAACATGCACGGTGTGTGTTGAATTTAGCGACAGACGTTGCCAAAAATTCCGTGATGCTCTCGAGAATACAGAAATTGATTAATTGAATGCCTAAGTCATTCGATTCATCGAATATATACACCGAAACATAAAGTTACAGACTATATGAACATACCGTCCATTCCGGGCTCAGGGGCCAAAACTTTCGGGTGCTGGAGCCGTACCGACGATTGCTCCGGGTGGTGCGCCCGGAACTTCCGGCCATTAAGCCCGGAACGCGGACGGGATATCTATAAGCCCTAAAAGAAGGCTCCCACGGCTGGAGGTTTTTACTTTCTCGCTACCCTAGTTTTTCAGTGTATGATCAGAATCCGCTTTCTCAAAGCGAAAAAAAATCGCAACATAGTTATTGGTGCCAATAAAATCCGATTTTTCGATTTTGAGGTCATCATGGGTCGTCAGGAGGACCTCAAATTTTCCGGGACTCGAGGCCTACCAGGAAGAGCATGTGTATTCCTGAATATTTTTTGCACGGTTGAGAGCATTTTTCTTGGGGTATAATAACGGTAAAGTTGCAAAATTTAGCAACACAATACACGTAAGTTCCATTTTCCCGAACGGTCCTGCTCAGTCCTTGATCACAGAAAATCCAAGATGTGGATTCTGGAGATTCCTAGGGATGCGCCTTCGTTTTATTGCATAGGGAAAATCAGCTCCCCGAGTGTCACAATAGTTGCATGCTCCATGATCATAGTTAATTACTGCCGGACATGACATAAATCAGTAACCTTGCATGGAAATGTCGCATCCGCGACAGGTCAGTGGGTCAGGAGGTGACATGACGGTGTTCAATCGTCAAAATCCCCAATGTGTCCCGTTTTTTAACGCCGCATTTCTATCGGCAAGTCACAAACAGACAAAGGTCAGAGGCAAATGACATCTTTTGACATGCGAAGAAAATTTTAAAATTTGTCTACACTGCCAGAAAACCCACGGAAACCGATTTTCAGGCAAATCCATCGGCAAGACTGAGTTGCCAATTTTCGGCCATTTTGAACTTCACCCGACTCGAAAAACTCTTTTTGTTTTTGGTTGAAATTTCATTTTAAAACTACAGATAAGATGCCCCATGATCCGGTCTCACGGACCTTGATTTTCAGAATCGGGATGAAATGTATTCTTTTGGAGAGAGTTCTGCCTCATTTCCAGATGAAACATTTTCCCCTCATTTTTGGCACCTTTAGAGCCCTATAGTGGCTGACTGCAGCGTGTCCGACCAGGCAGAACTTTGTTTTCGGAATCAGGATGAAAAGTCCTGTCGGTTTTGAAAATTTCGTCCATTTCCGAATGGGACACCAAAATGACAGCGACTTCCCGGTATATAGTGTAGCTTGTCAGTTTTCAAAATCTCCATCGTTCCTGCGCTTCAAAGGTCCAGGAAATGAAAATGTCGATTAACATTTTTGTGATTCCAAGAAAGGTAAGCTCGAAGTTGAAATATTACATAGGGCTGAATGACGTAAAAAAAAGATCAAAGCAGTTAGATAATAACAGGTGAGTCACAACTTTCAATGTTTAACATGAACTCAAAGTGGCTTGGCTCTAATTGAAATCATTGGTGTCTCAATTTTTCCAAAATTGGTACTTGTCATGTTTATGCCCTGGACTTTTCCATAATATATGCTCCTGGGCTCGTAACATGTGCAGAAAAACTTCGCTCCGCGATCGTTGAATGTGGACTGATTTCGTGACTCCGTCATTCAATACTCGATAGATTCAATTGTTCCTCCCAGAGCATATCGACGGTGAAACTACCAAACCACGTATCTCTTTTGCGGTGTTTAAACATCTACGCTCACATTTTATTTTTTTGAAGTAGACCAAATCAATATCATTCCTTGAAATTTTCACGGAATTTTCTCCGCACAAAGAGGAAAAATCACAGAAATTTTCAATACTGGATGTTAAGTAGTTTTTCATTTAAAAAATAAAGTATGACAGGAAGTCTGCGACGTCGCAAACCGAGATACGTGGTTTGGTAGGTTCACCGTCGATATGAACCAGTGGCGAGGCGTAAAAGATCGATTTTCGATATTTTTCCATTTGATGTAATTATGAAGGTGTTCGGTGCGAACACCTCGTTTATCGATCTGATTCTATACGTTTAAATGGCAGATCAATCGATATATCGTAAAACACATACTGAAAGGAACTATTTTGATGTTGATCGCTTATCACCTCTTTTAAGAGCGGCACAATTAAATAACGATAAATCGAGTGACTTAGTCACTAAATCAGTCCATCGCGCAGTAGCTTGACCAATTACCATCTGGCCTGGATCGATCGATCATTATACCTTAAGCGTTACTGTAATATTGATACTTAAATCGAAAATATGGGTCATGGTGGAAGCTGAAAGAAGGCATGTTTGTTTTTGTTCCGATGAGATGATAGGACAATTTGGTAATTAAACAATTACGTACCTAACTGGAAGCTAATCTTATTCATTCCTCATTAGCTGGAGTACTTATTACCCACCCGATGATTGACTAGTTACTGAATTTTCTTGCCATACAAAAAATGAAACAATTGAAGTCACAAATAAATACGATTAAAAAAAACCGGTATGAATATTCTGTCAGACTAAGGAAGAACACCGTACGAGTCTTCCGACGTTGCTAAATTTGCATCTGAAAAAACGCACATTTTCTAAGAAACTTGTGACGTTTTCCCTCAATTTTTTTGGAGTTTTTTTTCATCGCAATTTGAAATACGGTGGCTGAAAATTTCAAAGGAAACAATTCAAAAATTTTCTTGGGAGTTACTATTTTATCGCGAGAAATTTGACAACATTCGGATATTCTTAGGAAGTTTTACCTTCTCTCGGCAGTAGTGATAAATATTTTGACTGCAAGTATCTTGGTCTCTGCGATCAAAGCGATTTTTAAGCCGCGACTGAACTAAAAAGGTATCGCTGTATCAATGTCTAAATTTTTCACGGATGAAAATTAATCGGAGGTAATTTCAGATTTTATATCGCCTTTATAGATCTTTATAGATCGAAGCAAGTTGACTGTCAAAGCAGTTTATTTCAGGTCGTGTTTGACCTTATCAAACGTGGCCTAATTTTAAACCTGACCTGAGGTCAGAGGAGAAGGTAGTGTTTCCGCCATCGTGCAATCAATTCTGTATCAGAAAGCATGCAATTGTGCACTGTGTACCTATATGTAAACTAGTGCTCCAACAATCCGCATTCCTTTCTGAAGGAAAGTTGTGCCAGATTGAGTCTTTTCTTTCTTGCCACAAAAAATCTCCTAATGAGTCCCAGACCAAAGTAACTGTGAAATTCAATTTTGAGTTTTTGTGGATTGAAGCCCTTTTCCCGTGAAATGTCGTATTCAGTCTCGCCTTTCAATCGACGGACGACCAAATGCAGAAAAAATTTCGATCGCAATAGACCATTTGTTGACTGGTGATCACCATGCAACATCTTATTTGATCAAAATTGAACGGCCATCCAATTATGATCAAAACGGCGTGCCTCCATTCTTCATTTCCCGGCGCACGGATCATTTCTGCCAAGTTTTCATTTGAAAATCAAGCTAATGCCGCAATCATATGCTAAATTAGGCAGCTGAATATGGAAGTCGACAGTCATCGCTCGATAGCTGAAATTTCTCAAATTCGAGTTATTTTCATCCAAATGTGTATCAAGACTATTCAAATAGTTCAGACAGATACGACATTATCCGATGGTTGCTGAAGTTGCTGAGATGGTTGGCTGAGGGCCGATGGCGTCAGCCCTGCATAGACGATCAAATTCCGAACAAATTTCGATCAAAGTAGACATGCTGATGACTGGTGGTCACCATCCACCATCAAATTTTGACGGGCCGCACTTTTTTGTTCATAGTAAGATCAGAACGGAGTGCCACCATTCATCATTCCCTGTCACAAGAAACATTTCTGCCAAGTTTTCATTTCAAAATGAAGCAAATTAATGAGTTTAAGACTGATGACTCCCGACACTTTGATGCTACTTTGATCGGAGTTGGTTCGGGAATTTGATCGTCTATCGAGGCCTTTCCACATTCAGCTCCCACATTCAACGTGAGATCGCGGCAAAAGCAACGATTTGAGGACTGATGACCAATGACACTCGGATGGGGATCGTCTCAGGAATTTGATCGTGTACCGAGGCCTTGGAACTCCACCTGGATCGTGGAAATAGGGCTTTAGCAGGGCAGTATAGCGTCCAGCCCACGTACAAACTGGGGCTCTCAAACTGGCACTAATTCTTCTATTTCTCAGCCATTTCTGCACGGAATGCCTTGAAAATTTCAAGATCTGATCTGTGATGTATCCCGAACACATCGGTTACCCTCAAAGATCGTCGGGCCGACGATCTTTGAAAGGCAACAGTCAACATTTCCATCGATGAGCCTCTTTGAGGCCCCTAGTTTGTAGGTGGGCTGGACGCTTATACGTGGGTACTGTGGAGGAGGTGACAACTGCGCATGCGGCTGGTTGGCGCTGGGTCCGGTCCCTGCGACGGGACTTGGCCGTCAGCGTGGCCCACTAACGTCAGCTCGGCTCTCGACGGTCGGCCAGAGCTGATCGCCCTCCTGATCGCCCTCCTGATCGGGGACGGGGACTTTGGCGCTTTTGAAAGTCAAGAACAAACCAACTCCGCTCTCCTTCCGCCGTTCCGGAGCACCTCACGCACGGTGTAGTAGAAAAGGATCGTGATTCTGCACACAGCGGAAGTTTCGTTGCCGCAAGCGTTTTGTACTTCGTGTGTATCGCCATTTACTCACGTCTGTGTGTAGCCTCCTTCTGCAGCTCCTCGCGAATGAGATGATCGGCTATCGGCGGCATGGGGAAAAATTGAATGTTGCTTTAAGCATTTAAATTATCAGAAAAATGTTTGACCAGTAAAAATACTGATTTTACAATAAGAAAACTCCTATGTTAACTACGCCCACGGTTTAATGAACTAATTCAATATTGAGTTAGCACCTTTTTTAAATTTAAAATCAGCATTTGATACTTGTCGCATATTTTTTTAACAGTGTAGACGCTAAATCAACATTCAATTTTTTCCGCGGGGTTACCTATTTTCTCATGCGTTCAATCTGAGGAGAGCACAATTTTAAGAGAGATCGCCAGCGGGCTGATTGTTGGAATTGGTAGACAAAGCTGTAGAAAAAGAAGACAATCAGGATATGTTAGGATCCTATTGGTGGAAGCGGGTAGTTGCGATGGACAAAGGCGTCCATCTTCTATCGTCCTTCTTCAGTTAGTCCATCTCCCTTAGTCTACAAGAATTTCAATTAATTTCAACTAATAAGATCGCTCCATATTCCTTATGTCTCCTTTCTCTATATAGCTTTGTCTATCAATTTCAACACTCAGCCCGCAGGTTCAGTTTAATGCGGATCGGTATATTTCAAATTTTAACCATCCTGTTGACTCTACTTCGAACGGAGGAAATAAAGTCGGCTCGCTGAAAACACTTTCCAGTTGAGGAGAATCTTCGTTGGGTCAACCGTAACCTATTTATTCGTATTTATGCTAAAAGGAACTATGTGCATAGGTTTTGCGTGTAACATAGTTCCTTTTAGCATAAATACGTCCAATGAAAGTGACAGGACGGAGCTTTGGACATAACGTTAATACCGTTTTATTTGAAACAAGGAGATTACCTGTCGACTCAACCAGGATTCTCGTAAAAGACTTAATAGTTTGAATGCCTATTGATCCAAAAGAATATTTTTCTTTTTGTTCTTGAGGACCACTACCATGTTGGAGAGAGGACCATTTGAAACAGATCGAACTCAACTGGTTGGCTCAGAGCTGCTATGAGTCATTAGGAAAGGGACCTCGCCTGTTGACAATATTTTCTTAACTTTTTAAACATATTTTCCATATATTTTTTTCCTTTTTTCCAAAAAAAAACAACCCATTCGCAGGCATTTACACGCCTTAACTTATTAATTTAATGACCATCGCAGCGAAAAGTCCAGTAACTTTTACGAAGATCTCCCGATAGGAGAATATTTGGATGGAGAAATTGAAATAAGTTTGAAAAGCTAGAATTAAGCCCCACTCTCGCGCTCACAGACGGGAACGAAAAATCGCCTTGAAGTTCGCCTTCAATTCTATGGATGCAATTTGATCTGCTCAGGAGTTGAAATAGTTGTATCACGCATTTTTTTACGGCGTGATGTCCAGTAGGCGAGTGACTTTCATTTGTGTTTTCCCTGTTTTTAAGGTCTTTTTTTTTTTTACAAAACTGGGGTCAAACACAAAATTTCCAAAATTTTGACGGAAGGTTTCTTACGCAAATCGCGTCAGAATTTTAGGAAAATTGATGATATAGCTGCTTTATTAGAGGAAATTACCCCATCCTTTTTATTTGTTTTTAAAGTTGCCTGGATTTAAAGCATTTTAAAATTCATGGTGACATTTTTAGTGCTCTTGGCTTGTAATTGGCTTATATTCACTCTATCATTGGGATGAGGCTGAGACGTAATCATTTGATCAAAAACTCAATCTTGAGAGTCCTCAGTTTCCTCATGCGGTGATAATAAAAATAAGAGTGGTCTCTTGTAATTTGAAAAGGAAATATTTTATTCCGCTCGCTCAAAAAATTGAAACAGCTATAGATGTCAACTGCATCCTATTGAGATTATTTTGCATGTGCCCCACTCAGAAAATTTCATTTCTTTTTTTTTTAACTTTCAAAAATATGCAGAGATCGTCCGATAAAATTTATGCGTAGCCGTATCATCTCGCCGCACAGGCATCCAAAAACTGCGCATTTCGTATGAATTTTAATCAGAATTCAAAAGTTAATTTTCCTATTCATTCAATAAAAAAAAATTATCGCCGTATGTACCCATCATAGTCTTTTTTACCTAAAGTAGCCGACTTTTGAAAGCCACTTTTTCTCAAGAGTTTTATCAAATTTGTGCATAAATCTTTAGTGTTCAGTTCAATACTAATATTTCCGCCCATTGTCTGCTGTGTCGAGTCGCCGCATTATAGACGACAGCAATTGGAGTGCCACTTAATCAGGGCCCATGGCCGGCGGGGTGGGGAGGGCAGAAGCCGGGGGCCTCATGCAGTGAGGATAAAAAGTAATAATTTTTTTAGTAAGGCAGCTCGGAGGCAAAACAGGATTTAGCCGCTAAATCGGATTTCCTGCGATTTCGATGCTGAAGCTGGTCTTGCGGTTAGTGGGTCTTTCGTCACATCTGCATTGTGACTTTAGGCACGTTGAAGCTTTTTGAGACTTATAATAAAAAAAGAAAACAGAAAAAACTTTAAACAGGTTGTTTAGTTCGACGAAGATTAAATACTTAGGGAAAAACAAGGACAATGTTTGCTGTGGCCGCCGGAATTCTGTTGGTTTTGCAAAAACGCCAATGAATCTTCGTCTTATTCTAGAACGGAAATTAGTTAGAGGGGAACTATGATAATTTTACAATAAAATCGCACCATTTCACCGAAATTTCAGTAGATTTTAATTAAAAAATAAAAAGTCTTGCTCATGCACCAATGTTGATTTTCATATTGTTTATCTACCAAAATAAAACTTTAAGAGTCGAAATCCTGTGATCCTTATTTCTGAGGAACCACCTGCCTGGCCGATTTCCTTGATTTTTGTTGTGAACGAAAGCTGTTGATGTCCAGATGATACCTACCTAAAATCCGAAACAATCAATATCCGCTCTTGAAAGTTCCGTAATCACTTGCGGAGCGAGGGATCGGGGATCCAGGGACCGGATGAGCCTAAATCAGTAGTTCCTCATTGCAAAAAGTGCACCAACTTTAAGGCGAATGAAGATTTCTGCCTTGGGCTTTAAATAGGTCCATTCGCCGTATCAAGGTATACGCTTAATATTGACGTGCTAAGGAAAAACGCCGTATGAACATGCGAGAGTTGCCAAACCTCCCCGGATAAACTAGGCATTTTAGAGGAAAGTTACGCATATTTTAACTTGAAATTTTCATATATTCTAGCTGCGAAAAAAACTGTCTAAAAGAAATCAGGGAAAAACATTCACAAATTCCGCGGTAAAATCGCTTCTCATTGAAGGAAATACGTCATTGTCTGAAGATTCATACGGCGTTCTTCCTCTGCAAGGCAGTATACGGTGCCGGCGCACAGTAGATCGAACTATTAGGAGAGGTCAGACATGAATTTTTCGGCAAAAAATTTCAAATTTTGATGTTTATCTTATCACAAATTCAATTTCAAGGGATGTTTTTGACAGGGAATTCCACGAAAACCCCCTTAGAACCACTTTTGAACTTTTTTGTCTCATATTTTTGAAAATATGAGCTTTCAAAGTTTCCAAATTTTGTCCGACTTCTCAAATTGACTCGTTCCATTGTGCGGCGATAGGAAATGTTGGTTGATAGTTCGGTGACTTATGCTGACGTCATGACTAGAGCTGCGCGGGCGTCGGCGTCCATCGCGTCGCGGCGCCAGACACACACACTAGATCGGAAGTAAAGGTACATACAACTACGGTTCCGATACCTGTGATCCATGTCCCTAGCGCAGTGTTGCCATGTCTTAAAAGAATTTGCATGCAAATTTACTATTGCTTCATCTGAAAGTGCTTATATAGCTGATTTCACAGTATTCTATATATATTTTTTTTTAATATTCACTGGAAAGAAAAACACATTGGATCTAGAGTCCAGACTCTCAAAAACATCGACAGGAAAAAATACCCTTGATTCAAGCAGGTTTAATCTTAAATCAAGAACCAAGCCTCTCAATTTGAGCGGATTTCCTTTTAATTTAAGCTTAAATCTGATTGAATCAAGATTCCTTTTTCTTGTCAATGTTTTCAAGATTCTGGACTCTGGATCCAATGTGTTTTTTTTTTCCAGTGTGGGAAATAGTATAAAAATGGATTTAAAAGTGAGAAAATCCACCGCCTAGTGACGTCATCTGGTTGCATTACCCATTTATACACACGTATTTTTAGCGGATTAGATCATTTTGTTATATCCTCTCCAATAATTGCTCAATTCCTGAACCAAGGGTATCCTCGTGATCAGTTCACTCGCAGTATGTTTCCACTTAAACCCGAAATTCATCGAATTTCAGACACCTGCAAATGCTGTATTTTTCAGCAATTTGCGGACAATATTTTCCTCGGCTTCAAAGTTCCAAAAAATGTGAAAGAAACAGTTTTTATTGATGAAAAATGGCCTGGCTTCTTGTGGGAATGAGGAGATACACGAAACTCTAGTAAACGTGCATTTTTGTGGGTACAATTTTCTCAGTGATCCGTTTCGTCATATATTCTTGCAAAACCGTTAAAATTAAGATTTAATTGACAACATCGGCCGCACACGACGCTTCACGCTTGATCCTGGCCCTCCTTCGGGTGGCGCATCACGCTTTCTCGTCGTCTACTGAGTTGAGGGGGGGGGGGGGATCACCGGGGTCGTAATTTAACCTCGGTTCATGGGCATTCTCTCAGCAAATACATATTTTTTTCAAATTAGTAAGTATTTTAAAAGCTATAGGGGGAAAATGAAATAACTAAAAAATGAAAAACTGAAGATGGCAAATATTTTCCCTTTGTATTTTCAGAATCTTTAGGTAAAATTGCGAACTAAATTATCTGATAATTTTGGAGGAAAATATTCATAAATTTACCAGGAAATTGGCGTTTTATCAAAGCAAATTTGGTAACGCCTGAAGGTTCATATGACGTTTTTCCTTAGCACGGAAGTATTCCGAAAGATTCTGTGAACTCAGCCCATGCTTTCAACGGCTACTCATCGACAGAGTGCAGCATATAGGCTGAAAGAATAAGACTGTAATCAGTCCCCTATCGATTTTAGACTTGCCGAGCGGAATTGCATTACGCTAGGGGAGTGAAAACGGCTTCCTTGAATTACCAAAGGCATGCCGTTAAGGAACTCACCACCTTGTACTTTAATTGGAACTGTTGCAGAGTACCCCCAGACTTTCCTATCGCGATGTTGCCAGGCCTCTGCGCAAATGGCGAGCTAGTAAACTTGGGGCTTTAACCACACTGGAAAAAAAAGTAGCTTGGAACAAGCCTGATTATTCTTGAATTTGCCGCCAAGAATTTTTTTCATCTTGCTTTAAGCTGACTTTTTCTTGATACAAGAAACTTAATGCTTGGGTTAAGCTAAAAAGTAGCTTATATTAACCAGCAAACTTCTTGATTTAAGAAGAAATACTTCTTGGCGGAAAATTTAAGATTCTTTTTTTTTTCAGTGCATGGACGGATTTGGATATTACAATACTGTATAGTGTCTGTTAATTCTAATCGTACAGTTTTCAGGCCATTGCAGAATTTGCAGGGTCATATTATAAATTGAGAAAAATCCACGATGTTACAAGCAAACGCAAGCTCCCTCTCTGGCATTCCGAATCATTTCAATGCAACTTCCACTGTCCTTCCGGTACCTATCCGGTAGCTTTCTGGATCCCAAACTGATCGAAATTGAACAAATTAGGGATAAATCCTGCAGAGGCCATACTCTCCTTACAAAGGTACTCTGATGCAACGATCAACATGGGCCTTAAAAATTAATCAATTAATAATTAGTAATCAATGGATGTATCCCAAGCAATAGCAATTGCAAGTAGTTTGTAAGGTGCTTGTGAATGATAGAAAAGTAGAAAAGTCAAAAGAGACAAAATAAGATATAACGCGTAAGTTTTGCCGTAAGTGCAAGCAGACTACCCCCTCCCATCGATTGTGCGGTAGCAGCTAACACACCCGCACGTATGCTCACACTGAACTGCTTACAAACAAGAAAAGGTGACAAAATCTCTCATTTCCTGAGAGTTCATTAATTTCTAATTTTGTCGTATTTCGGTTTTACAAAAGACTGCGCACCTTTAATTAGTTGAGTTAAGAGAGAAACCAAACACGTAATTTGGCCTGGAGCGGCGCGGCGCAGAGAGAAATGATGACGAGGACTTGAGATGAAAAGGAGAAGCCCTCGGCGCGGCGGTCAGCATGTAACACATATTAGCGCCTACGAGACTGCACGAATACTTCACGCATTGCGTCAAACACAGTACGGTCAACAGCGGTCGGCGCGGCGTGAAACGCACAGTGCCTAAAAGTCTACATGAATACTTCACGCATTGCGCCAAACACAGTGTGGTCAGTGCGGCACGGCGGCGGAAGTTAAAATTATTAAACCACATTTATGTTTGTTCTTTCTTAATTTTTTAGTTCATTTCTTACAAATGAAAGGCCTTGTCCACACAGAGATAGGTTTACGGAACTGAACTTTCGCGCGAAGTTCCGTGAACTTTTGCTAGGAGTGTTGACAGGGCTTACGCAAAAAATGTTTCCAACACGAGTGAACGCTGCTTATGCACCCTTCTCCCTCCGGCACGTTCACTTGATGGTTTTTTATTGATGTTTCAAAATGAATGAGTAGAGGGCGGCAAAATACAGGCGGCCCATGGGCGGCAAGTAGGTAAATCTGGCCATGTTTAGGACAACATCCGCGAGTGAATTAGGTTAACTTCTTCAATCAGCTCGGCAAGATTGCGAACCAAAGTATATTTTTAATCATCCAAACGATTTCTATAAGCCTTTCGGATGATTAGTGGCAATTTGATAAAGAACGGAGGCTTCATGGAATAAAATTTTCCAGTAAGACGCTTCCAAGCCCGTTTTCTGAAAAGTTGATTTTTGCACTAACTGCTCTCTTGGGTATCACGGCAGCTAGCGTAGAGGAGAGTGTTTCAATGAAATGGATGCCTGCACTGAAAAAAAAAATCTCGGTGTATTTACTAAGAAAAGGGTAAAATTACCAAGAATTCAGGGTTCTATTTGATCCCAGTTTTCCTTGGTAAAATTACCATTTATGGAATTGGTAATTTTACCGAGAAATCTCGGTAAAATTATTGAACTTTATCGGTAATTTTTCTGGACCTTGGTAAAAACGCCAATATTTTTTATTGACTGTGGTAGAATTACCGAGATAAAATGACGAAGTTACCGGGATTGATTACCAATAAAAGTGGTATTCTTACCTGGAAAAAACAGTAAAAATGCCGGTTTTTTGGAGAATTTGCACGCAATTTTTTTATTGCTTCATCTGAAAGTGCCTAATGAGCTGAGTTCGCAGTATTTTTCATAATTTTTTTCTGACATGGGAAATTGGAGAAAAATTGATTTAAAAGTGAGAAAATGTGCCGCCTTGTGACGTCATCTGGCGGCATTTCCCATTTAAACACATGTATTTTAGCAGAATCGGTTATTTTGTCATATCTCCTCTAATAATTGCTCAATTTATGTATCAAGGGTATCTTCGTGTTCAGTTCACTCAGAGGATTCCACTTAAACAGGAAATTCATCAAATTTCAGACCCTTGCAAATTCTCCTACCGGGATTGATTACCAATAAAAGTGGTATTCTTACCTGGAAAAAACAGTAAAAATGCCGGTTTTTCGGTAAGCTGGTAAAAAAAGTGAGATGGTAAAGGCACCAACGGACCTCGGTAAAAACGCCGAGAATTGTTTTTCAGTGTGCTGCTTTGATTTGCGTAGCCGGCAACGATGGAGTGGAACAATGCGACGATGACGACGTGGATGACAGGCGTCGTTCCCTGACGTCTATTTTGACGCGGAAAGTGAAATGCGGCACTCGCGATTCGCAATCAAACTCCCATTTCGCGGCTCCCGACTCGATCCGATCCGATACACCGCCACCGCCAATGACCACGCTCCGATACCTCCAGCCAGTTCGACTCCACTTCCCGCATCCATCCTCGTCGTCGTTACGTAGCCGACAGGGCCGCCGCAACGTCACAAAAGTCCCCCTCAGGGATCCACACTCAACACTCATCTCTGTTTCATGATGATTGATGCGAGAAGCGGTTTGACCAGAGACAAGAGACCCTCTCCACTTCCCTCTTGGCGACAGGTGGAAGCTTTTACTTTCGGGGATTTTGCACTTCCTTGTGGCCAATTATAAGGAAGCAACAGTCATCATTCTTTTTCCGGCTGTTGACCGACCTACACGGAGAAAAAAACTTCGTGCGTGGGACCCGAAGTTTAGGTCATATGGATCTCTGAAGTTTTCGAATTGAGCATCTGAACACTTAAGATCTAGCTATCGAGGTCCGGATCATACATCTGAAGTACTTCGGTTTTCACATCCGAAAAACTTCGGTTCTCACACCTGAGGTACTTCAGATGTAAGAACTGAAGTTTCAGATGTGTGATCCGTACCTCGACAGCTAGATCTAAAGTGTTCAGATGCACAATCTGAAAACTTCAGAGATCCATATGACCTAAACATCGGGTCCCACGCACGAGGTTTTTTTTTCTCCGTGTACATGAAGAATGATGAGCCTCGGGTGACATTATGAGCCGAACAAGTTTCCCCAAACTTCGACTTGTTTTGGCTTGTTTGCAAAACGAGACTGCCAACACGTTAGTTAAACATCAACCGTCAACAGTTAATTGTCGAAATCCCGAAAGTAAAAGCTTCCACAATAGCCGAGATTACGAGTGGAGGATCTCTTGTCTCTGGGTTTGACAAACTTCCTCGGCAAACTGCTTATTAAGCCGATTGCATTTCTCTCTCGGACGCGGATTTTGTGTATTTGTTGCAGAGATACTGTTTTTACGTTTGGTTTACGTCGGATTTTTTCATGTGATGCATGGTAAGTATTTGAGTGGATAACTCTAGGGAAACCCGTGGGCGGAAATAGAGGGTCGAGGAGGGGGGAAGGGGAGCTTTTCACCACCGGAAATCTACTTGGCCTCTCCCAAGAAATTTGAGGGATTCTGCTGGGACTAAGTGCATGACATGGCTTATATGTTGGAAACTATAGTTGGAGCAATTTTACGGTGAGAATAGCTCAGAATTGCTCTTTAGACGACTCAGTTTTTCAAAATTTTCCGGGGGATTCCTCTGGACCCCTTCCCCCCCCCCATGAAGCTGAGAGAATTCTCCAAACGCTTTTTAGAGCTAGGAAATTCCCGCAGATTTAGGATGACTTCCAGTAGTGGAGTGTTTTTTGTGCCCCCCAGACTCTCCCTGCTGAAGTACCCCTCTTTTTCCCCTCGCCCACGGAATATTCCTAGTTTCTTCCAGGGAGAAAACTTTACAAAATTGCTTGATCATTTGGACTGCATTTAGTAAAAAGGAGCCATAATCTCTGGCTCATTGATAAAAACACCTACCTGCATAGGGAAACTAATGGCACTTATGTCGTTTCTTTAACGAACTAGAAATTGCAGTTCCTAGTTGCAAAATGTGGTTTAATTATGGGATCGATTTCTTGGCGTCTCTTTTTGGGCAGATTGGTCACTGGCAATTAAAAAAACTGCTCGCGTACGTGAAATCTTTTCAAAGCATGTTACAATCCACGAAAATTGCGCGTTAAATAATGAATTTCAAAAATTTCAATGTACCCATGTTGATTGTCGTGTGATTTTATCTCAGGTATATCTATTCACTTGACCGCATTACGTATCTTTCACCTGCGACTGACCTATATTTTCCTTCTACTCAATGTACAGTATTCTTCATCGATAATCTGGCTAAACAACAAAACCGCAAAGCGAACACTTCCCTGGCCAATCGGCCGACGGAGGGAGAACAGGACTGCCGTTCTATGTGAAAATGTTCTATGAGCTATCAGGCGTTGTCAAATTTTCAGGAGTATTTTTGAATGTTTATCCTCCGATTTTTGACAGAGTTTTTTTCAAGGAAAATCACACTGAAAAAAAAAAAACTCCGGCCGTGGAAGCCGTAAAAGCTATGTAGACATACCATCCGCGTTCCTGACTCACGGACCGTCATCTCCGGGTGTAGCACCCGGAACTTCCGGCCACCGACCGCGGAAGGGACGGTATGTCTACGCTAGCCCGTAACTTTTTATCAGTGTATTCATAACTTTCTTGAAAAATGAATAATTTCAAGGGACATCCGATTTTGCAACATTGGAATGCATATACGGAGTTCTTACTTATTGTTAGCCCTACACTGCCGTGCTATGTAAAAACGCCGTATGAACATTCGAGAGTTGCCAAATTTCCCCGGATAAAACCTGTAGTTTTGAGGAAAGTTTTACATTTTTTTCTTTGAAATTTTCAGATATTTTAGATGCTAACAAAATTTTCCGAAAAATTTGAAGAATAACATTCAAAATTTTCTTAATAGATTCGTTTTATATTGAAGGAAGTATGACAACGCTTGGTGGTTCATACGGCGTTCTTCCTTAGCACGGCAGTACTGAGGACAGGCCGTGCCCTGAACTCAACGATCCGAGTTGGAATCGGAGCGACTCCTGTCATCCGACGAGCGCCGATCAGACCGGCTTCGGCGCCCGGAACCCCGGATCCTGCTCCAGTTTGGCCCGGCTCTCGGATCGGAGGGCCCCGGTTCGACTCCGGAACCGATTTGTCACGATTACGAGTTGGCACCTTAACGAGCCGACCGCCTGTTCCCTCGTCCCCCTCTTGCAGTAACTCCAACCTGGATTGAGCCACCAAGTACATAAAAGCACGTGCTCACCGCGGACCACATGCAAATGGAGATACTGCTCGCCGGTATTCTTCATGAACCAGGATCTCCATAAAAGTGCTTACATTCTAGGGCTCATTCGATAATGGACATGTTTGGTTTTAATATTAATAGAAGAGGGCGCTGACTCCAAACGTCAATTTCCGAGTGAGCCGTGATCTCTGCAATATTGAATACACTCCAGGGTTTATCGAGTAAAGGACATGTTTGGTTGAATCAGTTGTCCCTGGCTAATTGCAGGTGCCGATGACTGGCGCTTTAATCACCGCCCGGGACACCGCCCTCCCGACGAAGAAAAGAATGGCCCCGTAACCTCTCTGCTCCGCCCGTAGCAACACGTTTATTTACTGGTTCTACAAAAATGGACTTTGTTGGAGATCCGCCGCTTTTGGTTATTTTTGCGAGTTCCTCGCCGAGACTGGGGAACGAGGGAACGGCTGTTCTTCTTTTTTTGGATCCATTCCGATTGTGCAACGCCACGGCCTATGCACGGTGGATCGATTCCATCAGATGGTCGGACATTAAATTTTTGACTAAAACTACAAATTTTAATGTTTATTTCGTCATATTTTAAATAAGGGGTGCTTGTAGAGGATAGTCACACGAGCAAATTAAGGAAACCAATTTTAAAACCTCAAGGTTTTGTGTAAACGGAGTTATACTGCCGTGCTAAGGAAGAACGCTATGTGAACATTCGAGAGTTTCCAAAATTCCCTTGATAAAACATGTATTGTAAACGACATTCATTCAAATTGTTCCCTGGAATTTTCTGATATTTTAGATTAAATTACGTACAAAATTGTCTAAAAATTTTAAAAAATAATCTTCACAATTTTCCCAGTAATTCCGGTTCTTATCGGAAGAAACTTGGCAACGTCTTAAGGCTCATACGACGTTCTTCCTTAGCACGGCAGTATAAGCGTTTTAAAGTCTCCAAATTGTTTCCGAGCTCTCCGATTGACTCGATCCACTGTGCGACTTGGGAATATTGGGTTCGCGGTTTGACGATGGAGCTTCGGAAACACGTATTTCCATTTACGATTTTGCGGAATTCTTGCAGCGCGGGAGAAAACCAAGTTAAAAACACGGAAATTCAAGTAAAAGTGATTCGGCTTAACTTCAGTGTGTCATTGTGACCTGAGCAAACTACTGTGCTAACATGCCATTGGAGAACGCGACATCGTCACCTTCCAGGCAAAGTATCACAAGCGCCATGCGACGTTTAAAAATTTTCGCCGCCATCTTATTTTTTTACAGAGAAATTGTTCAACGAAGCTGTCCGAAAATTTCACTGAATTTTTTTTGTGCTGCCGATAATATTTAGTGAAATTTCCAAACATATTCAACCAACAATTTCTCAGTAAAGAAATAAAATGGCGGCGGAAATTTTTAAACATCGCATGGCGCTTATGATACTTTGCCTGGAAGGTGACGATATGAACCTTCGGATGTTGCCCGATTTTCCTTGATGAAACACAAATTTCCAGTGAAATTTAAGAGTATTTTTCTTTAAATTTGTAGAAGATTTTATTTGCGATTTCATCTGAAGTATCCAAAAATTTCACGAAAGATACTCATAAATTTCCGCCAAAATAAATATCAATATCATATCAGAGGAAACCTGGCAACCTTCGAATGCTCATATCGCGTTTTTTGTTGGCACTGCGAAAAATCCCGATTCACACTATCAAACTTTTCATTCAACTCTTGAATGCAACTTGTCGAATGAAAAGTTGGATAGTGTGATACTGACGCGAGAAAACGACAATTTGATGGAAAACTGAATGAAAACTTGAATGTGACGTCACATTAAACTTTTCGTTCAACTTTCCATCCAGCTTTTCGCTCAATTATGTCGGATGAAAAGTTTGATAGTGTGAATTGGGCTTAAGCGTGAGATACAATTTCTAAATGTTACTCCTAAATGAGGAAGTAGCGTCTTCTGTGTACGGCAATTCACATTCCTTCACATCCACAAAAACCTTAAATTAAACAGATGTTCAAACTAATTTCGGTATTTTTAACAGTAGAAAAGCATTGCTGAGAGGTGACTTTTGGTTACCAGAGAGGGAATGAAATGTGTGGAAACGAGCATGACTTATTTGTCAAGACGCACAGGTTTTTTTCAAGGTTCGTTTGGCCTGCGCTGTCATTTTTTTGCGAGCGGAACGTTTATAGATATTCTTCAAACCTTAATGCCTCTCCGATAAGTCAATATTGGACGTTTTTCATATTTTCAACGATATCTCAATGGAATTTTAAGGAGGAAATGGGTCTTTAAGAGCTCTTATTCTCCCTATCTTATGATCCATTCCTGGTTCTCCCGCCAAATTTCGGATTATTTACACATTTTGGCAACTCCGGAAGCGGAATTTTGCCGCCTCGCGGGAGAACGGAGCGGAGCGCCGCCGTGCTGAGGAAAAACACCGCATGAGCATTTGAATGTTGCCAAATTTCCTCTCAGAAAATATTTAGTTTCGTAGAAAGTTATGAATATTTTCCCTTGAAGCTTTCGGACTTTTTGGAGCAAATTAAGAACGAATCCTCTCGAAAAATCGGAAAACAAATATTCGAAAATTTTCCTGAAAATTCGTAATTTTTCGAAAGGAATTTGGCAACGTCTGGTGGCTCATAAGGCGTTCTTCCTCGGTGCGGAAGAGCGGAACAATGGGAATGCGGGAGCCGGTGGCGGAGCATGGCCTGGCGGGAGGTAGATGTGGTAGCCCTCGAATGCAGAACGCCAAGAAATCAATGGTAATGATCAATCAAAACGCGGCCAGGTTTTCATCACCGACCCAAGGCCCAAGGCGCCGCGCCGCCCCGCCGCGCCGTCGCACGGAAAAATCCGACACCGGGGAAACCCAAACGCGACCGCGATTTGGTGGAACTGGATGCTTGGCCTGGCTACCCCTCGTCGCAAAGAGGGTGGCGAGTGCCAGACTTGGCATCCGTTGAGGGTGATTCCCGAAAACGGCATTGGAATGGAGCATGGAATATTTCGTGCGGCGGTGATTAGTTGTATCCGCAGCACTCCCATTCCGATGTTCCGAGGTAAAACGCCGTAGAAGCATTCAAAGTTGCAAAGTTGACTAATTTCCAAGATGCTCTGGCTCCTGAATGCGGGACTTACGGCCTCCTAACCCGCAACGCACGGTAGTGCTATATAGCCCGTAATTACGGCTCCTGGAGCCAGGGTTTTCTTTTTTTTTTGAGTGTAACCTTAATTTATCTCGAAATTCAAAAATAAGAGACATCTAAAGTGTAAACGCAATACAACTATTTGCGGAAGATGGATGTCCGCAAATTGCATTTGAAAAATGTAAGACGCGATGGCGTAAGTCTAAAATTCGCAATGCTCTGCACTATGCTACTAGTTTGAAGCACCATTACGAATAAGAGAAACGCAAACAAACACAATATGGAAATAAGCGAGGGAAAGGATGAGCGTTATCGACGGCGCAGAGATACGACTATTCGTACTTGATGGATGTCCGTGCTGCATCTGAAAAATTGAAGGCGCGATGACGCGAAGAGTGAGCTCTCAATGCTCTGCTTTAAGCTGTCAATGAGGTGTCACTCAAATTCGGGAGAAAAGTTATAAAAGAGGCTCGAATACGTCTTTCCTACCTTTGACTGTGTTACTCACGTAGTGCTTGAAGCACAATTACGAATAAGAGAAACGGAAACAAACACAATATGGAAATAGAGGGAGGGAAAGGATGCGCATTTACGACGGCGCAGAGATACAACTATTCGTACTTGATGGATGTCCGTGCTGCATCTGAAAAATTGAAGGCGCGATGACGCGAAGAGTGAACTCTCAATGCTCTGCTTTAAGCTGTAGATCCACGTCTTAAGATCGTGTAAACCGCAGCACTGGCTTGGTTCTTTTGGAAATAATGGTGCTTGGATGCATCTCGTGGCTTTAATGTTTCCTTTAATTTCAGAACGTTCAATTTTGCAATTTTTACTCTGTGCGATTAATAAACTTTGAACTTGAAAATAGCGTAAACTTGTGCTGCTTTGCCAAAATTTTCTGAACTCCTCTCCACTTAGGAGATGCCCTACCAGAAAATATCACATCACGCCCCTTTAACCAGCCAAGGGTCTACGCCCTCAGATGCGAGTCAGTCCGGCCCTGTACCAGTATCTAGACTGGAGACCGTGTCCGCAATGGAAGAATTCGTGGGATATTGAGGGTTAAAAGTAACATCTTGCATGACGTCATGGCCAGATGGTTTGTTCAGTGTGGGCATGTGCAAGGAAAGACGGATGAGAAGTTGCCCATACAAATTTTGAATTGAACTTTTCCTAGAAGAAAGCGATAGAACGTCCTATGAGAGAATAGCGGCAGGGTGTCGGCGAAAAGATTTAAGGATGACTAAAGTGCCCAAAAGAGTTTCGAAAATTGGCACACGTGACGATTAGGTGTCGCAGAACGTCCGAGTACGGATATAGCGTCAACTCACTGAGTATATGGACCGCATAAGCAGAAAAGGTACCAAGCTATTGTTAAATTGAACTGGGCAATTCAAATGTTTACAAGAGAACATTTGTGCGGATTCCTTTGAAACTTTTGTGGAATTTGCTTCATAGTGTGCAGAAAATTCTCTTAAATTTGCACAAAAATCCGCACAACCGTTTCCATGTAAAATTTAAATTTTCCAAGTAAATTTGTCAATAGCTGATTTGGCTTGGTTCCTTTCTGCTTAACTCGGTCCATATGGTGTCCAAAAGGCTATAGTAGTTTTAGATTCCATACATTTTAAGCGTGCCAGTAGGGCTTGCTTTTTGAAATCACTCGGATGTACCATAGTACAGCACACAGATCGACCAATGCTTTTCAACGGGTCGTCCAAATACTTTTTTCCTCGCACCCGTTTCTTTGTCTTTGAACCATTACACTGTCAAGCCCTGATGGTCTTTTACCAAAAAATCTAATGAACTGCTAATTGGAAACCCTTGAGAACGTTTTTCTGTCAAAACCGTATTATTCAATTTGACAGAAACCTCATAGGAGCTTTCTTACGCTCGGAGGACTCAACTCTAGAACCTTCTTTCCCGCCAAAACTCTACAGCCAATGAGCGTCTTGCACTGTAAGTGCAATCTGTGATGAGCCTCGTGACTCATTATACTATGTACTAACCATGGCCCCTGCCGAAATCCACTTAAACCACTACAGTTATCTCGATAGCTTTGGGTGTCCGGTTTCGAGCAAGGCAATAAAAGACGGCGAGGCGATTAACCGATTAACCATTCACCGTGATGCCAGGATCCACCAAATTTTCTCAAAAATTGTTTTCCATCTATTTAGCGAGTTTTTCTTTACTTTCCGTTGAAGTACAAATAAAAAGAGACCTCATTTGTACAAATCGGCCGAATAGGAGAGAAGTTACAGCGCGAAATCCAAAGAGATTAACTGAACGCGATTTCGATGCACGGCAGTTCGCCCAAATCACGGTCGTGCGAAATGCCGCATATCAGCTTAAAATCAAGATAATTGGACGGAATCTTTAAAATTAATTTACATTCAACGTTCATGAATCAATATTTTCTCCCAAATTTAGCAAAAAGTACCAATTGATGCAAAAAGCAAAGACGTGAAAATAAGAGGTATTTGTCCAACATTTCAGTTATTCGGCACGCTTTTCCAACATACTCATGTTGGATTTTTTCTTCTTGTTTTTTAATCCATTCATGTGAAGGAAGAGTCTATCTACCTAGATGGGATTTTCATCGATGATAGACTTTTTCCGTAATTACGTAAAAAATCGAATTTCTGATTATTTGTACGATTGGACAACGTTCATGAGGAAGGAGACTTTACGCGCAAAGTTACATAGGTAAACATTTTTTTTGTGTAACCGAATCAACGTCAAGTATGCAAGTTTTGAAATAACTCAAAAGTATCTAATTTGGTGCATTATTGTTATACATGCCAGCCAAGGTACGCCGAAAATCTTGGTAAGAAACCGCGTCATAAAAACATTTGTGAGGAACTTTATGGACTATATCGTCGGCTACCGCGCATAGGGGCGTAACTACATTTTTACGATTTTTCAGGAGAGCGGAAAGAAGATTTTGCAATGTTTCCGCGCTTCGTAATTAGGTCCCTAATTAAAATTTCGAAGTGATTTTTTCAGACATAGAACCAGAAGACGATCTACTTTCAGGATATGTAAGCAAAATACCGAAATGAAGATTAAAACAAGGTGAAAACCCGGTTTTAAAAATATGCGTATACTTACGCCCCTATGCGCGGCACACGGAGTGGTTAACAGGCGCGATACGCCCCTGATTTCTAACAGTCGGGCAGGAGTCTTCCTCTTCTAGGTATCGCCATCGACCATGTAGCATATCATTATGTTATCGTTTAATGGCGTTAATTGTTTTAAATTATTTCTTTGTTTATTTACTGCCTGTAAAGATATTTGTTCCATATGAAGAGTACTAAAAGGAATTTGCAATTAAGGAAACAATTTTTTCAACTTACAATTTTTCCTCCAGTAACAGTTGCAAAGATTGTGACTATAACTCGTTTAACTCTACTTTCTGTGGAAAAAAGGAACGAAGATGAAGAAGAAGAAATTTAAAATACTCTTTATATCTTTAACGTTTAAAATAAAGTTATTAATATGTATTGAAAAAAAATGGCCAGGATAATAATCGTAAAATCTATTACACTTCGTTTTCCATAATTTCTTCTTTTTCTTCGTTTCTTTTCTCTCTAATTGCAGATATTCTGTAATTTGAACTGTAAATTTTTATAAAAATTAATATTCTATTGTTCGCAAACTATACGGGATGATCTCCTGAGCAGAGTGCTGATAGATTGGCATGTTTTTCATTGGTTAAAGGTCTCATTTTAAATTAGGTTTTGTTGAGGCTGAACGATTTAACTTTTGATTAAGTCTAACTTCAAAACGTTTAATGTTCTCTTTGCAATGATCGTGGCAAAAAAAAACTCTGCACCTAAGACATGGTGCGCACATATCTCTGCGGCATTGGACGCACTGGTTCCCCGTGGGGACACAATTTTGGGGTTTAAACATCGATAATGGCTCGGTGTCAGAAAATGAGAAATTGTCACAATGAGGATCGTTTTATTTTCTTGAGTTTTGATTGAGAGACTTCATCTGAATCAGAAACATCAATATCTAACTCGTATTCACTAAAACTGCGTTCGCTGCTTTCCGTTGCTGTGATTATCTCATAGTGATAATGCTTGTTGCGCATAAACCATACGCACACGCGAACCCATTTTGAATTCTGATTTATGTCTCGATGGTATCAAATCAAGCTGTTACGAATGCACATTATTTGCAGTTTAAAATCCTACTCGACAAGCACAAAGCACAAGCATGTTTTTTTCTAAACCAAATCGCGACCGAAGATCATAGAACTTGCCACCCGAAATGCACCTCTCCTACCGGTCAGCCAACACGCTAGGTAAATTTTGAGAGAGACTGAAGTAGACTTGGAAATTGAAGGTATAATCTGACGTGACCTCTCCAAGTTTTACAGCATTCCCACGTTTTCCATTCATTTGCAAGTTTTTGTTCAATACTTTTGTCTGATTATTAGGCCATGAGATGTTGAAACCTTTCAAAGAAAAAAAGAGGTCTTCGGTAAGCAGCAAGCCAGTTTTGACGCCCGAAATCATGCAGTAAATGCAGCTGGTACGATTTTCACGAATTCTGGTCGTTTTCATACCTGCCGATGAATGCCAGACTTCAATCGCTGGCACCGGCAAGGAGATTGCCAAATTTATTTAAAGTCACTGGAGCTTTGAACACAGTGCATATAAGCAGATCATTTTGCCAATTTGGTACCAATGTTGGCATTGTAAAACACGGAAAGGCATTCTGTTGATGCGTATGGAAAAGAGAGTGAAAGCCGATCGGGATTTTCCCGAAGGATAGAGGCTGTCCCTAGAAGAACTGACCATTGAGTGCGCGGGCGGATGAGTAGAATGGACCCAGGTAGCGCCGCGCATACAGGCGTAACAGCTGAGCTATCCCCGTTTCGCGCTGATCCGCCTCTATGCGCGCTCACGATGAGAGCAAAATGTAGTTACGCCTATATGTTTTTGCTTAATAACTCAAAAACTATTCGGGTTTGAG
>NW_017547257.1:2845305-2864330 GCF_001854935.1 Bemisia tabaci | reverse complement strand
CAGCGCGGGAGAAAACCAAGTTAAAAACACGGAAATTCAAGTAAAAGTGATTCGGATTAACTTCAGTGTGTCATTGTGACCTGAGCAAACTACTGTGCTAACATGCCATTGGAGAACGCGACATCGTCACCTTCCAGGCAAAGTATCACAAGCGCCATGCGACGTTTAAACATTTTCGCCGCCATCTTATTTTTTTACAGAGAAATTGTTCAACGAAGCTGTCCGAAAATTTCACTGAATTTTTTTTGTGCTGCCGATAATATTTAGTGAAATTTCCAAACAGATTCAACCAACAATTTCTCAGTAAAGAAATAAAATGGCGGCGGAAATTTTTAAACATCGCATGGCGCTTGTGATACTTTGCCTGGAAGGTGACGACATGAACCCTCGGATGTTGCCCGATTTTCCTTGATGAAACACAAATTTCCAGTGAAATTTAAGAGTATTTTTCTTTAAATTTGTAGAGGATTTTATTTGCGATTTCATCTAAAGTATCCAAAAATTTCACAGAAAGATTCTCATAAATTTCCGCCAAAATAAATATCATATCAGAAGAAACCTGGCAACCTTCGAATGCTCATAACGCGTTTTTTGTTGGCACTGCAATAAAGCCCGATTCACACTATCAAACTTTTCATTCAACTCTTGAATGCAACTTGTCGAATGAAAAGTTGGATAGTGTGATACTGACGCGAGAAAACGACAATTTGATGAAAAACTGAATGGAAACTTGAATGTGACGTCACATTAAACTTTTCGTTCAACTTTCCATCCAGCTTTTCGCTCAATTATGTCGGACGAAAAGTTTGATAGTGTGCATTGGGCTTAAGCGTGAGATACAATTTCTAAATGTTACTCCTAAATGAGGAAGTAGCGTCTTCTGTGTACGGCAATTCACATTCCTTCCCATCCACAAAAACCTTAAATTAAACAGATGTTTAAACTAATTTCGGTATTTTTAACAGTAGAAAAACATTGCTGAGAGGTGACTTTTGGTTACCAGAGAGGGAATGAAATGTGTGGAAACGAGCATGACTTATTTGTCAAGACGCACAGGTTTTTTTCAAGGTTCGTTTGGCCTGCGCTGTCATTTTTTTGCAAGCGGAACGTTTATAGATATTCTTCAAATCTTAATGCCTCTCAAACAAGTTAATATTGGACGTTTTTCATATTTTCAACGTCTTCTCAATGGAATTTTAAGGAGGAAATGGGTCTTTAAGAGCTCTTATTCTCCCTGTCTTATGATCCATTCCTGGTTCTCCCGCCAAATTTCGGATTATTCACACAGTTCGGCAACTCCGGAAGCGGAATTTTGCAGCCTCGCGGGAGAACAGAGCGGAGCGCCGCCGTGCTGAGGAAAAACATCGCATGAGCATTTGAATGTTGCCAAATTTCCTCCCAGATAATAGTTAGTTTAGTAGAAAATTATGAGTATTTTGCCTTGAAACTTTCTGACTTTTTGAAGCAAATTAAGAACGAACGCTCTCGAAAAATCGGAAGGGGAATATTCGGTAATTCTCCTGAAAATCGTGATTTTTCGACAGGAATTTGGCAACGTCTGGTGGCTCATAAGGCGTTCTTCCTTAGTGCGGAAGAGCGGAACAATGGGAATGCGGGAGCCGGTAGCGGAGCATGGCCTGGCGGGAGGTAGATGTCGTAGCCCTCGAATGCAGAATGCCAGGAAATCAATGGTAATGATCAATCAAAACGCGGCCAGGTTTTCATCACCGACCCAAGGCGCCGCGCCGCCCCGCCGAGCCGTCGCACGGAAAAATCCGACACCGGGGAAACCCAAACGCGACCGCGATTTGGTGGAACTGGATGCCTGGCTACCCCTCGTCGCCAAGAGGGTGGCGAGTGCCAGACTTGGCATCCGTTGAGGGTGATTCCCGAAAACGGCATTGGAATGGAACATGGAATATTTCGTGCGGCGGTGATTAGTTGTATCCTCTTGGATAGTTAGTTCCTTGGATAGTTAGTTCCTTGGACAGTTAGTTCCTTGGATAGTTAGATTTCCTTGAGTTGTATCTCATCGGAATGGGAGTATCACTCCCATTCCGATGTTCCGAGGTAAAACGCCGTAGGAGCATTCAAAAGTTGCAAAGTCCAAAGTTGCAAAATTGGCAAATTTCTTCCGAGAGAGTATGTGTTTTTCGGGAAAATTATGAATATTTTTCCTTACAATTTTCTGATACTTTAGGCGAAATAGCGTGTAGAATTCTCTAAGAATTGGGAAGATAAATATTTCCAATTTTTTCAGTGCCGCCAGATGATATCACTAGGCGGTGCATTTCCTCACTTTTAAATCTATTTTTATACTCGCAATGCTCTGTACTATGCTACTAGTTTGAAGCACCATTACGAATAAGAGAAACGCAAACAAACACAATATGGAAATAAAGCGAGGGAAAGAATGAGCGTTATCGACGGCGCAGGGATACAACTATTCGTACTTGATGGATGTCCGTGCTGCATCTGCAAAATTGAAGGCGCGATGACGCTATGCGTGAACTCTCAATGCTCTGCCATATGCTGTCAATGAGGTGTCACTCAGATTCGGAAGAAAAGTTAAAAAAGAGGCCCGAATACGTCTTTTCCGTCTACGGTTGTGTTGATGCGATTCTTTCTTCTTTTTTCAGGTTCACGTCCGATTCTTTTTCAGGATGGATTTGCAAACCCACGTCTTAAGCTCGGGTAAACCGCAGCACTGGCTTGGTTCTTTTGGGAACAATGGTACTTGGATGCGTCTAGTGCCTTTAATTTTTAATGGTTTCATTAAGTAAGTGTGTCGGTTACCTCAATACGTTCAATTTTGCAATTTTTACTCTGTACGATTAATAAACTTTGAACTTGAAAATAGCGTAAATTCGTGCTGCTTTGCCAAAATTGTCTGAGCTCCTCTCCACGTAGGGGATGCCCTTCCAGGAAATATCACATGACGCCCCTTTAACCAGCCAAGGTTCTACGCCCTCAGATGTGAGCCAGTCCGACCCTGTACCAGTATCATGACTGGAGACCGTGTCCGCAATGGAAGAATTCGTGGGATATTGAGGGTTAAAAGTAACATCTTGCATGACGTCATGATCAGATGGTTTGTTTAGTATGGGCATAAGCAAGGAAAGACGGATGAGAAATTGCCCATACAAATTTTGAATTAGATTCTTCCTGGAAGAAGGCGATGGAACGCCTAATGAGAGAATGGCGGTAGGGTGTCGACAAAAAAAAAAATTTACGATGGCAGTTGCCCAAAAGATTTTCGAAAATTGGCACACGTGACGATTAGGTGTCGCAGAACGCCAAAGTGCGATATAGCGGCAACTCACTGCGTAAATGGACCGCGTTTTGTAGAAAGGAACCAAGCCACACCAGTTATTGCTAAATTTAACTGGGCAATTTAAATGTTTACACGAGAACATTTGTACGGATTCCTTTGAAAGTTTTGTAACATTTGCTTCGTAGTGTGCAGAAAATTCTCTGAAATTTGCACAAAAATCCACACAACCGTTTCCATGTAAAAAATTAAATTTTCCAAGTAAATTTGGCAGTAGCTGATGTGGCTTGGTTCCTTTCTGCTTAACTCGGTCCAAAAGGCTGTAGTAGTTTCAGATTCCATACATTTTTTTTAATCCATTCATGTGAAGGAAGAGTCTATCTACGTAGATGGGATTTTCATCGATGATAGACTTTTTTCGTAATCACGTAAAAAATCGAATTTCTCATTATTTGTGCGATTGGACAACGTTCATGAGGAAGAAGACTTTACGCGCAAAGTTACACAAACATTTTTCTGTGTATCCGAATCAGCCTTAAGTATGCTAGTTCTGAAAAAACTCAAAAGTCTCTAATTTGGTCCATTATCGGTACATGTCACCCGCAAGGTACGCCAGAAATCTTGCTATGAAACCGCGTTTTATGGAAAAATTTGTGAGGAACTTTACTCATCCTTTTTAGAGGTGTTTTAAAACCATCTTTTTCGCGTCATTGAACCGCTAGGGTCAATATTCCCTGAAAATTACAATTTTTCTCCTGCAAGTTTTAAGAGTAAGAACAATTAGAGGCTTATCAGAGGAGCTTCAGCGTTTGTAATTTCAAACGATATGTGCTATTGCGTCATAGGTACCATGTGCCGTTCATTAGTGCGTGCATGCGCCAAATCATTTCAGCGAGGCAATGTGTTGATTTATCATCAACGAGCGTCATTTAAACGTGTTGAGGGAAAGTAAATCCGAGAGCGATGGATCGATGGAACGATGGATCGACATCATTCAATTCCTCGCTAAGGGTGGCATACAAAATTTGAACCTGAATATTTCCATAAGCAGCCCCCACTCACGCAACACAGTAAATATCATTCATATCAAGGTAAATTTTGAAAAGCAACGCCTCCGGCTAAAAGATAGTCACTGGAGTTCGAAAAAACCAATTGAAAAAAAAAGAAGAAAAAAAAAACGATGGTGTTCAGAAAATGCTTGTTATGGTCGACGTTATGCTGTTATGTGCGCAACTTAATAGCATAATCCTGCCCTGCTAAGGAAAAACACCCTATTTGCACTCGAACGCTGCAAAATTTTCATGAATAAAAATTTAATTCTTTAGACAAATTTTGAAATTTTTTCCTTGGCATTACCTACTTACAAATTGGATTCAATTGCACACAGAATTCAAATCAAATTTCTCCCGGAAATATGCTTTTGAAGATTTTGGCAACGTTTGAAGGCTCACACAGCGTTTTTTTCTGAGCATACAGTATGCGCAGTGGCAGAAAAGAGAATCATGCTTACTTAGTTGAATGGTTGTCAATGGGACGTCATTAAGTATAGGGCAGACGCACACGCGGTTTAAAGGAGTTTTTGAAACAAAACATAATTTTAAAGTACACTTTAGGATCATAAATCCTTTTTTCTTTGTTCTCCTCTTTGTAAATACATGTTTTATGCTTTATAACAACCAAGCATTCCCATAACATGCTTAGAATAGTGTCTAATTTTATTAGCATTACTACGGAATGCTCTTACAATCGATCCGCCAAAATTTTTCTCATTTTGTGTTTGTGTATCCAAAAAAGTGGTAAAATAAGTCTCATTAAAAATATAAAAAACCAAAGTCGACAGGAATGAAGAAAAAAGCTTACCTTCAAATCTACTGTCGTCAGTTCATCTGCTTAAATCCGTGGTCCCAATCCCAAAGCATCTTCTTCGTTGTGGTAGCCAGGGGCTATGGTCCTAAGATTCCCAAATCATTGTTATTTGAACACCTGCATCGCTGAATTTAACACCATTCGGAACTGGATGTTCTCGATTTATACACAACCGGTTTGTGCATGCATCATGCTCAGAACTCGGTGAAGTCCTTTCAATTTATCAACATGCGTTTTAACTTATTCATTCCGTAAAAGGCTCCAAGAAAACTTGAAATGTTTTTCACTCCACTTGCCAAAAGTCCATTCGCGAGTAAACATACGGGCACGAGTATTTTACAACCATTATCAAACCGAACATCTTTTAAGTTTATCATTGAATCGGTTGATTAAATTTATCGTCCAAATGTCAGTTCATGACTCACTCCACAATTGAAGGTTACTGGGGTTTACGCAACCAATTTATCACTACTGCTTATCAAATAAATAACCCAGTAACTTTTTCTCGTGCTCTTTTATCGCCGCGAGGTCACCCATTTCCGCTCTGGCCTATTTCCGATACGTTACCACCCATATTTCTGAAAAATAAATAGAAATGCTCTGTGAACTTGAATCATTGCGCTCGTGCGGATGCGCGTGCCCTAAATTATTTTATGTTCGTTCAGTTTTGAAAAAAATACAAATATTTTTCAGTGATTATGTTCCAAGAAGATGCGTTCACTTTAAGTGATAAAATTAGAAATCTTCCACATTCAGATACATGGTTAATGAAAAGCAAAAATGGTCGAACGTTTTGTTTTGTGAAGACTCATGCAAGCGATGAAACGATGGATTCGTTTAAATATTGGAATTGAAATACAGCAGTTGAAAATGAATGTGTCTTAATTTCATGCAGACCGATTTATCAAAATCATGTTCTAAAATGTTAAAATGTTTCATTTCAATAATATGTAGATCTGTAGTTATAGGGGGAAAATATTGAATTTTCAATCATGCTGAATCAACGGATTGTCAGAAAATCAGCAAGTTTTTTAAAACATAAATAAACTGCGCCATTTTGAAAAGGGATAGGACTTGTATCCCTTTTTTTCTTCGTGAAAAAAGCCGAGTAGAAAAGTATTGATTTCGCAAAACCTCATTCGAAATTTTCATAAATGAACATTTCCAGGTATAGAAATGGGGTTTTCATGAGTGTCCTATTCTATCTTTGTATAAACACACTGAAGTAATTTGTAAGTTTAATGCTCACACGACAAGTTTGAGCGCTACAATGAGAAAAAAACTTCAGTCTTATGAACCACGGTGTGCAATATCGGCCGTTATTGTTCGGTTCATGTGACCGCACTCTCGGTTCTAGAAACCGTATCCTCGTTTGATGCAACCGAGCATTCAAACCGAATAAAGTAAAGAAAAAACTTGGTTGCACGAACCGAGGATATGGTTCTCGGAACCAAGCGTGCAGTCGCATGATCCGAACAATACGGCTGATATTGAACACGTTACTTTCGGTTGATATGACCGAACTTTTTTTCTCAGAGTACGTATTACTCAAGGACGAAATAATCCTACCACATGTAATTACTATTTTTCTAAAAAAAACAGATCTTGCATACAAATTCCAAAGTTGAACTGCACATGAAACTCCAAACGAGATGCGCTTTTTCTACGATTCAGTTCCAATGTAAACACTTTCGTCACGTTTTCCAAGCTGAAATTGTGATAAATGCTGTTCAGTGAACTTCACGACTTCAAGAGTGCAGGACGCTCTTTAGAGACTTGAGCGTTATTTTCCGAGTAAAATAAACGTAAGTCATATCCAACCCCGACTTAGACCCGAGCCCCGTTCACACTGCACACACCACACACGTCATTCCAAAAACCAGGGCGGGTCCATAGAAAGCGCAGGGATCACAAGCACGGGTCGGCGAACAGTTTAAGCGGAGTAACAGGTGGAACCATTAAACTCGGATTTCCGAGTCGAAAGCCGGTCCCCCACGTGCGAGCCGGGTTCGGATCGCGGTTTCGGACGATGGCGGTTGCGCGCGCGGTGTTTGACTGAGGCCGTTTCCGCNGGGGGGGGGGGGGGGGGGGGGGGGGGGGGGGGGGGGGGGCACGGGGTCCCGGACGGTAGTACGGGTGTAGATCACGGTCCCGCGGTAACGTGTAGAAAGTGAGATGGCGAGCCGCGAGATGCGAGACGCAAGCGATGGCGCCGGATTTTACGGTCCGGACGACCGGACCGCCTCGCATGCAAATGAGAGTGGCTTTACAAGGAGAAAAGGGCTTTGGTTTCTTTTGGAATGCCAAAGTTTTTCGTCCGGGTGACGAAAGTTCTCGGTCGCACGGCTCGAACTTCGGTTCGCGGTTATCATATTTTTAGAAAAATTATCAATTTTTCCTCTGAATGCTATTTTTGACAACATTCTTTCAGAATTTCGCTAAACAGACACACAATATTTAAAAACAACTTTCTTTATGTTCTAAGTGAAAATATTTTGCAAACTCAATGGCCTGATTATGGTGTTAGACAATTTTCTTAAGAAACAAGAGCGTCTAGTGCGGTTATAATTTTTCCATCGGCGGAGGGCAATGCCATTGTTTAGGTACAGCAAGTTTCCACAGCAAAAACGCCGTTACTTCAATAACATTTTGCATTTTTCTTCCGGACATACTGTGCTATTACGAGAAAACCTGATCATTACGATGCTCCATTTTGTATAAATTTGAATTCTCAGTGGTACGACGCAGCTATTTTAGAACTAAAAAGGATGAATGGTCGTTAGTTTTCCAGTAATAAATCATTTTTCGGTAAAACGGCTGAAAAAATTTAGACTGAAGTTACGGCGTTTTCGCTGAGGACGGCAGATTTGCGTTAAAATGGGTGGATTTCGGGCGGAAGAGGCAGCGGCGCGTGGGACCGGAGTGGCGATCGGGTCTGGTCCGGCCGGGGGCTCCTGGGAAGATCCGCATTCATAGCTCTTTTGTCCGCGCTCCTTCCCCGCGTCCGCGCCCGCCGCTCGGATGGCGATATCGATAGCAAGAGCATTCGCCCCATCGGCCCAATCACCGGCTCCATCGGCCCAAGCGCCGAGCCCAAGACAAGAGCAAGGCCTCAGGCTGCGGGGGAGGCAAGCACCAAAGCACCTCGCGGGGAAGAAAGCTCCACAACTTCCACTCCGCCCGCAACTTCCCAGTGTGAGCTCATCCCATGCATACAATGCCTCAGTCCATACTGCCGTGCGAAGGAAGAACGCCGTATGAGCCTTCAGACGTTGCCAAATGTCTTCCGATGAAAACCGAATTCACTGGGAAAATTCTGATTATTATTTTCCAAAATGTTCAGACAATTATGTACGCAATTTGATCTAAAATATCTGAAAATTTCGAGGGAAAGTTTATTTAAATTGCGTCAGAAATACTTGATTTATCAAGAGAAATTTGGCAACTCTCGAATGTTTATACAGCGTTCTTCTTTAGCACGACGGCAGCATAGGTATAATCTCCCGTCGAGGAAGGTAAACTCAAGTTATACCGTTAGAGCTTGAGTACCGATGGTACATGGACTTTATGTCCACTTTTTTTACGTCCACAAACTTTTCGTCCACAATTTTTACGTCCACAGTTCTAAAGCCCATACTATTGTTAAGTCCATTACTTAAACGTCCACTAAGTTAAGTCCACAAATGTAAAGTCCACTAAAATCAAATCCAAGCGTCAGTTTGAAGCGTTTCCTCAGTCACTCCGCGAGTTTAAATATTAGAGCCTAACACAGAGCGGAGCGGCGCGGCGTGTTAGCAGCGCAGAACGCGCACTGGCGCCTACAAACCCAACGGGATACTTCACGCATTGCGCAACGCGTGAAGTATCCCGTTAGGTTTGTAGGCGCCTATGCGCGTGTCACGTTGGTTGCCTGCCGCGCCGCAACACTTTAAGCAACTATTTCGCGTCAGAGGTGTTGCACAGTATCCTACAAGATTGAAGGCGCACGAAATAACTAGTGAAAGAGAACTTTCAATTTTGACTCCATCTGTTACTGAAAAATGTTTAATTTGGCATTGGAGCGTTTCCTAGGCTGCCGCTTTGGTTTTCATCTTATCATATCCGTACAGTGTACCATGAACATATGTTTTTATCTGCTCTTAGAGTCCGTATCTAACCACAAATCAAGATCATGTGAAGTCCAAATTGCGCGTCTCAGGATAGGTCACACTTTTTTCACTCACAATCATATCATATCTAAAGAAAACCAACCCACCTGCCACTTCTGCAATTCATCACCTCTAACCATCAAACACATACTTATGGACCGCTCTTCCCTCCGATATCTCCAATCACAGATCTACTCCCCTACAATCAACAGAAATACAAACCCTCTTACATGCGATGAACCTAATATTGCCACCAAAATTCTGAAACTCTTCACCTCTCTTAATTTAAAAATCTAAATTTTCGTTCATACTCCTATTTTCAAAATTACCTGTAAAGACGTTAATAGCCTGAGTCGCTGAATGTCTCAAAATTATAATAACCAACTAACTAATCTTTCATGACTTGATTCATGAATGAAATGTTTTTTAAGAATGAAGGTAGTAGTAGTAGTATGCATTTATTGTTGAGGTGGTTCCTGTCATTTAAATGAGAAGAAAAAAATGTGGACGTAACATGTCCACAATATGGACAATGTATTGGGCAATTTTGGACATATTCCTGGTTGGACATTAAATCATGTGGACTTCATAAAGACTGGACTTACCCCCTCCCCCCTCCCTCCCCCTTGTCAGTCAGACCCTGGGTTCATACAACCCTACTCTTGATCTGAGTGACCGTATCATCTGTATCCTCAGTTTATTCAACCGACGTCTTTTTACATTTTGGTTCAGACCACGATTTATAAGTTTTTTCTTAGTGGAATATGACCCCGATTTTTCGACGGATATCTCTTCAAAAGTTAGCCGAACTTTACAAAGACCCTGCAAAGTGATCACGCTCTTTCACGAGTTGACGTGACGTTAGGATCCGAATAAAATGCCAACCGTGATCTGCATGACGTTTCAATGGTGATCAACGTCTTAAGCTGTTCCATTCCCCAACTTCATCCATCGCCAATTTACTCATAATTTGAATGGCAAACCCATCCCTTCCCAGACAAAGCAATGTAACTTCATCTCAAGATTTCAAAACTGACCAAAATAATGCAAGGTTTCACAAGAATATAACCATGCAATTTCCACCGAAAATTTTCCCGACTTTTTCGTGTAATCGGAAGAAAAATAACTAAAATTTTTAGTTGGAACCATTCGGCAGTTTCCGAGGAAAAATGCAATTTGTTATAGGGATTTTCACAGCGTCGGAATGCACTTACGTTCTTTTGTAGGAAAATGGCGAAATTTCTAAATTTTAGCCTCGTTCGACAACGCGAACGTAAGGAAGCTTAGGCACGGGCACGCGAGCGCATAGTTTCTTGAACTATTTCTCCGACGACGGCGTCTCATCCTCTTTCGAGGTTGCCAAGTTGTGCGATACAATGTGTACAGCTTAAATCGATTCAAGTGGGGAAAAGAGCTAATTTTGCAACACTATCTGGCAAGCATGTCCTCTTTCCTGCGCTCGCTTCCTTCCTTCCTCTCGCGTGCGGTGCACCTTGCGTCCCACTCCGCTCACGAATCGGGGCCCCAAGGGGCGGGGGCGGGGGGCGCCGGGGGGACGGAGAGGAGGGGGGGGGGCAAAAGCTCGCTCCAGCGCGGTCCTCACGACCGGACGACGCGCTGTGTGTGATGTGAGTGCGCGCGGAGTGTGAGGTGTGCTACTGCCCGACATCTACCGGTCGGGGTTCCTAGTCGGACGCCGCGGCGCACGGTGAAACTGACCATGCGACCCACTGCCCTGCGGCCACGATCCACGAGCCCCGGCCGATTCCCGCGCGTAGGAGGCCCAACGGCAGCCCCCTCTGCGGACGTTGCCTCACGCCGTTGAAACTCGGATTTTTGCGGAGAGTCCAGAGCAGGGATATGAAATTCCGTGGAATTTATTCGCGTGAAATTTCACGATATATCATGAAATGTGTTGAAACTTCTGGGGATGCATTCTTGAAGCCACGAAACGCTTGTCGATTTTGAAATTTTTCATCATCCCCCTCCCCTTATCTCTCACTTTTTAATATTCCAGTTTTCAACACTGCCGCACGGAGTAAAAACGCCGTATGAACCTTCAGGCGATGCCAAATTTCCATTTATAAAACACGAATTTCCTGGTAAACTTAAAAATATTTTTCTGCCAATTTTTCAGATAATATTGTTTGTAATTTTACCTATATTTCCTGAAAGTTTCTATGAAATATATTCATAACTTTCCTCAAAAATCAACATTTTACTGAAGGAAATTTGGCAAGTCCGGAATGCTCATACGGCGTTCTTCCTTATTGCACGGCAGAACATGTCGATGGCGAGAGTGCGAGACCACGTATCTCCGTTTGCGACGTTGTAGACTTCCAGTCAAATTTTATTTTTCCTCGAATTCCGAGAAAAATTGAAACATTTCAAACTTGGTGAAATTTATCAGAGCCTTTTGAAATTTCACTTTCCACGCAGAAAAATTTCTTATGGGTCCTATGATGATAGATTCTCCATCCGGCAAAAAAATATTCCGGAAAAGCGGCGCCAAATTTTTCTTCACATACTTCGGTGGTTTGCGCATCTGAGAATGTTAGGGGATATGTGTCGTTTAGCCAGGGAAAACCTACAAACGTCGGTTTTTTTATGTATGAATTACATTTTGCGATGAGGAACTATACTATTTCTCGCTCACCATCAGGAGTACGCGTTTGTTCATAGTAGAGAGATATTAATGGCACATGTCACATGCGCTGTTTCTAAAATAAGCCAGAAGCAGTATTTCCCTCTCGCATAATGTAGGCCATATGAAGACCGGTGGACAATGGAGTGTTAAGTTAGCATCTACATATTTCGCAAACACCACTCTGTTTCAGAAACATCCTCCACAAAACTGCTCAACACAACTTTGATCCGCAGTCATCGTTATCTGATGTACCCATTAGAAAATGTTGAATGCCGGAATAAAACATTTGCCTTTACAATGATTTGACACTGACATCGGACAGTAGTGCGGGGTCTCGAAAATGCCTCGTCTAGCCTTCCCACTGCGTGAAAGTTACTTTCCGGAATCAACAGTCAACACTAATCTCCGCCTAATGATGACTGATGAGTGACGTTGCGGGCAAGCTTTTCGACAGGCAGAATCGAAATATTTGATAAACCTGCCCCGACGATCCACGCAGTCTAAACTGGATTTGGTCCTCTGATGAGCGCTTTGAATTTACGAACACGAAAACGCTAATTTCTGATATATGAGTCCAATTCAGGACTATGAATAAAAGTCTCTTTCTATGACTTGATATTTTTTACGGCTAACATCACATATTTGACAAATAATCAAAATAGTTGATGATCGTCGCAGCAGGAGGCGTCCAGAGTAAATTCATCAATCTGCATCTTGTTTGTTAAACAAATTGACAGCCATTATGCTCACCGGTCATCGTTTAGTAAGAAAATTGTCATTAGCTTTCTGACGATCTTACACCTTAAAAATAACTTCCACCGATCAGCTTGGTCTAGATCTTCTGAAGCAGCGAGACTCTGTCGCCTCTTATTATGGATTTATTTTCTGCTCTGGTTAAAATTACGTTAAGTACGTAGGGAACTTTTTTAATTTCAACCGGTGGACTCGGATGTATCATACAAACCCTTAAGCCTACCAAAAATATCTGGGCTAAATTTAAAAAAAAATTGAATATGGTGGGCTCATCTAGAGACAATCACCTGTCGATAGCCGCAAAAACCATGCAAATCGCCTCGGTAGAACGCTAGAAGTAAGCGTTACCAGAAATGAAATTTTACGAAGCTTGAGAGCTTATACGCGGAGAAAAAAACTTCGTGCATGGCACCCGAAGTTGAGGTCATATGGATCTCTGAAGTTTTCGGATCTCGCATCCGAAAACTTGAGGTCTAGCTGCCGTGGTTCGGGTCAGACATCTGAAGTACCTAGGTACATACCAAAGTATTCGGGTCACACATCTGAGTACTCCGGTATTTACGGAAGTAATTCGGATGTCTGACCCGAACTTCGGCAGTTGAACCTCAAGTTTTTGGATGCGTGATCCGAAAACTTCAGAGACCCATATGACCTCAACTTCGGGTCCCATGCACGAAGTTTTTTTCTCCGTGTAGCATAGAGGATAAGACATAGAACAAGTCCCTCATGGTATATAAAGTCCTGCAAAGTTGAGTGTGGAAGTCAATTCATGGAGGACATCAATGATATTTTTTTTTCAGTTGCAGGAGCGGGTAAAAAGCGACGAGCTGAAATCTTGCATCGACGATAAAATTTCAAGAATCGCAAAATAAGACGCAAATAAGGGAGGCAACATCGCCGTGTCAAACGGAAGCTCAATGAGTGGCGATGGCCGATGGCGCGGCTACTTACACGCTACGTCTTCCTTACGCCCCATTGTCCGAGAACGTGACGTTTTTACTCCTATGAATCAAGCACTCCGCGTCCGCAAAAAGGCACCTCCTTTACCAGGAAGTTCTCGAATAAAATTAGCCAGCGCAGACCCGAGAAACTAGCACCTACATTATTGTATTCGGAAGTTGCAACGTCCTGCTTGTTGAAAATCAAAAGTCCTCTTAAACCTAATCTGACCATAAACTGTAATTATTATGCTTTACAATGAAATGGTTTTTTTCGATTTGTTGAATCGTTCTCAAAAACTTGTAAAGCTCCGAATATCGAAGGAGCGAGAGAATGTTTGTGAAAAAGTACTTTCAAGTTACTTTCCAAGAGTTTGACAACCCTAGGCTGGGTCGAAAGATCCCCCGCATCCTCATCGTTCAATTTACTCCTCTTGACGACCTTCTGTCACAGTCCAAAAGTACGTGAACTTATTTGAGATGACTTCTAACTTGTCGGATATATTTAGCGTTCAAATGCTGATGGAGATACATGTTTCGTGCAGCTTCAATTCTTGTGCTGACTAGTTGGACGTATTTATGCCAAACGGAACTATGTGCATCATGACGAGAGCCCTGTTGTGCATACATCCCTACGGGTCTCAGGGTTCATGTCTTAGTGCACATAGATCCGTTCGGCAGAAATACGTTCAGAAATCTGAAATTTCTGTTAAAATCCTGTCACTGGCAGACGCATCCAAAGGCAATTGGAAAATCCTGGACTTTGAAGTGTTCGGAATTTCCGTTTAGGAACTAGATGCCGAGATTACGTAAGTTGGTCCTGGAGGACAATGCCACGCAGCGGCGGTTGAAATGCGCGGGACCTCCCAGCTCCGGGGTAAAACCGCTTTAATTAGCTCTGCCGTGCTAAGGAAGAACGCCGTATGAACATTCGAGAGTTGCCAAATTTCCCTTGATAAAACACGGATTTTTGACAGCATTCATATACATTTTTCTTTGAAATCTTCAGATATTTTAGATTAAATTGCGTATAAAATTTTCTGAAAATTTTGGGGAAAAATATTCAAAATATTCCCTTTAAATTCGGTTTTTATCGAAGGAACTTTGGCAACGTCTGAAGGCTCATACGGCGTTCTTCCTTAGTACGGCAGAGCTCGACTTCACTTTTACAACAGGCGATAGACTTGATCCACCCTATAACTTGAGGCCGAGTTGAGTTATGGGGTGGGCTCCTGGCCGGGGCACCGCGCTGCACATAATTTGGCGGGAAAAGGGGAGGGCGCCGAGCGGGTGGAGATCCGCCGTGGAATCCTTCCAACTTGCTGCAATCTTGTTAATTTTTAATGGGGCTGGGGGTGCTATGCCGCGGGAATTATAGAGTTAACCGTATCGTAAGTCCTTGCTCGATTAGAAAAGATTCGCTTTTTGGGCTGAGGAACTCGGGAGATTTTCGGCTTGGGTGTTGTCGAATTCAGCGAGTTAATTTTTATTTAAGGGTGGAACTGTTAGAGGGTATCTTGATTCGCAACGTCACCACTTTAATATTTTTTTCTGCTGGTTTAACTACTTAGATCTCAGTGGGGCCTAGAGCCAATACCCTAATAAGGAACCACAATCTCTGGTTCCTCCTTAAAAGCACTTTTCTGCATAAGAAAACCGATTATTCAATGTTGTTTCTAAAATGAGCCAGAAATAGTGGTTCCTTATCGCAAAATGTGATTGAACGTGCCTGAAGAGGGAAGTGTAAGAGAAGCTTAATTGTATCGAAACGTTTAAAAGTTTCATCTATACAGCGACGTTTGTTCTATTGATTAAAGGGTGTAGATATTTTCACATCGTAAATTTCCAGAGATTTCCGTCAAATTACGATGAAAATCAGCTAAAAATGTCAATTATAAATGTGCAATCACTCTTGTGATAAGTCAACTTTAAATGAAACTGCAACGTTGCCATGTAATTGAGCCTCTTTGGCTCTGACTCTATCATTTTAAGTCTATGTTAGGCCTTAATTGTTCACATGCATAGACTTCACGGAACTTTGGCGGAATAAGTTAAAGCTGAGTTAAAACTTATTTCGTCTGCGTACAGAAAAAAAGGCAAAAAACGATGCGCAGCCAAAAGCTCCGCGAATCTTTTGCTCGTGAGAAAAAAGGCCTTACTGTGCACAGAAGGAGACACTTCAGCGTGAAGCTACTTCAGAATGTAGATGTTGGTATTAATGCTTCGAGGAGCATTTTACGAAAATCTTGCCAGGAAAAAACGTCGGATGGTGTCTCTTTGAACTTTGCAGTTCAAAACTGATGTACATTTTAGGGATAGTCAATTTGAATCCTGAACCTGTCACAATCGGGGTGTTATGTGACCTTTCGATAGGAAAACGCTAGAAAATTTCAAATCAAACTGAGCCCAAGGAGTTTTGAGCCATTGAGTCGGAGGAAAGCCGCGCCACATATGCAAAAGGGAAAAATATTTCGTGAAAAATGTGCCCGGTGCATCCGTAGATGCAGCTTTGTAATTGCAGGTATTTTTATATCATGGGCTTGGAGCAGTATAACTGCTAGGACAGTCAATCCAGCATCCAGTGATCTTCAGACGCATTTTTAGTGTATTTTCCGAAGGAAAGATACACTATTGCGTTCTCCCTCATGGTGAGACCTAGACCTGGGACCATGTAAAGAGCACCGAAGCAGAGCGCGCGGCGTCGATTGTCGTGTGAAACTCTTGATTGTCTTTTAGAAAGAATAGGGGGCAAAAAAGCGCTGAGTCGACTGTTTTTGCAGACTGAGAATCTCCCGAGAATGGCAGAAATCCCAAATTTGAATGACAAGCATTTGTTTCTCAAATTAGAAGACCACCATTCCTTGCAAAATTGAATGTACAAAAAGCAAAAAACTTAAAAATTTATCAGATGAAGAGTCATTCGTTATCTTAACCTGGTTAAGTTTGTTCTATCCCTCCGTAACTTCCTATCCTATTAAATCTCATCTTATCTCATCCCTCTTAACCACCGCGAAACGCTTCACAACGACCATTACGGAGGGACCGCGCTTTACCTTGAGATAAAACCAACGAGAAAAGTGGAAAAGTCAAAGACACGCAACCACCAGAACACGTCCGGTTTAGGAAGAAAGACACAACTGCAACGAGATCCCTGATACACATGTGCGGTTACACCTCAAGGGTCCGTGCAGGGTGACGAAGCGAAGAGCAAAAGCGATAGAAAACACTTCCAGCCGCCGCGGAGGGGGGAGGGCCGGGGGGAGAAAAATATTGCGAAAACTATTTAGGCTAAACGCGGAGTTTAAGAGGCATTGAAGCCGACGCTGAGGGAAACTGATAAGACCAGGGAATTAGAGTGAGGGCGCCGATTCAAAATTTCGCGCCGCAATTCGAAGTTTCCCGCCGCGCGCGGGGCGGCCGGAGGGCGGGACGGCAACATGGCGTCCCGTCCGGAGCGTGTACAAAGTTGTTGAAGCTAATGAATGACCCACAGGATGGAGGCGCGGGCGGGGGAGGGGGAGGGGGGAGTAATATTTATGATGGAAACTCCGAGCAAGGGGGTGCATAAAAAGAGTATAGCTTTGTTATAAGTGCGCCGAGTTTATGTCCTCATAATTAGGGTAAAAAACCCGTCTTTCCGCGCCAATTCAACGCATCCTGGCCCCGGGTCATACTTCCCGCCGCTCTGTGGGCTTGCAATAATCAAAGACGCTGAGTGGAGAGGAACTCAATGCATATTGCTATGCAGTCCCACATGGATGGATCTAAGGGAGGAAGATGGCGTAAACCTCCTCCCTCTCCCCCCCCCAAAAAAAAAAGAAAAATTGGAGAAGGAAGAAAAAGGGAGCAAAGGAAGAGGAAGAAACCAAGGATGCCTAGATTAGATAATTTTTCATGATGAAGTTGAGTCAAACTGCACATTAAATGCTCAACAATTGTGAAAATTTTCTGGGAGAAACTAAAACTACGGGAAAACGAAACTGTTTCACTATTGATGTATTAAAGGAGCAAACATTATTTTTGGTGCAACGAACTATCTCCTGTATCATTCATTATTTCAACAAATGAGTCAGAAAAAAGGAATGCTTGTTCCCCTAAGAAGAAAGAAACAAGTAATACATCAAAATGTAAATGCATTTTTTGCAGTGTTGATACGACCCATGAAAATATCCTATCGACGAGTGAACTTTCATCTTTTTCACTAAAGTCTTAATATATATGTTACAAGTAATTCTCCTTAAAGAATCCCTAGCGCAAAGAGAATTTAAAAGGTAAACGTTACCATCGTTATGATATTTCTCACCTTCCTTGGGAAAGGGACCTTGGTCCCTGGAAGTACTATTTTAAGTGACCAATTTCGTTCATTTGAGTTGAAACATTGGATTTTGAGATTTTGACAGCAAAGAGTCTCCAGTATAGTATCCTAAAAAGAAGTCGTCTCAAATGGTTCACTTCATTTTCAGAAGGCACAAAGAGCGATTATATCTTGAGAGGAATTTCGTCCGCAAGAAATACAAGCCCCGAAATCATCAGAAAAAAAAGTCATCTTGACACCGTAATTTTGTACCCTAAGTATGATAGATTAGAAGTCTAAATAGAAAATGTCCAAAAAAGAACCCATTTTTGTAACAGTAAACTTCTAAGAACTACCCCTGAGCTGAGATCAGCGATTCCTGATTATTTATGATTCCCCGGAAATCTAATCCAGTAGTCTTCACTAGATTTGGACTTACTTATGCGTGCAATATAGCTTCTTTCACCATACATGTATCCATTTCTAATAGTCCTTATCACGCGGCTAATTCTCGCAACCAGATGTATAATTAAAACCGACCGAAATCTAGAATGTGGCCATTAGATTCCCTGGAAATCACACGAATAATCAAGAATCTAGTAACCACCGAATTTTTGTTTATCCGTACTCAAAGTACCGGTTTGTTTTGACTTTGCGAAGCGTTTTTTGTCCTGAAAAGTTTTTAAAATACCTTTGTATGCTCTGGTATCAATAACTCAATTTTGATTTTTTTTTCTTTTCAGTGGGCGGTCACAATCCCCAAAAAATTCCTACAGTGCGGACACCTCCGCACTTGGTCCAGGGGTTGACACAGTCTGTTTGTGCTGCGAGAGGACCTGTTTTATTTGATATTTTGTCGCCGTCATGCGCCATCTCCATAAATATGCAAATCGAATGATTAAAACAAAGCCTCGCCTGGCCATCTTTAAGTCTAGCAACACTTTACACGTCCACGACCTGCCATAAACGCGCCTCCTTCCCTCCCTCTCGAGTCGCGCCAACTTTAGCGCCCCCTGCTCCCCCCGGCACCCCCCGTTTTGTCTTGATTTTCACTCCGTTCCACTTTCACCCGGTCCGTTTTCCGGTGGTCCATAGCCAACCCCCCCCC
>NW_017547257.1:2609730-2845291 GCF_001854935.1 Bemisia tabaci | reverse complement strand
GCCGTTAATTTTATTGCAACGGGAAGTTTTTAATCCTCGTGCATTGTGATAATTTAACCACGTCCGCTAACACGCATCGACATGTTTAAACTGAGGAGAGGATTGAAGTTTTATTCTAACTTGAAGTAGATCCTCCTGGCCTCTGAGAACGATTCAAAATTTGATCGATCAATTGACATTTTATGAAGTAGACTAATTTTTCATTAAAGTAGACATAAATTACAATGGATTCCGCAATTTTTTCCCGCCGTGTCTGTGGTTTTTTATCGGATTTGAAAAACGCGTTGCCGAATCGATGTATCATAGTGACTTTTTCATAGTATATAAGGCTAAAAAAAAAAAAAAATAATCTGAAACTCAAATTGCAGGGCAGGAAGACCCGTGATTTTGTCATCAAAGTTGTAACCGGTAATCGATACCTTGGTTGAAATGTTGACGATAGGCGTAGGCGTCAAGGAGTCGTGAGAAAATAAATGAGCAGAAAATATTCATCCAAAAGAACCTTCCCGCTTCGCTTTCTGCCTTCAATTTTTGTAGTAGGCATAATGACCTCCCACGTGCTCGAATAGTGGTATCTTTTATGAGACAAAAAAGCGTTGAATATGAGTGGAGCTGTGGTCACCCTCTCATCACTTAAACGTAAGCGCTGCGGGGCGATCACAACCCGTTTCGCTTTCATTTTTCCAAGTAGGCAAATTTGCCTCCTACATGGTCGAATAGTGGTATCTTATATGAGACAAACGGTGTTGAATATGGGTGGAGCTGTGGTCACCCTCTCATCGCTTAAACGTAAGCGCTGCGGGGCGATTGCAACCCGTTTCGCCTTCACTTTTCCACGTAGGCAAATTTGCCTCCCACATGGTCGAATAGTGGTATCGCTCATAGTGAAAACATGCTTTGTTCGTATTACTTTCTGTTTTATTACTTTTTAAAACATTTTCGTTCGCTACCTTGCCGACGGTAATTTTTGTTGATAATTTGACTATTTGTCTACATTTTAACAAGTTTAATTTTTTGCCCGGAGACCATGCAGCACACCATCAAATTCCTAAGCCCTTTATGAAATATTTAGACAGTTAGTCAAAAATAAAATTTGACAATTTGCCCAAAAATTTAATCATATGCCTGATCATGCCGGAATCGGCCTAACTCCAATGGACGATGCCCACTGTTATCCGATGTTTGATTTTTTAAACAGATAATTATGTGTCACTTGAACTTGAAATTTTTTGGGTATGTTTTATAATCTAGGGTAAGTTCAGTTAGATTCAGATTTGATTAGGGATTAGATTTTTCAGTTTTTTGGTAAAATAAAACTAGGCAACGTTAAATGTAGTTAGCCTGATTCCGGTCATAAATCCATCCATTTCATACCGAGAAATACTTTGAAATAACTTCGGAAATATTTCGAAAATGAATCCGGAGTGTATACAACAAATCGTTTCAGTTTTCAATCTGCAACCTCTACTCGGGGTGCACTTTCTACGTTATTGCGGAAGTGGGATGGGCAACATTTTGCAATTGGGAACTACGATTTCTGTCTTATCCGTAAAAAACACTTTTGTACCTGGGAGCTAGTGGCACATACGTTGCTTCTAAACTGAGCTAGGGATTTCAGTTTCTAAATGCAAAATGTAGTTCAAAAATTGCGTACGAATACCTGGAACACCACCCAACAATTTGATCTGACTCTCGATCATCTTTGGAAACATCTCGTAAATTCGGACTGCACTTCACATTTCGCATCGACTGCATCCAGAATTTCAGACAGCTTTCTCTCGAAATGTCATTTTTCTAACTTTAAGCTTCAAACCGCCATATTCGCACAGGGTGGCAAAATTTCATGAAAAATAAATTCTTGTAATTTCACTCGAAATATATCATGAAATTTCAGAAATTATAATGGAAGATATTTAAATAATACCGGTTCCTTTTCATGTTTCGCCAAATTTACAAATTTGTGACATTCCTCTATTTATGTGTGTTTGAGTGCGGGTTGCATACTCTAACCCTAAAAAATATGAAATATTTCATAGCCTCATGAAATTTCATGAAATATTTCACTGAAATTTCCAATCTTTCGCTCTTTCTTACGTTTCATGCCACCCTGTAATTGCCAATCTGGTTAGAACTTTTATCCCAAATATTCATGGCACATTTCTTTCCACTCCGGTGTGAAAAATTCAATTTTGAGCTTTTGTGGACTAAGGCTCTTTTATCATTGGACGGCTACCTACACATGTTTGCGGTTTCACTGTCAACCTCTGGCCAATTTTTTAGATTCCTAAAATTATAAACGTCTCGAAAGTTAACCCCAAATTTTCACCAAAAACTCAAAATTGAATTGTCTCAAACAAGATACCCCTTCATCGCCATAATCTCTCCAACTGAAATGAGCCATCATCCCCCACCTTACCGCTAGGAGACACATCATTGCCACATCCTCAAGAAAACACCCTAAATCCCCTACCTCCACCACAGCGACGACGCGGATCATCCACCGCGGAACTTTGGCAGCGGGCGGGAATTTCCCAAATTCCCGCCAGCATTGACCACCCTCGCAAGAGGGTTGCTGCAGCTCGCGAGGACTTTGCAAAGGCTCATTGCATCTTCGACAGCCGTTGCAATCAGTACTACGACTGATTTTGCTATCGCGCACCGTGAGAGATCGCGCTCTGTATCTGCGGTTTGATCTTAACTTCGCGTTCGGATTTTTCGTTCGAGTATCCTGTGTATTCAAAGCAAGTTTAAATTTGGATTATTTTGTGTGTCGTTTGGATTTTACGAACATTTGTATAAGTGTATCAAAATGTGGTTGTTAATATTCACTGTTACGGTCTTCTTCGTTCCGGATTGCGACGAGTGTTGAGCAGCAGTATTTTTGTGTTTCATAGAGGAGACCTTTCTTAAAATTTAAGGTGAGTCTCAATCAGAATCTTTTTATTTGCAAAAAATATACTTATCTCGAACGCAATGTTTCAACATTTCTGCGCAGACTACAACTGTGCTGCCGTGCTGAGGAAAAACGCCGTATGAACCTTAAGGCATTGCCAAATTTCCTTTAGTAAATCATGAATTTTTGGGAAAAGTTGTACATATTTTTCTTCTAATTTCTCAGATAATTTTGTTCGCAATTTTACGACAAAACCTTTCAGTACCGGGTTATTTTCTCAGATATTTAGTAAATATGTGTGGGTACTGAAAACATTTGGGCGCCTTTTGCAAATTTTAAGATTTTGGTGGAGAAATGTTTTAAATTGATCCATTACGACGGAACGTAATCGCTGTATCCATCGAATTTATGCGCGGCTCTAAATCTATCTACACGGGGAAAAATATCTTTAAATAGAGTAAAATTTATAGGTTTCCGACTTATTTTGTTGACCAGAGGTACGCGGTTCAGATTAAATGTATAACGAGTACGGTTACTGAAATGAAGGTTGCATAATTTTGTCGTGTTTGTTTTGCCAGTTCTTCCATTTTTCTTAAGGTTGAGTAAACCGAAAAAACTGCGGAGTAAAGTTCATTTGGACTTTAGTCCAAATTGCAAATTAATCAAATCAAAAGGAATAAATACGAGGATTTGCAAGCAGCGAGGTACTTTTTGATTCAATTCATTTGCACATAGTTCCTTTTTCCATAAAGAAATTTAAAAAATGAATTTGTCTCTTCATCGTGGAGCCGGCTGTAAAAGTAGACAAAAACCGCGGTCTGTTATGTTTTTAAATCCTTGAGAATGGTTATGATGTTAGAAAATCTTGGTTTCGCATTATTCACCTTGCTCTGAAATTCATTGCTGATAATCCTTGGCTGGCTGAACCATTTCTCATCAAGAATTTAAAAATCCGTTCAACGTCAAAATCGTAGTTTTCTGATCCTGAGCATACGTACAAATGTGCTGTAAATTTTGTGATGCATCCCAAAATTTGCAGATACCCAATTCTTGTTTATTTTTGCAAAGTGTATGATTTTAAATTTTTAACGTCACGTTGTGAAATTTTCAATTGCTCGTATTATGGCTCTGTGGTTTGATACTTCAAAAACATCGACAAAATACGACGCCTGTAAAAACGCTTGGTTTCCACGTTCTATATCACCGGAGAAATTGGGATAAAATTTACACTATGCCCCTGATGGTAATCGTTGACGGTCGAACTATCTTCCTACTCGCATGTTTAAGTCTTCAGAGACATATTTTGCGCTGTAGACGGATTGCATTTTTCAACTAGAATCTACAATTTCTGTTTCAATTTCTCTTTGGCTCCCCTCTTGAATCCTGAGTTTTTAGCGAACAAGGTGCGGCCATATTTTAGTTATATTTTCATTATTCTTTAGATGCTGAAGTCCGGTCCAATTTATAGGAGACTTGTTTAAAAAACGTGCCACGCGAGTAGCAAGGGACCGCGCGGAACATACGAGCCGTAGATGTAGGTCTGTAAATATGTGTAGATTAAAAAAAGAACCAAACCTCAAATTGAAATAAGAAGAAAAAATTTAGAAACAACAGAGTCTAGACGTAATTGGGCCTAGTTTATTACCATTTCTTCTCGAATTTGAGTCAGAGCGACACCTGACTGGCAGCATTCCTGAGCATTTCGTGTTCACCCCTAGCGCCATCGCGCCTTCAATTTTGCAGATACAACACGGACATCCATCATGTACGAATAGTTGTATCTCTGCGCCGTCACCACCGCGCCTCCTTTTACTTTGCTCTATTTCCATACTGCCTTTGTTTCAGTTTGTTTTATTTGTACTTGAAGCGGTACTTCAAAAGCTGTATGAGCAACACATCCGTAAATAGGAGAGCCGTAATAGTCGAGCCTCGTTTCCCAACAGTTCTCACGACACCTTTGAGGAATTGCAAGATTTCCTCCCATTAATGTTCATTTTTAAGAATAGTCATGAATAAATATTTTTTCTCCTAGTCCTCAGAGGCGCCCGGGCCTACAAAAATGCTGGGAAATTGATGTTTTGGTTTTTTTTTTTTTTTATTTGGTGAATCCGTATTTTGTATCCGTAGCTCAATATTTGGAAGAGGAGAATGTAAAAAATTGGGACATATTTGTTTAATCATGAATGACAATTATTTCACTCACTAGCAGATATTTGATTAATAAAGGGCAAACTTGCGCTGTTACGCTTTTAGCTTTCGCCATTACGCGAAAAATTTGTCATTTTCCATCGTAAAATTAGCTGTGAGGCATCGCAAATTTTTCTCGTTAATAGTTTTCGAAAAGGGGATGATGAGCGTCATTAACTGAGGAAATCAAAATGGCTCTCGAACTTTTGTCAAATTTCAATATACCTGTACGTAAAATTTCTAAGATCGACGAATAATTCTTTTCTTTGAAATTTTCACCTTTTCGGTAACATAGTGACGCTTTATCGCACGCCTTCCTCATCCGCCATGTGTCACTCTCTCAGAAGAGGTAGTACAGTCCATTTTTAAACGTGCGCCCTTTTGATCGCTTGAGAGACCTCAAACTTTTTTTTTTCCTCTTCAAAATGAGAATTGATTAGCGCTTATCCTATTTCCGACTGTGTTGCTCACGTAGCCCTTGAAACACTACTACAAATAACACAAACGAAACTAACACAATATGGAAATAGAGGAAATTAAAAGAAGGCGCAAAGATATAACTATTCGTGCTTGATGGATGTCTGTTGTGCATCTGCAAAATTGAAGGCGTGACGGAGCGAGCTGTGAATTCGCCATGACCCACAGCTCCTCTTTATGCTACCAATAAGGTGTCGTGAGAACTGTTGGGAAACGAGGCTCGACTATTACGGCTCTCCTATTTACGGATGTGTTGCTCATACAACTTTTGAAGTACAGCTTCAAGTACAAATAAAACAAACTGAAACAAAGGCAGTATGGAAATAGAGCAAAGTAAAAGGAGGCGCGGTGGTGACGGCGCAGAGATACAACTATTCGTACATGATGGATGTCCGTGTTGTATCTGCAAAATTGAAGGCGCGATGGCGCTAGGGGTGAACTCGGAATGCTCAGGAATGCTGCCAGTCAGGTGTCGCTCAGGCTCAAATTCGAGAAATTTTTTTAATAAACTAGGTAATTACGTCTAGACTCTGTTGTTTCTAAATTTTTTCTTCTTATTTCAATTTAAGGTTTGGTTTTTAAGCGTGCCAGTAGGGCTCGCTTTTTGAAATCACTCGGATGTACCATAGTACAGCACACAGATCAACCAATGCTATTCAACGGGTCGTCCAAATACTTTTTTCCTCGCACCCGTTTCTTTGTCTTTGAACCATTACACTGTCAAGCCCTGATGGTTTTTTACCAAGAAATCTAATGAACTGCTAATTGGAAACCCTTGAGAACATTTTTCTGTCAAAACCGTATTATTCAATTTGACAGAAACCTCATAGGAGCTTTCTTACGCTCGGAGGACTCAACTCTAGAACCTTCTTTCCCGCCAAAACTCTATAGCCAATGAGCGTCTTGCACTGTAAGTGCAATCTGTGATGGGCCTCGTGACTCATTATACTATGTACTAACCATGGCCCCTGCCGAAATCCACTTAAACCACTACAGTTATCTCGCGATATAGCTTTGGGTGTCCGGTTTCGAGCAAGGCAATAAAAGACGGCGAGGCGATTAACCGATTAACCATTCACCGTGATGCCAGGATCCACCAAATTTTCTCAAAAATTGTTTTCCGTCTATTTAGCGAGTTTTTCTTTACTTTCCGTTGAAGTACAAATAAAAAGAGACCTCATTTGTACAAATCGGCCGAATAGGAGAGAAGTTACAGTTCGAAATCCAAAGAGATCAACTGAACGCGATTTCGATGCACGGCAGTTCGCCCAAATCACGGTCGTGCGCAAATGCCGCATATCAGCTTAAAATCAAGATAATTGGACGGAATCTTTAAAATTAATTTACATTCAACGTTCATGAATCAATATTTTCTCCCAAATTTAGCAAAAAGTACCAATTGATGCAAAAAACAAAGACGTGAAAATAAGAGGTATTTGTCCAACATTTCAGTTATTCGGCACGCTTTTCCAACATACTCATGTTGGATTTTTTTTTCTTGTTTTTTTTTAATGTACAAATATATATACCCCGAAATCTACGGCTCGTATGTACCGCGCGGTCCCTTACAACTCGCGTGGTACGTTTTCTAAACAAGTCTCCCGCAATTCGACCGGGCTTGAGCATCTACGGGTTAATGAAAATGTAATAAAAATGTGACTGCACCTTCAGAGTGGCCCACAGAAAATGAATTTCGGAAATTTATAGCCGTAACCCCCTAAATCGGTTACAACTTGTTCAAAAACACGGAAAGTGAAATTTGGGGTCAATCGGACAAAATTAACTCGCCGCGCAGTTGCCATTTATCCCCGAAAAAATAGCGAATTTTTACTGTTTTTCAGTAATTTTTCGCTCCCAAAAAATAAAGTCAAAGGGGTCTGCAAATTAAACAGAGGGCAAAATTATTTCATAAACTACACCCTAGTAAAGTTTTGGTCCCCCTCCATGCTTTTGACCCGACGCGCGGTTGCCATTTTCACGCATGAAAATACCGAATTTTTTACCAAAAAAACTCAGGAGCCATCGAAAAAGTGCGTTAAAACACGGTGATTATATCATGAGTATCTTTTTTGAAAATTTGGACCCTGTAAAATGTTTTAGTCGGCGTGAAGTTACCACTTGGCAAACAGTGGTTGACGGTAACAGTCAAGTTTCACACGTTAGTGCGCCTTCGATAAATTACATTTGATACGGTGCAATACTTTCGTGGTGGAATAGTTGCATTGGCGCCTACAAAAATAACAGGGATACTGCATGCATTGCGCAATGAGTGAAGTATCCCTGTTAGGTTTGTAGGTGCCAATGCAACTATTCCACCACGAAAGTATTGCACAGTATCCAATGTAATTAAAGGCGCATTAACGTATGAAAATTGACTATTACCGTCAACCACTGTTTGCCAAGTGGTAACTTCACGCCGACTAAAACATTTTACAGGGTCCAAATTTTCAAAAAAGATACTCATGATATAATCACCGTGTTTTAGCGCACTTTTTCGATGGCTCCTGAGTTTTTTTTTAGGTCTAGAGAGATGGTATTAAAATAAGTCGAGATTCACGATTTTGCTCAGAGAAATGGCAACGTCGCAGCGTGTCAAAATTATAGGAAGGGGAGCAATGGGAGCATCTAAGATACTAATTTCACACTCTGATTACAATTTAGGCATCTGTAAAGTTAATTTATCGAGAGGGAAAGATCATCAAAAACAGTCAAAAATTCGGTATTTTCATGCGTGAAAATGGCAACCGCGCGTCGGGTTAATTTTGTCCGATTGTCCCCAAATTTCATTTTCCGTGTTTTTGAACATGCCGTAACCGATTTAGAGGGGTTACGGCTATTAATTTCCGAAATTCATTTTTTGTGGGCCATCCTAATGAATCCCTAACTCTTAATTTTTACTTTTCCTACTAAACATATTGTCTTACCTTCAAAATTTCATCTCGTACTTTCTAGGTCGGATGTTTCATTTTTCGAAGAGGTTAAAACGATCTTTTCGGCGTACACATTTCTCGCGTTCATGAACCCGAAAACCCGAAAATGATGCATCATTTTCCGACTTTTATTTTTTAAAAGCAGTTTTTTCTCACTTCACAAGTCTCCTGGTTACTTGAAAATGTTAATTCTGCAATTTTTGCTCTGTGTGATTTACTTAATAAACTTCGAACCTGAAAATGTCGTAAAATTTTGCTGATTTTCCAGACATTTCTGGACCACCTTTCACGTCGGGGTGCACCCGAGGGGGGGGGGGGGATCACCCTACGCCACTTTAGCCGGCTAAGGGTCTACGCCCTGAGATGTGAGCCAGTCCGACCCTATCCATATCCTTTTTGTCCTCTATGTTTGTCGCTTTGTTTATCAGTCGCAACAATCAGCCTACTGACATCATTAATCGCGGTGTCAAATTTTATCTTGGGTGCATCCGTCGAGTGAATCGGGCTCGCTATTCGGGAATTATCACCAGAACTCTGGCGATACTCCCATAGCACGGTAAATGCTATCATCGAGTCTGATTACTCGAGCAGAGTGTCAAATTATGGTAAAATCTATCATATTTTTTTCAATGTACGTAAAACGACCGATTCGGAGTGAAGCAGTCTGCCCGACTCGGAATCGATTTTTGTGATAGAATCGATGGAGAATTTGCGCGTAATTTTTTTATTGCTTCATCTGAGAGCGCTTAAAAAACCATATTTCGTAGTATTTCCTATAATTTTTTTCTGTAATAGTCTAAAAATTGATTTAAAAGTGAGAAAATGCACCACCTTGTGACGTCATCTGGCGGCATTTCCCATTAAATCGCATGTATCGTAGCAAATCAGATATTTGCATTACATCTCCTTCAATAATTGCTCAGTTATTGAACCAATGGGGGTACCCTCGTGTTTAGTTCACTCAGCAGTTCCCATTTCAACGTGGAATTCTTCAAATTCCAGACACCTGCAAATTCTCCATTGAAGACAAAACAGCGCTGCCGCTTTGCGTTACTCGTCACCACGAGCGCAAAATCGTTTTTTTTTTTTTTTTTTTTTTTTTCTTACGCCGATAATTTCTAACGGGACTCCTTTGATTTTTTTCCAGGCAAAATGGATCTGGAGATCGTGCTCCCGATTTTCCTGGCAGCGACGGTGATCGCTCTGAGTCCGGAATCGCCTGCGGTGGACGCGGGTCGAGACATTTCCCAAGTGAACACGGAAAATCTTGAAAAGTACTTCGAAGTCGTGAAACCGGACGAACCGCAGAGATCCGAGGGCGACGGATACACCTTCCGACCGTTACCGTTCAACATCCCCTGGCCGGGACCCATCATCCCCAAACCTGCCATCTTCCCCAACTGGGGTATCAAGCCCACCAAGACCGTCTACGTTGAGGTTAGTAGCCCAAAGATTTTCAAGTTTAATTTTACACTGAAAAATAAAGGATGCTCACTTAGCGTCCTGGATGTAAAAAAAAGTGCGCGACAACCCACAAAACACTGAGTTGACCGTTACACTGGCGTGCTAAGGAAGAACGGCGTATGAACATTCAAGGGTGACCAAATTTCCCTTAATAAAACTTGTATTTTTGACAGCATTCATGCATTTTCTTCCTTGAAAGCTTCAGATATTTTAGATTAAATTGAGTACAAAATTGTCTGAGAATTGTTGAAAATAATTTCACAATTTTCCCAGTAATTTCGGCTTTTATCGGAGGAAACTTGGCAACGTCTGAAGGCGCATACCGCGTTCTCTCTTAGCACGGCAGAGTTTTCCAGGTTTTCTAGTTTTCCATAGGTTCTCCTCCAACAGATTCTCAATTGGCAGACGAGCAGTTGATGCTCAAATTTTGTGAAATGGAAAGTCTGCAAAATCCAGAATTTTATATCAGCCAGAACTTAAATTTCGATAAGTCTCACAATTCAATTTCAGGGGCTTGGAGAACAAGATGCTGAATCGCAGTTGTTGCTGTTATGATAGATGCGTGTTTGAAGTTTCGAAAATACTAGGATTCTCATTAGGGACAGAAAGTTCAAACTGACTTTTTGATGCTTACAAATTGGAATTCAGGAGCGAAATTTTTTTTTGCAGAATATGCATTAAGTCAGTTTTACTTGAAATCATTAATGCCTCCATTTTTCCAAAAAACTGCACTGATGCGTTTTGTCCATCAAGCCCCTCAATTGTGACTTTAAACCGTAATAATTTTGATATCAATGTCTAAAGTGCGAAACCACAAAGATCCCTCGCCCTCCCTCTCCACCCTCAAAGTACTTTTTTTTCTAAGCTCGTCTTTCAAATTTCAGGTTACGCAAAGGGAGACAAAGCATCCGATTTGCTGGACATCTTATGGTGCTAAGCCGGCCTGCATCCCCTACTTCAACTACAAGTTAGACGATGAACTCGCCAACTTCGAGCCGCTCAACCCGACCGCCGTTGGCCCCAACCCTGCTGGACACACGCCACTTCCCGTCTTAGAGTGAGTAACCTTCATTTATTTCAAAGTTCTGCCGTCTTAGGGTAAAACGGCTACAAAAATTCCAGAGTTGCCGAATTCCTCCAGTTAAAATATATTTGTATATCGATGGTGAAACTACCAAACCACGTATCTCGGTTTGCGACGTCGCAGACTTCCTGTCATGCTTTATTTTTTAAATGAAAAACTACGTAATGTCCAGTCTTGAGAATTTCTGTGATTTTTCCTCTTCGTGCGAAGAAAATTCTGTGAAAATTTCAAGGAATGATATTGATTTGGTCTATTTCAAAAAAAGAAAATGTGAGCGTAGATTTTTTAACACCGCAAACGAGATACGTGGTTTGGTAATTTCACCGTCGATATTTATCTTATCCTGAATTTTTCAGATACTTTAGATAGAAATGCGGATAACATTGTCTGAAATATTTGAGGAAAATTGTTTAATTTACTAGTGAATTTGGTTTATTTTTGAAGGAGACATGGCAACGTCTGAAAGCTCATACGGCGTTTTTCTTTAGCATGGCAGAACACCGCGCAGCAATACGAGCAGGGACCGAAAATCTCTCGAACAGATCTCCATTATCAAAGCTATGAAGTTCTTGCATCTGTGAGGAATTTGTCATTTATGTGTTTTTTTTTTGTGTAAAATTTTGCAATAAATACTGTGGTGCCACTGGTTTTCTGTAGAATCAACTACTAAGCTCAAAAAAGCTCTAGAGTTCAGGTCGTAATTGAGGGTATGTCCCACGCTACGTTGAGAGTCTACCTCTATATCTAGTCAAACCCTTGACACACAGATAGCAGGGATCAGATGTATCACACAGGGCCAATACACAGGGTTTAAGTATAACTCTGACGGTGCGTTTGCTCCCTATCCTTGCACGGGAGACTTTGGGCAGATAAAAAGGTGGACTCTCAATGTAGCGCAGTCTCCCTCCATAACGGCCTGGACTTTCAAAGCTTCTTTTGAGCGTAGGAGTCAATTTCAGAAAAAACGAATGGCACCATCGTGTTTCTCGCAAAATTCTACGCAATAGGGTCCTTTAAAGCATAACTCCGTGACACATGTAAGAACTACATTGGGCAGCTGAAATTAACTTTACAATGGTGAAGCACAATTTGCGCCATCAAACTTTCGTCCGTTCGTGGGGTGGAGCGTGGACGCGGAAAAAGTCGGGAAACTAGATCGTCTAAATCTATCTAAATCTAATCGAATAAATCCACCTAATTTTCCTAAAAGCCTTAAAGTATTTAATGGTGGAGTTTTTTAGTCACCGTGAGTAAAAAGTTCAGCTTAAAGCTGATATCACATTGCAGAGGGTAAATGCTTATACACAAGCACAATTTTCCCTCAAAGGGATACGCTGTTTGGAGCAACACTAGTTACGTCCATTCAGGAAGGCAACTGCACACGCGTTTCGGCCTTGGATCGTAAAACAATGATGGAATTTTTTAGCCATCGTGCGTAAAAAGTTCAGCTTAAAACTCGAACTTTTTACGCACGATGGCTAAAAAACTCCACGATTGTCTTACGACCCGTGCATTTACTGCAGTCAGTTTGGGATTTTTAAAATTGCCTAGACAAATTAGCATTTAATAAAACAAGTGTCAAGTATCCCGAGTAAAAAATGGCGTGACATACAGTTTGTTTTTACGTCAATAGATGCATCCAATCTTACGTGACAGGAATGCGATGTATATCGATTTATTTTAATTTTTGTCATTCTTACTGTTGGTAACCAATCCCATATGATCCCTTATGGTGTCGCTATCAATGATAGTGTCTGAAAATACGGTCTATTTATGTTACACCCCGTTGGCGAAATTGCCCAGTCCGTGAACCACAGGGCAGCGAGTCGGTGGGCTGCCCAGTCAAATGTCTGAAAATGACGCCAATGGTCCGGTCCATAATTTTAAATGCAACCCATACATTCTTCCTCATCTCTTGTTAGCCTTTTCATGGTGTAGTGGTTGTAGCGCTGGATGTATAGTCGGGAAGTCCTGGGCTCGATTCACGGCCAGGGCACCCGAGTTTGCTGGTCTCAAATAATGGTAGTCTGGGGCTGGTTAGTGAGGGGGGACTGGGGGAAGGGTCTGTGACTGAAAGAGAGCTCGATTGCCCCCAAGGTGTTACTTGAAATGTATACATAAAAAAAGAAGAAATAAAGAGACGCTAATGTACGGATTTCCTCCACTAACCGATTTCTGATTAATTATTCACAACATTTTGAACGCAGCTTTCTAAGGCCGATAATTAAATCGTTCTTCCTTATAAAGACTCAAGCGCCAGAAATGAGAACAAGAGAAAAAACGATTTGAAACCATAATAATTTTAATCGTTCCAAGTTATAGATTATATTATGGTATACTAAATGAGTTCATTGCTTCAATTTACGAGTGCTCAGGAATTTAGAACGGTTCGATTGAAGCGATTTTTGCTGTTTTTCTTGTATCATAATTTCTAGCGCTTATAGGTCTTTTTTAAAAATACCGATTCAAATCGGTGATAATCTCGACCTATACGAATATTGTACTGATTGTGAGATGTTTGTAGCGCCTTGATGCAAATATTCGTGTTCAACGGATGTGCGTGTTGCGTGCGCAAAATTGAAGGCACTTCCACCTTTCTCACCTCTCAGGAATGCGAGGGAGTTGTCGTTAGTTCAGCACCCGAATAAAAGAGAATCTATGCGAATATAATATTGCCATCACAATTATTTTCGCACAAAATAGTGCCGCCCTCTGATTGGTTGAGAACTTTCACATGCATGGTAGAATTTTTGGTGGCTTACCGGCCATAGATAATATCAATTCCCATTTACGAGCCGACCACAAAGGTCGTTTACTTTTGTAATTTTGCTTTATATTGTCATATACCAAGTTCTCACAAGAATATGAGTTTCTCAATTAAAATGACGTCATAGTTTATTTGCGAAGCCCACCATCGGATCATTACGAAACATCAGGCTTTTATGGACTTTTTGTTTTCCATTTTGACATAATTTCGGAAGACAATATGAATATTTTTGCCAAGAGTAATCCTTTTCCTATTAGTTTTATTCATCCCTTCCTCAATAAATCAAATTTCTATTGGTCGGTTTTGTTCACGTGGATATCGGGGTTTTAAAAAAAAACTCGTGAACTGTTATCAAAAACTCCTGAGGTAAATTAAGTTATTAATTAATTAATTAATAAATTAATGATGTTAACTTGATTTGCTTTACCTTTAAATTTTCATGTATTATATTTGTTTATATTTTAATTTTTTCAAACATCACGGAACATCTCGAGAAGTATTCGTCAGAAATCGGTTAGTGGGGAACATTCGTCGGTTAGCGCATGGATTTCAGCTCAATTTTAGCTGAATTTTAGACTTTGGACCGGCCAGCTTGCGGACTGGGCAACGAGTATGGCCAGATCACAGACACTCGCCAATGGGATGTAACACGCACAAACGGATGATCTCTATGTGCCTCCACGAGAGATTGACTTGGAGACTTTAACGCTCGGGTAGAAAGATGGGCCCATGAAATCTCATAAGTTCACCGCAACGTAGATGCAACATTTTGGCCATTCCATTTATTTGCGCACAAATAATGGATCTTTGCATGTTTTCTTGAGAGATTTACTCGGAGACTTTAACGCTTGTGCAGAAAGATAGACACCTGGAATCCTGGAGTTAGGATCAAGGCAGGAAGAACGCCGCGCGGAACTCCGTCCTAGACCGTACTGGAGTCTTTTTTTTTTCTGATAAAATGCACACTTTAGTAATGTCCGAACACGTGTGCGTTTTATTTGTGTGATATCAGTTATGAGACTTGTTACAGAATCTAAAGAAAAAATAGTAACGTATTTAGCGTAGTAAAGAATTTTGTCAAAGAAATAATCGAACAAAGTAACGGCGTTTTCGCTGTGCACGAAAACTTGGAAATCGACGGATTTTTTTCGTATGTAACATTGGTCTATTATAAGGTGTTAAGGTAATTCGACGGTTGCCATTTTTCGTGTCAGAGCAACGTGCGATATATCGCATCGATTCGTTCCATAATTTCAGCTACTTGTCATTTTTCCGAATTTTGAGATCGCATATGTTACCATGAGACTGAAGAATTCATGTACCAAATTTGATAAAAAAATTCAACACAATGAAGGAAGGATTTTTCCTCTAACAAAAACCTTGCCTTTATTACGTTGAATTTTTCTGTCAAATTCGGCACTTGAATTTATTAGTCTTATGACAACAGAAGTGCGATCTCAAAATTCAAAAAAATGACAAGTAGCTGAAAGTATGTAACGAATTGATGGCAACCGTCGAATCACCTTAATGTATGTAATGAGACTTCTTTAAACATGTTTTAAGAATGTTATTTTAAGACTTTACCAGCACTATGAACACATGACTTGATGCAAATTGAAATGTCGTCAAAAACCAATTATAAATGACTTACTTTTATTTTTTACACGATGACCATTTCGGGCGGGCCGCCCATCTTCAGGTGACTGAAACAGGTCTTGAAGATAGGCGGCCCGTCCGAAATGGACATCGTGTAAAAAATAAAAGTAAGTAATTTATAATCGGTTTTCGAAAAAATTCAATTTGCATCAAGTCATGCGATTTGATGTCTCGGCTAGAAATAAAGATTCCGCATTAAAAATTGAAAATTTATGTCTTGCATTTTCCTAAATATTCTTCTTTTTTTCTCTTAGGCCGAACCGTTTCAAGCAGTTAAGCGGCCTGGAACCCGGGCTGAGCACGGATATGGGTCTCGCCCGAGAACACCAACTCGACACCAGCGAGGAGTCCGCAGAACGCGACGCCCGCTACGTCAAATTCGGCACCCCGGCTATCACCCCCGATCTTCCTGATGGCAAGCTCTACATCGAGAAGCAACCCGGAACACCCGTCGAGTCGGACCACGAATCCAAGCTCATCGGCATCTTCTCCGGCAACCTCAAGAAACCCGTCACGAAGACCATTTCTATCACCAAGGTCGAGACCTACGTCGACAACCGCGTCACCGCCACCCTCGTCGCCAAGAATTGCGTCCCCATCTCCACCAAAATCCCCTACTGCCACGGCAAACCAGTTCTAAACCAAGACGCAAAACCCGCAACTCCAGAGGCGAAACCCACCCCTAAACCTGCACCGGCGCCCACACCCTCTCCCAAGCCGGCAAACGCCATCAAACCAGGAGTGCCCCTCCCCGTCGTGGCCGACGGCAGCGCCAGCACCGGCTTCCACCCCTACGTCCCGAAGGACCCCGAGGACGAGGCATGGCGCGGCTTCGTCACCGATGAATTCCAGTCCAAACAGCAGGAGATCTACGACAACCTCGCCGACAAGCTCCGCGAAAGCAGTGGTCATTTGAACCCACTCCAATCTCTCCTCATCCATCAGGAAGGTTTCGCCGAAGGCAGCATCCACTACCTCATGCAGCTGGCCGCGCAGCAGGCGGCTTACCACGCGTACCTGGCGCACAGATTCCACGAGTTCGCGGCGAACAAGTCGCTCGGACATTCGGCGAACGCGCTCGCCGTGCAGCAAGCGGCGCTCGAGGCGGCGCACCACCACGCGGAGGCCGAACAGGCCGCTCAACAGAACGTAGCTCACATCCTGGACAAGTACGGCGACAAGCACGGACTCAAGACCCGGCTTCAGCAGTTCTGGAACTGGATCAAACCTGGACCGATCAAGCCCATCATCGAGCAATCTCAGGAGAGTTACCCCGACTCTGAACATGCTGGCTCGGAGGAAGGACCTGTGGTTCACGCTCAGTTCATTGAACCCACAACAAAACCCACCACTTCCAAACCCACCACAACTAAACCTAGCACGCCTAAGCCTAAGACACCTAAACCTAGTGTAAGTTCTGGAGAGCATTCAGATAATAGCTCAGAATCCGAGGAGGTATCTGAGGCACATACGAGCCACAAACACCATGCTTTACACTCACACGTGAACTCTGTATCCAGTGACCACAAGGGCACAAAACACCCATCCAACACGAAGTACTCGCACGGTTTTTCAGCGCAAAAACCAGTCCACTATCACACTGAACGGCCGTCCGTCGCTCATGATGACTCAGAAGAAGATGAGGACAACGCATTGGACGCCCCTGTGAAGAAACCGAACCATGGATCAAAGTATGGAAATAAATATGGTAAACCAAGCGTGGGAGAACACCATTATGAACACCATGTAGAAGATTCTCCGATCAAAAAACCCTCTTACGTATCTAAATATCCGGACAAGTATAATCAGCATCACAGTAAACCGGCTGAAGACAGCAATGATTCTGCCGAGCATGATTCAGAAGAAACTCACTCTGAACACGGAGAAGAAGCTCATGTTGGGAAACCATCGCACGGATCTAAATATCCAGACAAGCACGCACATGATCACGGACCAACTGCAGATCATGAGGATTCTCAATACGTCCAAGAGGATAATCGACCTCTACACCATGCGCACGGCTCTCCCGTGAAAAAGCCCAGCTCTAAGTATCCGAACAAGTATCATGAGTATCACAGTAAACCAGCCGTAGCACATGCAGGTCATGAACACCACGAAGAGGAGTCTCCTGTGAAAAAACCTGAGCACGGGTCCAAATATCCAGATAAGCATCACGGAAAACCATCCGTGCCACATGCAGATTCTGTACACTTTCCTGAGGATGACCATTCTGAACATCATGTAGACCACTCTCCTGTGAAGAAACCCAGCCATGGTTCGAAGCACCCGGAAAGCTATGTGCAACACCACGAAGAAACTGCGGTGCATGGAAAACCAGAACACGGCGCGGTAGGCTCCCACTCTGAACATCACTCGGAGAATCACGGTTCTAAGCACCCTGTGAAACATGAGGAACACGAAGACATCCACCACGCCTCAGGGAATGTTCATGAACATGAATCTGAACATCATGGAGAATCGGAGCCTCATCAGAGCACTGAGAATCATGTTAAGCCACCTGTAAAGCATGAGCACTCTGCTCAGCACCCTGATCATCATGAGCATTCAGGCGATCATTTAGGACATGATGAGACTAGTCATACTGAGCCACCAATTCCACCACATCACTCTATCAGTGGTAACACACATTCTACTGAGCATCATTCTGAAGAAAATCATTCAGGTGCATCGTCTGGGCAAGACCTTGAGGTGCCACTAATTCTTGGGTCTCATGATGAATCCTCTGACCATCACGAGCATGAAGAGCACCACAAGCACCCGGAACACCCCGCTAAACCAGTTGAACATGAGCACCCAACTGAGCATTCAGAACATCATGCGCATCCTGAACATGAGCACTCAGAACACCATGAAAAGCCTTCAGTGAAACCTGAACATCACAAAGAATCAGAAAATCATGGAAAACCGGTCGTCAAGCCTGATCATGCTGATCACGCGACCGAGCATCATGAGCCTTCGAAACATCAGGCTAAACCTGTTCATTCGTACGTTCTGTCCCATCACGAGCATCCTGAACATCATGAAAAGCCAGCAGCTGAGTCGGTTCATCTACCAGAAAAGCATGAACATTCTGAGTATCACGATAAGCCTGGACACCACGACAAGCCTGATGCGCTGCACCATGAGAATTCTCACCCAGAACATTCAGAGACCTCAGCTACTAAACCAGAGCACTCTGAGCATTCTGCAGCGCCTTCTCATCATGAGAACTCAGAACATCACGAACATTCATCGGCAGCTCATGATCACTCCTCCGAGAGCTCAGAGCATCATAAACCCGATAAACATGAAGAAAAACCTACGCATGGCACTCCACCATCCCATCACGAGCACCCTGAACATTCCGAAGAACACAAAGAGCCGTTGGTGAAGCCTGAGGATTCCACGCCTTACCCTGAGCCTAACCCAGAACATCCAGCATTGGCGTCGGAGCATCAACACTCTGAGCATCATGAGCATCATGAGCATCATCAGAAACCTGCTGTTAAACCAGAGCACGAAGAACACAACGTTGATCATCACGAAAAACCCGTCAGTCATCCTGGGCACGTAGATGAACATCACAAGAAACCCACAGCCAAACCGGAGCACGTAGAACACCACGATGAGCACCATGAACACCACGTTGATCATCACGAAAAACCCGTCAGTCATCCTGGGCACGTAGATGAACATCACGGTGAACATCACAAGAAACCCACAGCCAAACCGGAGCACGTGGAACACCACGATGAGCATCATGAACACCACGTTGATCATAATGAAAAACCCGCCGGTCATCCAGAGCACGTAGATGAACATCACAGTGAACATCACAAAAAACCCACAGCCAAACCGGAGCACGTGGAACACCACGATGAGCATCATGAACACCACGTTGATCATCACGAAAAACCCGCCAGTCATCCAGAGCACGTAGATGAACCTCACCAAAAACCCACAGCCAAACCGGAGCACGTAGAACACCACGATGAGCATCACGAAAAACCTGCAGTCAATCCAGAGCACGTAGATGAACATCACAGTGAACACCACAAAAAACCCTCAGCCAAACCGGAGCACGTAGAACACCACGATGACCACCATGGAAAACCTGCAGTCAAACCGGAGCATGTAGAACATCACGATGAGCATCACGAAAAGCCCACTGTGAAACCAGGACACTCAGAACACCACGATGAACATCCTGAAAAACCATACCACCACGAAGAAAAACCTGAGGTACACACTGCGTCCGTTACTCAGCATTCTGCACATCACGCGGATCAACATGAACACTCGGTTCACAATGAAAAACCATCAGAAGCTCATGAACATGTAAATCATGACGTGCACGATAGTCCCACGCAGAAACCTGAACACCATGCTGAACACCATGGTGAACATCCTGCGGAACATGATCAAGTAGAGCACCACGAGGAGCATCACTCGGAGTCTCCTCACAAAGAAAACGCAACTCACCATAAAGAGCCCTCCGAATATCATGAGCATCATTCGGAGCATCATGAGTCCCAGTCGGAGTCCTCCGGGTCGCATTCAGAGCCAGAGCTCATCGAAGAGGATGAGCATGATAGTAATTTAGTCAAAGTTAAGCCGAGTGAGAAGGTTAATGAAAAACCGGCGGCCCCAAAGTTACTTGAACCAAAGGCACGGAGTAGATGGGTAGATTCTCTTTCCAGTTTGTTTGCGGAATTTCAGTGAAGAGCCTGCCCGTGAAAGAGCAATCTGAAGTTAAATACAAGTGCTTCTGAATGTTTTATTTCAATGGGTGGATGAGTTCGAACTTTCCAATTTATCGATTTGAACCTTTTTTAAAAGCATTTGTATTATTCGTTAAAGATTGTTTTCCAGTGATATGTCTGAAGACAATGGCACCTCTGTGCTCTTAGCTTTTTTATGCTTCACTTTTTCTCGCTAAAAAAAAGAGGAAGAAGCAGCCTTTAAGCGCTAACATTTCGATTTTCTAACATTAAGTTATAAGGATGCTTTTTTTGTCCCAAATAACGAGGATAAAATCATAATTTTGCACTTAATATGAAAGGATAAGACTTTTTTCGTCCTTTCAAATAAGTGGATCAAAAAGTGGATCCGCAATTTGTCTCGCAAAGAGCTTCTTTAAATACTCATAATTTTGAGAATCTCATATGATTATTGATCTACCGCTCAACTTTGTAATTAATAATTGGGCCAAAAGTTTGTAATTTATACCTGTCTGTTTTGAAGTTGTATAGTGTTGTAGAAACAATTTTTGTGATTAATATAGTGTACATTTGATAATGTGATTTAAGTGTTTTCCTCATTTTTTCCTCAATTTAAGAGCCGTTATGCGCAGGAGACTTGGATCGCAGTTAGAAAAAGGAACCAACGCATATACAGTGTTTTTAAAATCGTGCAAGTTTTTCTTTTCTTTTAAAAATACTTAAAAGATATGCAGTGTTATGATTTACAAAATTTTGTACCTTTGAAATCAACAATTTTTTGGTAGGAAGCAAAAGCTGTTTGCTATTCCGGGAGCTTTCTTAGATAATTAAGAGGAAGCAAAATTTTTACAACACTGTAATCGCGCTGGTTCCTTTTTGCTAAATGCCATGCACTTGTGGTTCAGTTCAAGAAAAATTTGCAAGCGGCGTGCATGCTAACTTGATGCATTGCAATAGTCGTATCGACACGGTAATGATTACAATTGTGAAAAACTTCAAAAGCACAAACTCTGATTGGAGCGCCTTCAACTTTTGGTGATGCTCTCCGCTTTGTCGTGAAGTTAGTTTAGTTGCTTGACCGAACCAAACCCAACGATGGTCACTAATTTCACTGCCCGTACTTGCTAGTATGCCAGCTAGTGGCATGCGTTCAAGATGATAGAAGCGTCTGCTTGAAATTCAATACTTAATCAAAATCGATTCAACAAAAATAGATGGCAATTTTCCGGCATGGCGATTGCTATTGGCCTGATACAGATATACATCTTTAGCAAAACCTCTTTTGAATGCGTGAGGGAGGAATGGGATATTTTTGAGAGCAGTACCGGGAAAAATATATGTTTGGAAATGTATTAAGTATGAGGCAAGAGGAGGCTCCAAAAAAAGCACATTCGTTTTTGACACAGTAAATGCTTTAAAATCATTTTTTTCGTAGTTTGTAGTTTAGAATAAATTTTCTAAGGAAAAAACTTGCATAGGTCACTAAAATTATTATTTATTGAGAACAATTGCTTGAAACATCGTACACAAATAATGAATCTTCAGTATCAATTTTACCACTGCATGTCTTTTGAGTAAATTGCTGAATTGATTAGTTTGGACAACGAGACATCGTGAGGAATCTGAGTGTCTAGTTTTTTTGTAAAGGAACTCCCATAATGTAATTACTTGCATCATATTTTTCTGACTAAATTTTATGCCAACCAAAAAAACGGCCCGACATCTAAGTTTTTCAAGAGACCAATTCACAGAACTTCCATTTCTAAAGTAAAAAAAAATTGTTGGGTTTTGAGTAGTCAGTAACCGCTACTAAAGAAAGAAATTCCGTAAGGATACGATGTAATTTAAAAGTAAAAACGACATTCTAAGGACCATGAAATAAATTCCTCAAGACAGTCAAAAATTGCTAATTATGGCTTAAAATTTTTCGGACACACGGAGGAAAAAGTACCTCGGTTTCCGAGGGAACAACAAAGTTTTCGGTCAGAAACCGAACTTCGGTCGAGGGAACCACAGTTTATTCAACCATACTTAGGCTCGTAATTTTAACCGACGACTGATGGTTCGATTTTTCCGCCGCAACACTTATCCATGTGGATCCATGGCATGTTCTTCATCCATTGATTTTTTTTGTGAATTCGTGATTATGTCGAAAAGTGTCACATAAAACGGCTATTCGTCAATCTACGATTAGTGGAAAAATGTGTTGTTACCTTTATCTGGACCGAAAACTTTGCTGTTCCGATTAAGCTGAAGTTCGAATATGATGTTTTTTTCTCCATGTAGAGGGATTTTCCTTAAAAATACGATTTTTACAGCCATACACGAACTGGATTGGATTTTGCAGAAAGAAACCAAGAGCATTTCAACGTTGCTCAGATGGTATAAATTCTTTTGTCCTGGGAAAAAAAACCTGATCATTTTTAAATATTTTCTATTTTACACGCTAAAACCTGTAAATTTTAGACATAAATGTCCACATAAATATCATTTTTTTGCATGATTACGGTAGTTTTATGGCAAGGGTGAAGTTTAAATCCCAGCAACATTACAATGCTCCTGGCTCCTCTTTGCAAAATGCAATCCAACTATTCATTGTCATTATAAACAACGCATTTACTTTTGGAAACCCTCAGTTTCTGTCACATTGGAAGAGCTTCCAAGTTCCGTGGATACAGACTTAAGATAAAGGGGACCCTCAATGGTAAACAGCGCCCCTGGCGGCAGCAACAGAGGGCGGTGGTGTGGGCGTGCCGGAGGCGGGAGCCTTGGCCAGCTCGGCCTCGTCCTTGTCGAAGGGCCCGTCCTCGCAGGGCCCCAGGTCGAACGGGAGTCGGGAGGGTTGGCAACCCTTGACGGAGAACGTGACGATGGTGTTGGGGTCCGTGACGGTCTTGGTGAAGGGTCGAACCACCGTGTTCGTCACGGTCGCGTCCTGGAGACCGAAGAACCAGCCGAGACCGCCACCCTGGTTTTGGTTCTGGTTCTGGTTCGGCGGGGGATGCACTTGTTGGTTCTGGTGCTGGTTCTGGTCGGCCATGGGTCCCATGTGTGGGTCCGGTGGGCCCCCGAACATCATACCGTTGCTCGGCTCCAATCGCATTGGCTGGGTCTGCATCTGCATCTCTGGGGCTCGCGTCGCATAAATCCTGCCGAAAATGAAGGAAGTTGTGTTTTATTATTGAGTTATTGCAATGGAGAGAGGAATTAGAGTCATTGATTTTTACAGGCATTGTAGCAAAAAGTGGGGGCTAGCGAAAAATAACTACATAGTCAGTACTCTGCAATGCTAAGGAAGAACGTCGCGTAAATATTCGAGAGTTGCCACATTTCCTTCGGTAAAATGTTCGTTTCCGAGGAAAGTTATGAATATTTTCCCTTGAAATTTTCAGGTCTTTTCGGTGCAATTGCGATCAAAATTGTCCGAAAAATTGGAAGAAAAATATTCATAAGTTGACTAGGAAATTCGTGTTTTATCAGGGGAAATTTGCCTCAAAAATCAACTGAGTATTCTGTGGGAACAGGTTTTTATGATACATTTTTGATTCTTATATGAGTACAAAATGGCAATACAAAGTGAGATTGTTAGAAAATTTCTCATTTTAGTTTCTCCTACTCGAATCCTAAAATTTTTGTTTGAAGTCATGTTCTACCTACTGTTTTGAACTAAAAGATACATCGAGTCACTATCGAATACGATCCATGTAATCCGAGTAACCAATACCTCGATTTTCCATATTTTTTTTTTTTTTAAATGAAGCACTGGAAAAAAAACACATTGGATCTACAGTCCAGACTCTTAAAAAAATCGACAAGAAAGAGTACTCTTGATTCAATCAGAATCTAGCTTACATCCAGAACCAAGCCTCTTAAGTTAAGCGGATTTCGTTTTGATTCAAGCGAAAACCCAATTGAATCAAGAGTATTTTTGTCAATGTTTTCAAGAGTCTGGACTCTAGATCCAATGTGTTTTTTTTTCCAGTGAGCCGCACCGAGCTGCTCAATTGTAACGGTAATTTTCATGACAGAGTCAGTGAAAACTCCCGGAGGAGTGACGTAAGATGGTTGAATGTCAAACTCAATCTCGGGGACAAAACGGTAACGCCCAATTCTTGGACGCACTTGCGTAGCGGCTCATTACGCATGCACGACCGACTAATTACCCGCAACGCACCGCCACCGCGCCGACGCACAGAGACAAAACGCTCTGCATGTGGGCAAAAATAAAAAATTCACAACTGGACATCTGAATATTTCTTTTTGGAGTTTGTCACCTTAAAGATATCTCTAGCTCACGATGATGGTTCATTTGCAAATTTTTCGCTCAAAACTAATTTGGGTAGAGAGTGGGCGAGAAATGGATCGAGAATCACTGGTCCACAAGAAATACGCGTGAAAAAGACGTCAACTTCAAATGAAGATCCCTCGCTTGAAACGCAAAATGCTCTGAGTGCTTGAAATTTTCTTAATCCTCATAAATCCAATTTGAGTTCCGGCAAATAGATTTTGCGACTATCAGAGATACTTGAAGTTAAAGTTTGGGTGTTTCAAGTTGCTTTTACATTGTTAGCATATAATCCAGGCAATCTAGCATGAAATTGGACCTTAGGTTGAAAAAAATCGGAAGCAAATTTCAACTAAAGGGCGTTAATGTATCCCAGAAGGAGTTTGGTTTCTGAAAATTCCCCAACTTTTCGACGTGCGGAAAGCCCTGAAAAATCAGGGAACTTCCTGAAAATTCGCCCAAAAAAAAGACGATCTCAATACGATAATTTGATGCCGAGTTATGTGCGTTTGAAAATTGGAGAATTTTCAGGGAGTTCCTTGATTTTTCATGACTTTCCGCACGTCGAAAAGTTGGGGAATTTTCAGAAACTATATTCCTACTGGGGCCGGTACATTAACGCCCTTTAGTTGGAATTTGCTTTCGATTTTTTTCCACCTAAGAAGCTTGATTGCCTGGACTAATAGGACTAATTCGAGGTTGCCAACTTCAAATGAACTTTTCTCAAAAAATACGCAAAAAATCCTGAGATATAACATTTGCTTATTCCGCGAGTGTTTCACATTGATAGTGCCGAAGGGTTTTCCTATGTCGGTGCCACTATCTTCATTCTTTAAAGTTAAGTGTATTTTACCGATTTTTGTCCGCATCGTCCATAAGGATGCCGCACTGTGCGACGGGCCGGCCGGATAAAGTACGAGACACTCCTCGCTTCCATAGCGTCCGTGCTTTTTTTGGAAAAGTGGTAACCTTGACGACGCACAATTGGGGGGGGGGGNACAACGGGACAACGGACGATGACGAGGCGACGTGAGGGTCCACGGGCCAGGGCGGCCGCGGGCGTGAGAGAAAGTCCCCAGATCCAGAGTCGGCCCTTGCGCTTTGTATTCACATGCTAATCACCCAGGAAAATCCTCTTGCGCTAAGATGAAACGCCCTATGTCCATTCAAGCGTTGCCAATTTCTCCCGTTACGATGGTTCTTTCAAAAGAAAGTTATCAAAATATTTTTCCTCGAGGTTTTTAGACGAATTCGACTGTACTGAGAATGGTATTCTGTGAGGATTTTGCAGTAAAGTATACTTAAATTCTCGAGTGAATTCGGTTTTTTTCGGTGGAGATTTGGCGCCGCTCGGATGTTCTTACGTCGTTTTCCCTCAGCATTCGAAGATTGGTACGCTGTCGTCGCAAAGCGGAAACTGATTTCGGTGACGAACGCAATACGTGATGACTCGGCGGCGTATATGTTCGGATGGCCCGGTTCTAAGATTGGTGTGCCATACAACGAAACCACGTATCTCGGCTTGCGATGTTGCAGATCTGCTAGTCTTACTTCTTAAAGAATAACTGATTCCATTCAACACTAATAAAATGGTATAGCAACATTTACTTCATTTTAAATTTTAAGATATATAATAATTATACCTTTCTAGGATTTATTCCCAAAGTTACACCGTTGAATTTTACTCGCAATGTATTGATATTGTCCTTTTCGTGATGATATGCAAAGGATCTCGGAAACACCCCAAATGACAATGTAAACCATTCGGAGTTTCCCGAGGGAAGTAACGATTATGAGTACGGCCAGTGTTCGAAACTCACGGGCGACAACGCGCCATATGCGCTTAAGAAATCTGTCATCGCACCTAAAAAATGAAGGTCCTGCGCCAACGTGGGCCCTAGAGCTTGCCCTCTCCCCTTAAAAAAATATCCTAATTTTTCTGTAGGGTGATTTGTCGAACTTTCAACGCAAGGCACCGGATTCCATCTTTCCACTGAATGCGCCGTGATATATAGGCAAAAAGTAAATTTGACTCCTGAAAAATCTTCAATGATCCCTAAAAATCGAGCTTAATAAGCCACATGACTCTTGAAACTCAAAGGTGGGTCTCGAATACTGAGTACGGCCCTTTGCATGGTAGTATTTGAGCGGATGTTTGGTCATATTGACCGAACTTTTTTCTCCCTCGGCATCTACAGTCTAGCCCGGGCGGTGACTTTGGATTTTTCTTCTGTATATTTACTTTTCCAATTAGGCACTGGCCCGGGGCCCGCGGACTCGACACCAGAACAAACGTTACGTCACGGGCGGGTGGCGGGTGCGTGAGACTGGCGCACGTCGGAAGAAGTGGGGCAAGGCGAGGCAAGGACATCGGACAACGGTTTTCCTTTTTTCTGGTAGCCGCTGCTCAACCCACTGGAACATCGTCTTCCTCACGCCCTTCTTCCGTCCATCACCGATCATCAATCATCCGTCTCAGATGCCTTTCACTTTCATCCCGAGCGCACGCGCATCCTCCGCCCCGAGGATGACGTCATAGTTGCCGAATTTCCCGCGGATTTTTCCGACCGGCGAAAAAAAATGGAGAGCAAATTACGAGGCTATCCGAAGAGGTTAGTTTTTAAATTGGAATCCGTGCTTCTTTTGCAATCAGTAACAGGGTGTCTACCAGTTATGAAAAAAACAAAATTGGGGACTTTCGGGGACTTCTAGGGGAGCTTTTTCAAGAAAATCGGGGACTATTTTTCCCGGAATAATAAGAGAAAGGGAGCAAGTTAGAACGTTAAAAGGCGTATTTTATACCACTAATTTTACAAGTCATGTTGAACCGATGAAAACATACGAAAAACCAAGTAACACATCAATTTTTTTATTCTTGGTTATACCGCGCCGCCGCGGCTGGCGGGAAAATTTGAAAATGCCGGTGTTTAGGACGATTTTTGTCATTTTTCGTGGACCTGAACAAGAACATTGGGGACTTTCGGGGATATCGGGGACACCCCTTCCCAAATCGGGGATAATCGGACAAAATTTGGAAACTTTATACGCTTATAACTCCGTCTATATAAATATTTGAGGTTTTAAAAGTGGGTCTATTGGTTTCTTCGTGAAATGTTCTACTTACAGCACCCTTTAAAATCTAAAATGTGACGAAATAAACATCAAAATTTGCAATTATAGTAGAAAATTTCATGTCCAACTTCTCTGACTTACTCGATTCTCTGTGGGCCGTAGAGCTCAGCCCCGATACCGCCTGTAGTTGGAGCTATTTTACCTAAAGTGATAGGGCTCAGCACTAAGTTTTTTTTCATGGAACGACCTCGAGATGAAGATGAAAGTTCTCGAAAAAGAGTCGTGATCCTCACCATAACCGTACCTAACTCAGGTTGCAAAATCAATTTACAAGCAGTTAAAGAGGAAGTTTTTATAAACCTGGAGTAAAATTAAAGGCGAGGAGGCGAGATGTGTGTAAAATTGAACAGACTCAACAAAATTTCGACGATCAAATTTGCAAATAACAATACTGTGGTCGGTGCAATTTTATAAATTAAGTTCATATTCATGGTTAGCCATGAAAATCATTAAAAATGTTATGATGGGCTAATTTTCTTTCAAAATGTGAAACATTTTTCCGCCAGCTCGGTAATAAGTTGTCGCTGTAAAGAATCACTGCAGCACGAGCATTCTGGCTGGCACACTCGCATCGAATTGGAAGGAAAAACCGCGCGCTCTCAGTGGAGTGCTAAAAAATAAAATATCTTCTAACGCGTTACTGAGGAAGGAACGGGTGGACTTTTTGACGATGCACTGCGACTCACTCAATGTGTGCGTGCCATTGTTGCATATGCGTCGAAATGAAGGCGAAAATATCTTTGTGTCAATGAACGAGGCACCGGGCTAACTACGAAACATACTATCGCCTAAATTTTGGCGAACAGGAAAAAATAGACTCTTAGCATTAAAATTGTTGCATCCTCAGAAACGGCGTATTTCACGTCTAAGTAAACCTTTAAAAGTCTTCTTGATGCCATATCTAGCGCTCGTGTTATCCGTAAGTTTTTAAAATGATTTTTTTACTTTCTCGGTACCCTAGTTTTTCCTAATAGTCAAAAAATGGTAGATTTGTTGTTTTGATTCTAAGTTCCTTAAATAATTGAAACGTCCCTGGCAATAAGGTTCAAAGTCAACGCTAGAAATTGCTTTCAACTTATATCAGAACGAAACCGAAGGTAAAAATCAAATACTTGAAGCTGGCATGGATACGTGCCCTGCCCGCGCGCCGCGCCGGAAACGAGAAAAAAATGCTGACACACTGACGCGAGTGAAGGCGGGTTGCAGAGCAGCGCGGCGTAACATTGATGCGAAGTAATGTTCTCTTGACTTGAGGAGAGGAGAGTTGTTTGAAATGGAGCCGTCGTAATAGCTTTGTTTCAGGTAAAAACCGAGTTTCCGGGGTGATTTCAATCAAAACTTTTTCCTGTCTCCATTAGCTCGGACTTTGTGACCGTGCGCTCGCTCAAGGGGCCAGTGTTCTTTTGTTCCAGGTCCAATTTTTACTTAGCAAACTGTTCAACTTTCTTGCTTTACTCGGAAAAAGGATTATGGTAGTGGTAACTAACTGCTTGACAAGAGCATATCGACGGTGAAACTACCAAACCACGTATCTCGTTTGCGGTGTTTAAAAATCTACGCTCGCATTTTATTTTTTTGAAGTCGACCAAATCAATATCATTCCTTGAAATTTTCACAGAATTTTCTCCGCAGAAAGAGAAAAAATCACATAAATTTTCAAGACTAGACGTTCAGTAGTTTTTCTTTTAAAAAATAAAGTATGACAGGAAGTCTGCGACGTCGCAAACCGAGATACGTGGTTTGGTAGTTTCACCGTCGATATGAGGACTTATAGGTAACAATGGCGGATATGAAAAATTCCCTTTTCGAAACACGTTCGAAAAACTGTTTTGGTATCAAGAAGATTTGGAGAAAATACTTGAGATGCGATCTTCGAGATCTGTGCTTTATGCCAAAGCCAAGCGTATAAAAATGTGTGACCAAGATAGTTTTTTAAGTGTTTCGGAAAGGTAACTTTTTTACATCCGCCATTTGTTACATATAAGGCCTCATATGTGGCTAGTTATTTATTAATCGCAATTCGAAAGACGCATTGTTTGAGGCATGATGATTTTAAGTATTATGAAAATCGTAACCATAATTGTGGGTTTATTTTACCGAAATGGCAAATGAACTAGTGAGAACGAAAACACACCAACTCGGAAAAATGAAAATAATCAAGACCCACAAAACTGCACAGAAGGCGAAGAAGTTAGTTTAATAAAAAAAATGTTGCTGTAAAAAAGTGTAAAGTCACCTTTAATCGCTGAAATAAGCTTGGCGCGGCGTTAAAAAGTATTTCAAATCTTTTTCACCATTAGTGTAACTTCAAATGTCAGGGATTTTCACCAAAATGTGTCCCAAAATGGGAATCACAGGGGAATTCATGTTTTTAAATTCTGTGGCAACTCCGGTCAAACGGTCAAACCAAATTATCTCTTTTTCACCACCTCGTATAACTTCAAATTTCAGGGAATTTCACCAAAATGTGTCAGGGAAATCAAAGAAATATCAGGGGAATTCATCTTTTAAATTCCGTGGCAACCCTGGTCAAACGGTCAAACTAGTTTGAACGAACCTCGCCAACGTTGGACCAGTGTCCGATTGCTTGCGCTGGGCCCGACTCATTTCGCTCTGAAATTTGACCTGGTTCCTTGCCCCTGAATTGAGTCCATGTGTGCGACCTAGGCGCCTACAAGTCCAGCAACCCGTGGCGTGTCTCGCGAACGTAACGTGTCCGTGTGTGCGTGAAGATATGTAAGTGTGCGAGGGGCTCGCGCGGCCAGGGACCCATTCACCCACTTGGGGAGGAAATTCGAAACAAGGAGTACAAGAGGAAATGATGCGCGGCCGAGGGGNGGTGCGGGGTGATGGAGTGCGGGAGGGGGCGGGGGCGGGGGTAATAATATTAAAAGAAGTTTGGGGAACGACGCGGCGCGGTTCCAGATCCTCGTGTCGAAGAGATGATTGCGGGGAGGAGGGGGCGGGAGGGGGCGGGAGGGGGAGCGGGAAACTGTGCAAGCTTGCAGGCATAAAAGTGTCGCGTTTGGACGCCCCGAGTATCCCTCCCGCGTTGCCGCCAGGCTCAAGCTCAACTTTCTTTCCAAGTTCCGGCATCTTTCAAGAGGTCAACAGCGGAGGTGGAAAGAGAAATTTGACGTTTTGAAATTTCAAGAAATTTCAAAAGGCTTGAATGAATTTCACGGAATCTGAAATTTCTTCTTTTTTTGGAACTATTAATTGAATCGCATTTAGCAAAAAGGAACCACCGCAATTACAGTGTTGTTAAAGTGTTGCCTCTTCATTATTATCTAAAACATATCCCAAAATAGCAAATAGTTTTTGCATCTCATCAAAAAATTGTTAATTTTGAAAAGAGGTAATTGTGTTAATTTTAATACTGTACATATATTTAGCATTTTCAAAAGAAAAAAATAGAATTTGCACGATTTTGAAAACACTGTAATCACGCTGATTCCTTTTTACTAAATGCGATCCAATTGAACAGTATTCTGCCTTCCCTGGGTGCCGTGCGCCAAATTCGCCCAAAAATCGGGCCTTGGCGCCTAAAAATTGGAGGGTCCGGGCCATCGCGACGCCAAAAAAATTTGACAGATTGAATTCGCAATCGGTAAGCAGCGTTAGCAATGAAACACTCTCTATACGTACCGTTCGCAGCATTGCCATGGCCCGTATGCAAAAATTTAATTTGGCTCCTAAAAATTGGGCTTTCCGGCCAAAATGGCTCCTAAAATGTTAGGGGGAAGGCAGAACACCGTAATTTAACCTTCAGAGATGGGAAAGCTTTTCAATCAAGCTCAAAACTGATCCAAACTCATTTTTTCAAAAATATGACTTTTCATTCGTGTTTATGTCAGTCCTATTAGAAGAAACCGACCATTAGCATTGAATTTTCCTAAAATTTAGCAACTTGTATATTTACGATAAATTATTTTGGAGCAATTGATGGAAGAAATCTGCAGGATATACTCATTTAATGAACATTTTTTATGCAAAGATGAAGATCGTTTAAATTTTCAGAGTTTTCTCACCGTAAGATTCATATAAGTTGTATAGTATTAGCAAAATGCTAATTCAGAGAGTTCTTTTCCGCAAAACGCAGTCCAGTTTGTTAATTAGATCTCATTCGTACCCAGTTCAACAAAAAAGAAAAAAATCCCACATTAAGATGAAAAAGCTGTTAAAATACATGGAACTATCAGTGCGGCACGAACTTACAAGTTCCGATCTTAGTAAAATAACTCAGTAGCTCCGAGTAAATATGTATTCATACCCAGTCCGCGTTTCGCGAAATCCACCTCAGAAACTTGAGGAGGACGAGTAAGACACGGCAACAGTTGATCCGCAGCGCCAACTAGAATTAGGGGTGGAGTGACGGCCGGAGGGAAGGGTGAGGGGGTTAAGGGGATCGGCTGGGGTTAAATGGGCCAGCAAATTCAGTTGGCACGTGGACACACAGAGCACATCATAGCCCTGCACTCGGTTTTGTTTTTCCCGGGATGTGATCCGCCCCCGCCCGGCTAGTTAACCCCTTCCTCATTTGGGCTTTGGACGAGACCCCTAATTGCGAATCTTAAGCTCGGCCGGGGGCAGGGGGTGGGTTCGCTAAATCCACGCGCTGCGCGATATCTCGATGCGTGGAATTATCATTGCTGTATTTGGCCCACTTTACCACGGAACAGCTAGTTTGAGGGGCTCGTAGACGAGGCGCATTCGTGAAGTTTTTTAAAACAAATTTACACATTAAGGATTTCAGCTAGACCAAGTTTCAATGTATATTCTGTAGAAAATTCACAACTGAAATCTAGTTCACAGAAAAAAAAACACATTGGATCTAGAGTCCAGACTTTTAAAAACATTGACAGGAAAAAATACTCTTGATTCAGTCGGATTTTTGCTTAAATCAAGAACCAAGCCTCTTAATTTGAGCGGATTTCCTTTTGCTTTAAGTAAAAATCTGATTGAATCAAGAGTATTTTTTCTTGTCAATGTTTTCAAGAGTCTGGGCTCTATATCCAATGTGTTTTTTTTTCCAGTGTTGTTTAGCTTCAAAAAATGAGTTTGAACTATCTCTTCACCGTAGGGGTTTATATTATTTTGAAACTTTATGCACGTAATTCTTCAAATTTAAAACATTGAACTTATGTGCCTTATTGCTCGCCAAGCCTCTCATTTCTGCAGTGTTGTAATAAGTAACTCGCAGAATGATCCCACGCAGTGTTCAAAATCTCAGAATCCAACTTTAACTCGGAGTACAACTCTTTTAACGGAGTTGACGTAGCTATTACGGAATGAATTTCGCTCCTTATTCGTGTTTTTCGAGATTTTTGGGACACAAATGGGAGACTTAGCGGAGTTTACTGCGCAGAAAGAATAGATTTTGCTCTGATTTTTTGTGCAGTAATGTAGGCTCCAAAGTTAAATACAAACTGGGTTTTATCTCAAGAGGATTTTAACGGAGCACTGGATCATTTTTTTACAGTTACTTTGGTACAACAATACAGAGATTCTATATTTTGCGATGAGCTGGTTTAATGCACTCCAGATAGCACTTCAAGATTTCTCTCTGTGAAGACACCCAAGCATCTTATCGCGCATGATGCATACTTACCTAAAATAATTATTTTTGTTCATGTTCCCGAAGAAAGAAGTCTGTTCTAAAGAGTTCTAAAGGCAAACTTCACCTTAATTTATCTCGAAATTCAAGAATAAGAGACATCTAAAGTGTAAATGCGATACAACTATTCGCGCAAGATGGATGTCCACATTGCATATGAAAAATGTAAGACGCGATGGCGTGAGTCGTGAACTAGCAATGCGCTACTAGTTTGAAGCACCATTAAAAATAAGACAAACGCAAACAAACACAATATAGAAAAAGGGCGAGGGAGAGGATGAGCGTTAACGACGGCGCAGAGATACAACTATTCGTACTTGATAGACGCCCGTGCTGCATCTGAAAAATTGAAGGCGCGATGAGGCGATGCGTGAACTCTCAACGCTCTGCTAAATGCTGTCAATGAGGTGTCACTCAGATTCGGGAAAAAAGTTGAAAAAGAGGCCCCAATACATCTCTACTACTTTCGACTGTGTTACTCACATAGTGCTTGAAGCACAATTAGGAATAAGACAAACGTAAACAAACTCAAAATGGAAACAGAGGGAGGGAAAGAATTCGCGTTTACGACGGCGCAGAGATACAACTATTCGTACTTGATGGACGTCCGTGCTGCATCTGAAAAATTGAAGGCGCTATGAGGCGATGCGTGAACTCTGAACGCTCTGCTATATGCTAGAGAAAATGGAGCAATGATATTGGTGGAATCCAGTGGTTGCAATGGATGAAGGAGGCAAGTAATAGACTAATTAACCGGGACCCTGGGACCCACGAGAGACTCTATAGTTAGTCCTTCATTTTCCCCCTTGGTCTATAATAACCACCCGGTCAATCCAATAGTATACTGCCGTGATAAGGAAGAACGCCTCGTGAACTTTCGAGAGTTGCCAAATTTCCTTCGATAAAATTTTTATTTTCGCGGAAGGCTATGAATATTTTTCCTTGACATTTTCAGGAACTTCAGGTGAAATTGAGAACAAAATCATCAGAAAAATTGGAAGGAAAATGTTCATAAGTTTACCAGGAAATTCGTGTTTTATCAGAGGAAATTTGGCAACGCCTGAAGGCCCATACAGAGTTGTTCCTTAGCACGGCAGTATAGCTCTATTTTTCCTCAGCCTTCTTTGTATATAACTACATTTTAATGCCAAATTTGACTGGTTAAGCTATTAAAGACATGATAAATGATACATAGCAATATGTACATGATATACGAGCTAAAAGCTAAAAGCCCCCCCCCCAAAATTGTAAGTTGTATTTTCATCTTTTGCTTGTTGTGTTAACATCATGTAGGTAGTTGAATACACTGAATTATTTTTTGGCTTTTAGCTCGTTTGATAACTCATTTACCATGTCTTTGTATATCGACGGTGAAACTACCAAACCACGTATCTCGTTTGCGGTGTTTAAAAATCTACGCTCGCATTTTATTTTTTTGAAGTAGACCAAATCAATATCATTCCTTGAAATTTTCACAGAATTTTCTCCGCACAAAGAGGAAAAATCACAGAAATTTTCAAGACTGGACGTTGAGTAGTTTTTCATTTAAAAAATAAAGTATGACAGGAAGTCTGCGACGTTGCAAACCGAAATACGTGGTTTGTTAGTTTCACCGTCGATATAGCTTTGTCTGTCGCTTTCAATAATGAGCCGCCAGTGTAATGAGATGAAGATATGCTCCCGGTCTGGGTGCTGTGCTCCAGTGGCGTGGCGTGAATGATCGATTATCGATATTTCCCCATTTGAATTCGTGGTATAGAATCGATTATTAAGATGTTCGTGGCAAACACCCTGTAAATCGATCATTTTCCATAGGTTTAGATGATAAATCAATCGAGAAATCGCAAAGCACGCCACGCCACTGCTGTGCTCCGATGGGATGTGTTGGGCGAGGAGGGCGTTAGAGCTGCTTACCTTGTCGGCCTGGTGGGGCTCAGATTGAGCTGTCTGATATGTCGGCACGGGGGTAGGGAGGTCTGGACGGCGACGCAGGAGGAAGGGGTGGATGTGACGACGAGGCTCCGCAGCTCCAGGACCTTGGTCACCGTCCGCCGCGGGGAGAACCACCCCCTCGCGCCCTGCTGCGCCCCTACTCCCACCACCACCAGAGTGGCCAGGAGTGACGTCATCAACCGCATACTCATCCCTCACTCGAATACCTGTAATCACATATTTTAGTTCAGATCACTGCCCCACAGCCAAAAGTTACCTGTCTCACATTAAGGTCATTCGAAGAGTTCTCTGACGTGGTCGAACTGGCATGCGATATATCGCATCGATTACGTCAAAAATCTCGGCAGATTTTGAATTTTTAGTCAAAAAAAGACGCTAGCCCTTGCGCATGAGCTTAAAGAATTGAGGCTCTGAACCAAAAAATTTGCCTAATGTGGGGAATCCAAATAAAATCCTGTTTTGACTAAAAATCCACAGCTCCTTTTTTTTACGAAAAATTCACAATCCGCCGAGATTTTTGACTTTTTTATTCTATTTATATCTTCATAAAATTTTAAGTCAAGTAAAATAGTAATTTTTAAAATTATAATTGAATTTACAATTTAACCCTTTTATCGATGTGATATATCGCATGCCAGTTCGACCACGTCACTTGAGCTGGACGAATCACCTTAATGGAAAATTCGAGTTGGTGACTTTTTTGAAATATCCACTAACGGTTCGGTGTACAATTTAGTAGCCTTATTTTACGTTGGTTATGCGATTTGGACTTTCAATAATTGCAATTTACATGGCCATTTCCTCCACTCTCTGGAATCAATGGGTCTGAAGTGCGCTTTTCTCCTGATAACTCAAAATGACTGGAGGAGAATTCTTACCTTTTGACTCTGGTTACTAATAAAGTCATACGTGGACAGCTGTTTCAAGAATTTTTCATTTTTTAGAGTTTTTTCCATTCGTAATTACCCCCAACAAAAGGACGTAGCTACATACCGAGGTTGCAAAATTTACTTTTTTTATTTACAGGAAGAACCGCGCGAGTCTGGGAAATTGGTGAAAGTAATAATGAAATTGCCAGTTTTTCCGAGAGAAAATACTGAATACATCGTAAATTATACAACAAAGAGACGGAGATACGTTCTTTTGTTCGAGAAACACCAATTTGTTGAATAATTAAACTATCTCAATACTTTTTCGATTTCTGTTGATAATCGTCTATTTTTTTTCATCTTTCCAAGAATTCTTTTTGCCAAGAATTTTGAAAGTATTCTCCCGATTCTCAGACAAGCCTTATAGTTAATAGGTACTGTCCAATGCAATAAGAAAAAATTGATAGCAGATCTCAAAACAACTTGCAGGATTTTGGTGTAAAATCTCTTATTTACGCAATAATTTAGAGCTTTGTTTTATACTAATAGAAGATATAAAAAATATCACACTCTTTTTCTTAGAAAAATCGGTCCTCTTAGTCAACCTCACACGAACTTAAATAAATGATAGGTTGATCTCGTAATTTTCCCTTATGCGATCCTTTATGTGTGAAAAAAGGAGTCAGATAATTTGTTCAGCTGCCGAATTATAACATGAAGGAGAATATCGTTGAAAAAGAGGAGCCAGGGTCTCGCTCTAACAATTTTAAAATGCACCACAGGATACTTGAGAGGGATAATGTATCTGCTACCTATAATAACATAACGATGTATCTCGTGCTTGATTCTATGATTGGATCTTGATTTTACGCATTTAATTTTTAAAATGCACAGGTTACGTACCGTAAATCGAAGTAGAAAAGTGTGAAATGTCCAATGAAAACAATAGCACAGAACACTTAGAAAATGAAAGCACCACCAGTTATCACTGAGCTGAGCGCCTGAAGACAGAGGGACATGGTGAATGCAGAGCGCCGGGAAGGACTCGACCCACCCCAATTAAAACTCATGTTTTTTACCTTTTTTGTCTCCAAATCGAAAGGTACCTGCCCCTATTAAAACAATCCGGACCAGTTCTGCCCCTCATCGGCTTGGCTCCAGGGGAACAAGTGAAATCGTGTCAAAGTCAAAATCTCTTGAGCCTCAGATTATGTTGCTAGTTCGTGTGTTACGGAGCTCAGGAGATTTTAGTAAATACGTTTTTGGTTGTATGAAGCCTTCAAAAGTGTCTCTTGTGGCCCTCTCCCTCCATCCCTTGATCCATTCATTCGAAAATACCTCGGATTACTTAGTTGCATTGTTGCCATCACAATTGGGAAAGAAACTGCATTCAACAAAGTAAAGCCGAGATTTTTTTTTCTTCTTCTTAATGAGAATTCACTTGTTACTTTCGCATCCTGGTATTCTCTTGTAGGCAAAAGCAATAGTACGCACACTAACCTAGTATGCTCGCGAGAGCTGGTATCATGTAAAAGGTTAAACAATTTTTTACGTAAAAGGGTGGTTTCACGATAACTAGAATAGTTTTGTCGCCATAACAGACAACATATTTTTCAGTCATATTTTTAGTAGTTATGATAATCACTCGAATTTATTTGCATTAATCTACACAGGGTTACGTGTTATGACACTTTTTAAAGATTTGTCGCTTTACTTTGCAATTTTAATATAGAAATGACCGAAAATGTGCTGTCTGTTACGCTGAATTTATTACCACGTAACAGACATCGAGCCTCGTTTCTTGTCTTTTCTCACGACACCTCATTGGGAAATAAAGCGGAGCTGCGGGGCATGGCGAATTTACAGATCGCGCCATCGCTCCTTCAATTTTGCAGATGCAACACAGACATCCATCAAGCACGAATATTTGTATCTCTGCGCCGTCTATCCACGTAACCGAATTCACATAATATTAATTGAGAAGTACGTAGAGCAATAAATCATTAGAAAGTGTTATAATTCATAACCCTATGTAGATTAATGCGAAAAAATTCAAGTGCTCAATATTTTCAAGAGAAGAATGTGAAAAATTGGGAAATACTGGTTTAATCAAGCTATAATGAATGATAATTATTTCACTGGCTGGCTGACATTAGATTAAGTAGAGTGCAAACTTATACGCTATTACGCTTCACGCTTTTATAGCTTTTAGCGAAAAATTGGTCACTCTCCGTCGTAAAATTAGCTGTGCGAGGCATTGAAAATGTATTTTTTAACTTCTCGATTATAGTTTTCGAAAAGGGGATGATGAGCGTCATTAAGTCAGGAAATCAAAATAGCTCTCGAACTTTTCTCAAGTGTCAAAATATCTATACATACAAATTATGACATTGGTAAAAAATTATTTTCTTTGAAAATGTCACCTTTTTAGTAACATTGAGACGCTTTAGGTATCACCCTCCTTCCTCATCCGCCATGTGTCACTCTCTCAGAAGAGGTAGTACAGTCAATTTTTAGACGTGCACCCTTTTGATCGCTTGAGAGACCGCAAACTTTTTTTTCTTTTCAAAATGCTAATTGATTAAGGCGCATCCTCTTTTCGGCTGTGCTGCTCATGTAGCCTTTGAAGCACCACCACAAATGAGACAAACGAAACTAACACAATATGGAAGTAGATCAAATGGATAGACGGCGCAGAGATACAACTATGCGTGCTTGATGGATGTCTGTGTTGCATCTGCAAAATTGAAGTCGCGATGGCGCGATCTATAAATTCGCCATGTCCCGCAGCTCCGCTTTATTTGACAGTGAGGTGTCGTGAGAAAAGTCAAGAAACGAGGCTCAATTATTACGGCTGTGTTGCTCTCACAGCCTTTAATGCTCCGCTGGAAATAGAAATAAGACAAACTGAAACAAACACAGTATGGAAATAGAACAACGTAAAAGAGGGCGCATTGATGACGGCGCAGAGATACAACTATACGTACATGATGGATGTTCGTGTTGCATCTGCAAAATTGAAGGCGTGATGGCGCTATGCGTGAACTCGCAATGCTCCTTTCTATGCTGCCAGTGAGGTGTCGCTCAGATTCGAGAGAAAAATTTAAAATGCCTGATTACGTCTCGACTCTGTTGTTCCTCAATTTTTTCTTCTTTTTTTTTCCATTTGAGGTTTGATTCTTTTTTTATGCACAAATATTTACAGACCTACATCTACGGCTCGTACGTACCGCGGTCCCTCACAACTCAAGTGCCTAGATTTTTAAACAAGTCATTAAAATATGACTGCACCTTGTTCGCTAAAACTTCTGGATTCAAGAGAGGATTAATAGTTATTTCCAAATTACATTTTATTAGTAGTCTAATCATTATCGATACATCTCTATTATAGTAACTATCTCAATACCTGCTAGTTTTTGTCAAGCTAATAAATTTAGAAAATAATAACTTATTATATTTTAAAATTTTATTCATTACAGAAATAGTTCTTGGACCATCCATTTTAATCAGCATTATTCGAACTCATGGAAATGATTTTATAAAGTCATCAGTTGTATTGAAATTATACAAATTTTAATGGTAATAATTATAATTACATACATATAAGTCGCTTTACAGCACTCCCTCCATTATAATTATAATTTTATTGGAAACATCCAAGAAATCAGATTTTAACTATTCAATTACTGTATTAGTATTTAACTTAAATTTACCGGTAACGTCCCAAAATACTGCCATTGCCCAAAATGATTGTTAAATGGGATCTCCTGTAGCCTGATTTAGATCTGTGGGACAATTAATATACATGTATTCCAATCTATTTATTTTTACTGAGCTTAGTGAATCATGTAGTTAGTCGGGAACTTCAGAAAGTGTGCATTATAGTGGTTACTAAGATACAAGAATTGAAAAATGACAGAGGTCGCAGATCAATATCGAGAGAGCAATTAATTATTTTAACGCAACGGTTTTGCCTATCCGTTTCATTGAAGGCTGAACGCACTCAATCGATCACTTGGAAATGCAGTAGGTATAGGTAATGTAGGATAGGGCAATTCAAGGCAGAGGGCAGTATTTAAGGTGCAATGAGCTTCACTACATTTTTATGGTAAGCAGAGTAGCCCTCGTTTTAAATAAGATTACTTTTCATTTCAATAGCAATGAAGGTGTAAATGCTATTGCATAACCAATAAGATGAAAACTGAAAATGGTAAACTCACCTGAACCAAGGTCTTCCATGGACGATAAAACTGGGGAAATAGTCTTTAAAGTATATTTTGCAAAAGATTTAAACGTAGGGCATGGGTAAAATACTAAAAACACTCCGTCGAGGAAAGTTGCGGGACTCCGTCATCTCTAAAGGTGGGCTTGGGGCATTTCTTTGACCTCAAAAGAGGGATCCGGGGGCCTCTCCCGGAAAAAGTTGAATAATTGAGTATTCTCAAGAACAATTTTGAGCTGTTCTTCAACAAATTGATCAGATCTCCACTCTAGCCCCGTCTTGTCTTTCATATCGTCAACCTATGCAAACGACGCGAGGCATCGGGGAGGAAGGCGGGGCGACGACCCCCCCCCCCCCCATGGTGTGTGGTTATGTTGTTTTCCTTGAAATTAGATGAATTAGACTGAAAGCACTAAAAGCATATAAAGGTACGGCAAATATTAAACGATGGCTGTATATGAAGCGAAGGGAAATCAACAGTGACTTTAACGCTAAGATAGAAAAATAGGCTTTTTGAATGAGCAGCGGCCGGACGCCTAGCGTCGTTTGCAGGTTGATGATGATGAAAGATTGGGACTGAAGGAAATCTGAGACTCCATTAAACAAATTCGAAAACAGTAGGATTCAAAATTCGGATCCCTCCAATTTCAGAATATAACAAATTCAAATAGAGATTTTGGTATATCGACGGTGTATGTCGGCAATCACATAACTCGGTTTGAGACGTCGCAGACTTTCTGTCATACTTTATTTTTAAACAGGAAACTAGGTACTCAACGGCAATTCATTAAAACTGCCGTGATTTTTCTTCTTTTAGCGAGGAAAATTTAGCATAAACTTCAAGGAATGATGTCAATTTGTTCTCCTTTAAAAATATAACATGGAGGCAGAGATTTTCAGACACCGCAAACGAGTTATGTGATTGCCGACTTACACCGTCGATATGTACGCGTCTCATTGCTAATGCATGTTTTTCAAATTTGGATTATGAGTCACTCTTTGAGAAATTGGACGTATTTATACCAAACGGAACTGTGAAGACATGAGCCCTGAGACCCATCATGATATAATTATACATAACAGGGCTCACGTCATAAGGCACATACTTCCGTTCGGCAGAAATACGTCCAAATCTGTTTAGCCTTGAGCATTCTGACACTCCTAATACACACATTTCTTAGATCATCTTGGGGACGTCCTCTTGATATTTTTTTTGTCGGATTTCTTCTTGTGACGACCGGAGTTTTCGCTTTCTCCCAATCGGATTCTCGTTACCGCGACCTTAGTTATCTTGGTTCAATTCAAATCTGATCAGTCAGCCAACGAAAAGTTAGACACATTCATGTACCATCTTTGCGACTATTTTGTCTCGGAAAGTGCCATGTTTCCACCTGACATGTGGCTCCCAAAACTGAAACCCCCCGTCCCCAAAAACGCGCATGCCTGTGAAAGCTTTCACTCGCGTTAATCCTCATGCTTTTACAAGCACCGCCCAAACTTCCCTTTATTAATCCGCTTCTTGAGGAAGCTTTTTCGTGATTCCCAAATCTTGATTTATTCTCCCATTTTTTACATTCCTGGTCACGATTGCTGCGACGTTGCCAAGTTTTCTCTCTTTCTCACAGCCGAGAGGGAATTGGGCGGTGGCGAGACCGGTAAATCGGACTCGACAGACCTTCTCTGAGGGACTAGCTTGGTTTCAGCTTAACTGGAGAACTTTCAACTTTAGTTCATTCAGTTTAGTCTAGAGTTAAGTCCTTCGATACCACTGTTGACTTTTCTCGATCTTTGCATGGGGGAAAAAGTCGAGATTAGTGTCAAATCTTGCGTAGTTTGAGGTGAAGAATCGATTGCATTTGTTTCCGAGAATCGTCGGAACTTCCTTAACCGAGAAACAAGTTAGGGTTTTACACTCTTGCTCGCCAGTTTTGAGCTGATTTCATAATGGAATAGTTGAAATATTCATTAATTTCAATAATTCCATGGACGCACCACGAATAATACATCTCCTTCACCCCTAAATTCTCTGATGTGTGCCGGAAAACTCTAAAATATTCCAGTTAATGCAGGATTTGTCCCTCTTTTACTTTTCCTTTACCTATATTTACTCCGCATTTTAATCCAGACTTAATAAGATGGCAGTTTGTGAGTCTTTATTCTTTTAAAGCTGAACATTCTAGATGCTGCCATAGGTGCTGTTCAAAAGCAACTGAAAAGGCAGAGAAAGAAATGGATTTTCATTGAATTTGCTATACACAAATCATTAGAATTTTTCAAAAAAATTGGCAAATCCTGCATTTTTTCTTCTGTGCGAGAGGAGTACGCTGCAAAAACTTCAAGCTATGACATACGCTGGTTGTGCTAAAATGAAAAACGAATTAGACAGGTGCGGAAATCACTGCAGTTATGGTAAATTTTTTTTCTAGTCCCACCAATAGCAACAATGAACTCCGGACTGACTTCGTGGTTTTAAACAGTCAGTAGTCTTCGAAAGGTTTGTTCTTGAGAGTTTGTTGTTCTTGACAAAAAAGAATCATCATTAGATACACACAATGATTGAAGAAATAAATATATTTTCGGAATGAACTTTTTCTCAGAGTAAAACTTTCATTAAGTTTGCACAAAGATGTTAAAATTAAGTAAAGGGAGCAACAATGCGTAACATTCATTACAGAACAAACGGTAAAAATTATTTTTGAGAAAAAAAAACAATCAGTAATGAACAATTAAAAAAAACTACAATTTTAACATAACAATAAAATTTTTGTATAACTATAGACTATTACTGCTAGACCGGTTTTCAGGCTATTGAAAAATTCACAGGAACAAAATATTTCTGGCTGTAATTTTAAGTAAACACTTCCCGCAACGACTGACGCACAACTCTGGGGAGGAATATCTGATGTCCTTAACGTATCATTTAAAAACTGATGAATGAGAATTGAAATATGAAAAGAAGGGCTCTTATGTAGTCTGTGAGTAAAAAAGCACCACTTTTTCAAAGATTATGACAAAGTAATTGGCAGTAAACCTCAACTTGTAAAAAATTGATAAAAATGCTTTAAAATATATTTGAAATTTCAAGGTCAATAATAATTCAAAAATATTTCATAATTTTAATTAGGCCTGCTTGACATGAATAGGAGACTATTCTGCTTGCATTTTCAGTGTTGAAGTGATTAAAAATCTTGGAGGTCTATGATTTTCATAAGCCGAGACAGAAAGAATCAAAGACAAGAAAAAGGTAGGACAGGAGCCGAAGTGATGCGAATACTGCCTGCTGGCAAAGTTTTCTCGTGATTTTTCTCATGCCCCTTTTGACTGTGAATTGAAAGTTTGCCTTATTCCATTAAAAAAAGTAAAAGAAAAAAATGTATACCCCCATTCTTCTGTAAAAGAATATTTCATATAATCCAGAACAAAATTGTTTCGATTGACACTTTGATCCCATGAAATGAACTGGTTAGAGGCTACCTATTGATACATTTCAGTCTTGTCACTTTCAATGTTTTGTGCTTTAAGTTTTCAGCCTTAAAAATTTAAATTTTGTGCTAAATCTTTGTGCTTGATTTTACCAACGGACTAAATATAAGTACGGAAGTTAATTATTTTCTTTTTTTATTCCTTCATTTTCTTCTTAAAATTAGGAAATAGTTGCCACACAATAATACAGACAACAATAAGTGGTGGTTGTTCCATGTGAAATCATCAAAATAAAATAAAACTTAAGGATAAAATAAATAATAACTAAACAGATATAAAATTTAAAAAGTCATGAACAAGTGGTAGACTTAGTAGTAGAGCAAAAAACAATCAATATTATGACTGTTATCATGACAGAGTAATAGCCTTAACTTTCTGAAGAATGTCCGCCCCAATGATTACACGAAATGAGATACGTAGGAAGGTAGATGCCGCAGTGCATAAAAAAAAATTTAGTTTTACAAGAGGAAAGAATTTAAAAAAACAGTACATGTAAATTTTGAGAGAGAGAAAGAAAATCCAAACTCAATATTAAAACGGTATGGCAACACTATTAATGAATGTGGCAGCATAGATAAAACTGGCGGAATTTCTAAATGTTGTGAAGACGCCAATATTAAAATGCAAAATATGTAAAAGGCAATATTGTGCATTTTCAGCAGTGTCATAAACTTAATGAGATGAGAACTTCTATTCGTAATTGATAAAAATATTTTAAGGCTCTGTCTTATGAGGAAAACCAAAGTTAGAAATTTGAAAATTGGACTACCTGATTCCAAATAAGAATTTTTTCCATTTTATGTTAGGCTTTGAAATAATTTTTCTTGGTTCCCTGGTACATTCAAACAGTCTCAACAAGATATCAACACCTCCTAAAAAACAAATTATTTTAACAGAATAAAACATGATATGCAAAAACTGTACAATTATAATACATTGGAAAACAACACAGTTTAAACTGCAATCTCTTTGATAAAATCTTTAAATGGAAGATTCATATGATAAAAAGATTATGCACAAATTCATAACTCACGGGAATGTACTTAATACTAGCTATTCAACCTAAAATTGCACGTTGAATTGCACACTCGGCACTTGTGACTTCGGAAGTTCATCAGACTAGGATTGTTCTTTTTTCTGAGCTCGGTAAAACTCAGCTAATACTTGCCATGCTTTTGGTGCCATGAAACCATTTGGAGGCTCTGTGCCAGATCTGGCAAAACCTGAAAAACATGACGAAAAATTTTTATGTATGGTTTGAGATTAAGCCCTGATAAGGAAGAGAGAATTAAAATAACTTCGCAGTTTTTAATTTATTTTTTTTACTTGTTTAATTTTGAGTATGGCTCATAAAAAAGGTTAAATTAAAGGAGAACACAATTGCGTAGAAAACACAGCTGGAAAAACGCCTTAACTGCAGTATTTCCAAAATTCCATATGTTTCCTTTTTCCTTTTCTTTAGGAGAATATCACCAAAGTTTGCAACAAAAAATTGTCAGGGAATATTCTTAAAAAGGCAAGGAAAAATCACCCAAGATTCCATGCAATCATGAAGGTCAGTCATTTTTGAAAAATTAAAATCTGACTTAGAATCTTCAACATTGCAAATTGAAATATGTGTTCGCCTAAGCTCACAGTTCGGAAAAACATGTAATAGTAATATTAATCCGTTGACTGCCAAATTTGTAACAGTCTTGCATTCATAATATTATCTTAAGTATTTTTTCACTTTTTAATCTTTTCCCGTTTCTTACCTCTTAAATTCAATCAATGTATAAACCGTCAAAACTTTATTTGAAAAACAAAATGGGCAAAATATTTAGTTTGGAAGATTATCATTTTTTTTTTTTTAGAGACTTTAAAGAGTTGATTAAAGTTTGGTAATTTGTCAGATGCTATGTACCCTGATACATGCTATGACAACTCAAATATTAGAGTGAATATCTTAGAGCATAAGAGAGGATTAAAAGTTTCCAAAATCCCTGCCAGTTAATGGAAGGGTCAAATTACCTCTCATTTTTGTGCCGGATATGAAATCAAAGTCTTCTTTCCTGGACGGATCAAAGAAGTCCATTTTGTTAGCTTTTTTGTCATAAGCTGCAACCCTAAATGGTAGGATCTCTAAATCCGAAAGGCCTGGTGCCATCTCCAGAACTCTTGCACCATGAGTGGGATCAAAAAGATTTTTGGACGGATTCTCTGGGTGCGTGACTCCTGCAGGGTCACGACCCACAATGTAAAAGTTAGCTCCTGCAGCCATCCTTGCTTTGGCATGCCATTGAACCTAAAACAGCATTTTATTAGTCATGAAAGGGAAAACATAAAAACAATACACATTCAAACTTCTACACCTGCCGCTGTTTCAAATGCAGATGCAAAGTAGTGATTGCCAGATATAATAAATCAGCGTCATACATTTGTACCTCACTTTTCTTTTAACAAGAGGAATACACTGTGTAAAATTATGATCTGAAATAAGGAATGATGATTTTAAACGCAATTTTTGAGATATTTTTTTCCCTTTAATTTCAGCATAATTAAATTACTTCAAAATTAGTTTTACTCCGATTACACATATAATTTGGTAGGATTAAGCAGAAAGTACAACAGTCCAGGTCTTAAACCTACTCATACATATTTCAGTTTGCCAGAGGCCCTCCAGACGTTACATTTGTCATCAATCAAAAGTCTGTTTATGTGGGTTACATATTTTTAACATTTCCCTGGGGGGAAACCTGAAGACTAAGTAAACAGGTGCCTGTTAACACAGTAAATCTGAAAGTGGTTGTTATGGACTACACAAAATCGTACACTTCTAAGTATATTTTAAAAATATTTGATGTGCTCAGTATGATTTTTTCAAAAGAGAATCTGCTGAGTTGACTGTGTTTCTTGTGTGTAACAGATCCATGATTAAATTTGGGGTTCAATAGGGTACTCAAATGTGGGCTTGCAGGTTCATATTACCTCTGCTTTTTGTGATGAGAGATGATTGAGTGCTTGTGTTGAGAGAGTGAGGATATTGAGAAGAACATTCTCAAGGCAACCTGTCAGATATTGAACATTTTGAACTTTTAGTGGGACATGTCAATCTGCCACTAATATTCCGTGAATTTTCAAAGCCTTTGTCAAAATATTAATGTACAGCCAATTTTGATAGAATTCAAGTCGAGAAAAATGATGCAAAAACCGTGCCATTAGACTTACCTCCGTGGGTCCAGCATACAACATCGGTGAAGGGAAGATGGCTAGAAGAGTAGAGTCTGGTTCCAGGACTCCTTCATTTAAAACAGCTTTATGTTGCTCAATGCGCACAGGGAGTGGAACATCATCATCTTTGGTCCAGCCTCCAAGAGGATGCAAGAGCAGAACAGGCTTCTTGAATCCACGCTCCAGGAGACGACGCTTTGTGTCCTTAAAATTTGAAACAAATGTTATTTAAATATGAATAATGACAAAACACTTTCTTGGTGATTGATATGTGGTATTAGAGTAATTTATAATGATTGTCTTGTGAAGCTTAGAAGACATCATCAAATTGATTCAGAATTTTTTGAATTGTTACCTCACTTACAGAAAATTTTTAAGTGAGGTGAATTTACTTTAAAAAAGAAAAGATCTCAAAATTTTGAAATTAAGGCATTTTTCGGTAAAAGGATGTATGAGATTTAAGATGCTGCTAAGATTGTGTAACATAGTTCTCTAGTTGTAAGTAACCTAATCGGACAGTTCTTCCATGAATGTTTCCCTGAATCTGCTCCAAATTTCTCCTAACTATTGTAAGGAAGTAAGTTGGCTGTAAATGAATTTCATCTGCCGCAAATACTATAAAAAATTGTGCAATTTTATCAGCATTGCAAGCCCCACTTGCCCTATTACCAAAAAAGTAATTAATCATTAAAAAGTAATGCTTTTGGTACAAATACTCTGATCTAAAACCTTGTCTTAGATATCAGTGGCTACAGTTGAAAAATGCAACACTTCAAATGCCAAATTATGTTTCAATTTTTAACTCAAAAACTTGCTGAAGTATCTTTTAGAAATTTTCTACAAATATTCTTGGATGAATGAGGAACATTCAGAAAAAATTCAAGAAAAATCTATTAGTTAGCTTTCTATAAAAAAATATTAAACAAAAGGCGGAAATTCGCGATGTTGCAAACAAAGTTATACATTTTTCGACTTAAGCAAATATTGTGAACTCGAAAACATTATTGCTGTCTCTCGAAAAGCTGTATCACCTGCATAAGAAGAGCATGCCCATTATGAATGGGGTTCCTGAGTTGAAAAGCAAACACCGCATCTGCTTTCATTGACTTCCACCTGGCTCGGAGTTCGTTTGGAGTTAGTCGATACTCATCAAGACCATCATTCCATTGTATCCGTTCCAAAACCTCTAGTTCTCCTCCTACTAACCAATCTCCACTCTCATAAATCATCTGAAAAGAAAAATCAAATGGAAGATTAGGGTCAAACAGCAGAAAATGGCTCACACTCATAAAAAGGTAAAAGAGCCAACAGCTTTTCATGAACATCCAATCAGATCATTCACTTATTATTTAAGTGATTGCGTTTTTCCATGCAATTTTAGCTTCCGTAGATCTTACTGGCAACATATCACAGATATTGGTGCTGCGAGACATGTTGGCAATTTCAAGAAATTTAAAATTGAAAAATTGCACTAAAGCTCATGAAGCCCCAGCTGTCACACTTCCATTCCCGACTGCACATTCGTTAACATCAATGAATGAATAATTGAACTGCTAGTGTGACAAAAGCTCGATACAAATTTACTTTGAAATCGAATGTTGAGGCCAAAAATCACTTAAATCTTTTTTTTCTAAGCATGCCGTCCTGAGAAGATTCTTGCTTGAGATGACTCATATCTCAATTTTAAAGAATTTTTCATAGTTTCCTCTCCTAATTGTGATTCATATTTAACCATAATTTTTTCGATTCATTTATTTATATAAATGGACCGCTATATTGGGTCAACAATCAAACAATGTAGGTGATAAATATTTCTAAAAAAAATTACACATACAACAAGGTAGAAACATTAGAAATTTCCAGTTTCAACTTAAAGGTGAAGAACCAACATTTTCCGATCAGTTGATTCAAACTTCCCACCATTCATACTCTTTATAACTCACTCCACAAATTAAACCTTACGTCACCTTGTAATTTAAATGTCCACTGAAAAAAAACTGATCAGTGCTTTCAGTTTCTTACACAAAAGTTGATGAAAAAACTTACAAAAGTTCTACTCTGTTTGCCGCACTGCAGTATGATGTACTTACTTTGATGTGTGGGTGGTCTTTGTGGGTCGTGCCAAACTGACGAGCCACCCTCTCTTCTTTAGGATGGGGATAAAAACTGGGAGTTCGAAGGATGGCATGCGGTTTTTGGTTGTGCCACAGGGTAAAGGCACTGCATCCAAAAAGCCGGTCCTTGTCTTCTGTGGTAACTGGTAAGACAATTGCTATGGACAAATTTACATCGTCTGCTAAGCTATTGAAGTGAAGGGCCTGAATAACCAATAAAATACAAAAGTTAATAGGGGTACCATATCTTAATTTCAAAACCTGGAGAAAATTGTGACAAAAGCATAAGAAAAGTCAGAAAATATTTAATGCAAATTAAAAAATCTTAGGAATGAAAAAGCACACTAAAGTGTTATGTAAGTGCCAGCAATTCGATGAAATTTTAAATTCATGAAACTTTCCAAGAATCCTTCAGCATGATTTGGATAATAAAACTGTAATAACTTTTTTAGAAAACTAGAATATGATAATGATAGAAACATTTTTTTTTTGTCTGGAGAAAAATGGCATTAATAATCTAGAGAATTAGTCTAAATCTAAATAATCTGTAATCTGTTTTACAATAGATAGCTCAGCTTACCTGTAAGAATTGATCCTCTGTCATGAAACCTTTTAAAGGTGTTGCCCAACCCTCTGCTAAAATTTGCACCCATTGGAGATCAACAGCTGAAATTTCTAATCGAGGCAGTTCCATTGCTTCAGCCTTGGCTACGGAGATTCTATTTTCAGGCACAAACAGTTCTGGAATCATACCGCATGCTTCGTTCCTTTTAGGAATGATTTCCTGTAAAATAAACATTTAAATTAAGGAAAAAAATTATATTTAAAACCTATTCCTTAAAATTACATGGTAGGTGCTTATGAAACAATAAACCTGTACAAATACACTGATTAGAAAATACCGTACGATTAATACCTACTATTTATAGCTGAGAAATGAGGTTTTTTGAGGAAAAAACAAAACACGAGGAATAAAGTTTAAACAATACAATGGTAAAGTGTTTTCTCCAACTCAGTCATCCATTAGGTAGACCCGAACAGAAGCATGTTATGAATCTTCGGAAGAAATGCTTCATTGTGAGCTCTCTTCAATTAAAATTCGGCTTGAACAATTGTCAAGATTCTCAATTCTTAGAAATTTTCTAGGCCCTGGGAATTGACTTTACTTTTCTCCTCTCTGTACGAAGAAGCACCTAGGCTTGCCTGGTATTCTCAGTTCGGCTGGCTGAATTATAATAAACTTCCAACGTCTTAAATGCAACAATAGAAACTTTGAGACATCACTTTTATAAAATGTGAATTAGAATAATGAATAATAAAATTTTAGAATAATAGTTTTAAATCCTTTGTAGAGAATTATTTTGAATAATACGTACATGTTCCTCTAACAGAGCAACGACTTGCATGAAGCTTTCTTCTACACTGCAGTCGACGGTTTTGACGACAAGTTCAGGCGACTCTGGTTTCTGGTATTCCTGATCGACTCCGGTAAAACCTGAAATTTAATTTACACTATTAATACTTACAAAATTAAAAATGGGACGAGTAGAAATACTTTTAATGTTCTATCAACTTCTTTTTTGAATTTTTCAGGTCAAAGGGAATTCTTTTTTTAATTTCCTAATTTCCTAAACGGCTTAAATCCCCTCTCATTTCCTTCCTTTTAAGTGTATTTTGGGAGATGCCCCAAACATGTAGTCAGAGTTTTGTTTCGAGGGGAGGGAGGAGTTGGCTGGCAGAGTTGGAGACTTTCCTTTTTACTTTTCTAGGAGCTGGAGCTCCCCAAGTCCCCTTGCATTGCCGCCAAAAACAACTTCCGATTGTTATCAAACAGTTAGGTTACTTTTCGACGCTGCGTTAAAGTCTCCGAGGACAACAGCATGATTTTAGAAGCACCATATCCCTCATCCCTCATATGTATAGTTCTGGAAAAAAAAAAAACCATGCGATATTGACGAAAATGTTAATAGTGTGATCGGGATTTTTTAATGTTCAGGGCCAGGAAGACTAAATCTTTCTAGTTTAAGGTCGATCGCAAGGTGCAAAACCTGACCTCTAAATTCGACGATAAATCGTGAAAATTATATCGATGGCGAGACCTCACATCTCCGTTTGGGGACACCGATTCGATCGATAATTTTAAAAAAAAACCCAGTGTCAGATTCGATCGATATAAATCGATCGAAAAATAAAATTGTGAACCAATCGACGTGATTCCATCGACACCGATCCGATTGACAAAATTGGATCGACTAACATATTTGTCGATGGATTCACGGGTTTGTCGATCGGCTCACGGGTTTCCTCAATGGATTCACGGGTTTATCGATTGCATCACTGTCGATGGAATCAGGTGGATTGGTTCACGTTTTTGTTTTTCGATGGATTCACGTGGATCGAGTCCATAGCCTCCTCTGGAGACACTGTGGAAAATATCGAGGTGTAAGTGGGCAATCACATATAACTCGGTTTGCGACGTCGCAGACTTCCTGTCTTACTTTATTTTTTCCACGGAAAACTACTCAACGTCAATTCTTTAAAACTGCCGTGATTTTTCTTCTCTGTGCGAAGAAAATTCTTCAAAGAATGATGTCAATTTGTTCTCTTTTAAAACAATCCCTGGTAAAAATTGGCAGGAGAATCTGTGTCCCAAAATACCATAGACCTACAGCCGGCTGTAAGATTTCCAATAGCTTCTATAGCCGGCCACACAATTTCTTATAGCCGATGGCGATTAAGCAACAGCCAGGCGATAAAGTGTATGCTAAACGTTACTAATTACGGATGCTAGAACTTGGTGAGTTTTTGAAAATACTGCTCTCTTTTTGGGCCGTAGTATCTTGATTTATTTTGCGAGGAAAGCTCCGTACTTTTGATGGATGCCTGCCATTACTAATATATTAGAGTGCCTTCAGTTTCGTATGATACTGTGCAATACCTCTGGTGTGAAATAGTTGCTTCAAGCGCCGTGGCAGGCGGACAGCCAGCGTGAAACACGCATTGGCGCCTACAAACCTGACAGGGATACTTCACGCGTTGCGCAATGCGTGAAGTATCCCTGTTAGGTTTGTAGGCGCCAGTGCGTCGCCGCTCCGCTTTGTGTTAGGCTCTAATATTTAGTCTGGCGGAGTCACCGTTATTCCACTCATGATTTTGAAATGTTTGCACATCCTGTATGGATTATTCTCATTTTAATTGATGAAAAAAAAAATATGTATTAAAGGAAAATATAATAGTGTTTTGTAAATATTAAGGTGGTTCCGTATCAAACTTAATGCTTTCCAAAGCACACGAATTTCTACACAATTTCTTATAGCCTTTTATAATCGATGGCGAAAAAGCAACAGCCAGGCGATAAAGTGTAAAGCCCGGCGATAGGAACTATATCCCGGCTGCATACTTTTTTATCGCTTCGTATAGCCCGGCCGTATGATTTTCTCCGCATTCTACAACCAGCTGTATGATTTTCTGTAGCCTTCTTTAGCCGGCTATAAGAATTCCTATGGCATTTTGAAACGCAGCTCTTATCGCCAATTTTTACATGGGATAACATAGAGGCGGAGATTTTCCGACACCGCAAACGAGATATGTGATTGAGGACTTACGCCGTCGAAATCTGGAAAGTGTGCTTACCCTTGATGGTGCCCTGGCGGGCTTTCTTGTAGAGCCCCTTTTCCCTGACTTTTTAAAGTTCCCTGACATTTCCTGGTTTTCCCTGACTGTGCGGCAACCCTGTCGAATCCATGGCCTCCCCTGAAGATGCTAAGGAAAATCTGGAAAGTGTTCTTACCCTTGATGGTGCCCTGGCGGGCTTTCTTGTAGAGGCCCTTGACGTCCCTCTGCTCGCAGACGGTGAGGGGGGTGTCGACGAAGACCTCAAAGAAGGGGAGGTCAGCCTGCTGGTGGATCTGGCGGGCCATCTCCCGGTCGGCGGCGAACGGGGAGACGAAGCTGCAGAGGGTGATGACGCCGGAGTCGGCGAAGAGCTTGGCCACCTCGGCGACTCGACGGATGTTCTCCTCGCGGTCCTCCGGGGAGAAGCCCAGGTTCTTGTTCAGCCCGGTCCGGATGTTGTCTCCGTCGAGTCCGTAGGCCGGGATCCCGCGCGAGACCAGGTACGCCTCCAGCTCGAACGAGACCGACGTCTTGCCCGCCCCGGATAGACCTGCAACACAAAATCACACATTTCCGTTAATTACTTCACTTAGAAGTATTTTATAGAAAAACGTTCGAGTATACCTGAAGGCATGGCGTCCAGTTTTTTTTAAAACCGGGATTTATCAGGGAATGAAAATTTACCAGGAAAATCAGGGGAAAATCAGGGAAACTGTTCCGGAAACCGGGAACCTCTTCTCCAACCACCCAGGCATCATTTCGTTTTCAAAGGCGGTCTAATCTGACCGAGCGCTATTTGGCTACGTCCATCGGCCTTCGGCAAGTATCGCGCAATGTTATTGCACCTGAGCAGTGGCGTAACGGACTTCCGCTGGGCCCCCCTGCAAAATTGTTTCTAGCCCCCCCCCCCCCATGTCGATAAAATTCCAAAATCATCCCCCCTCCCGCCCCTCTACTTCCCTCACCCCTTCCCGTTTCTTGGCCCGAGAAATTTCAAATCACGGACTTGGACTTGGAATGCCTCTCCCCTCACTGTCCCGGATCCCGTACCCGATTAAATGGGGCCCCTAGAGGATCAAGGATCTAAAGGGTGGCGGGGGCCTAGCCCAGGCCCAAGCATCGAAGGGCCTCCAAGGGCCTTGTGGGCCCTTTAGATTCATGGATATCCCAAAGCCCGAAATACCTACGAAAAGTGACAAAAAAGAGAAAAATTTAGTAATCACTGAGTGGACATTGGAAGGCAGGGGCCCTTCAGCAAAAAAAAAGTTAGGAACAGTCCAAAAGAAGTATGAAAAATCCTGAGCTAACAATAAAAATCAGCGGAAGAAACCCCATGTTGGTAAGTAAAGGCCCAAAGTTTGAAACCAAAGCTAAGCATCAAAGAGACAGAAAAACAAAATTTCGGCGGCCGGGAGCCCGGAGTGCCCCCTAGGCGCTTGGGCCCCCCTGCATAGCAGGGTCTGCGGGGCGCCCGTTACGCCACTGCACCTGAGCCGCTTTTTTCTAAACTTTTTTAGTGCCGCATTTCAAAGCTTCAAATCATCAAAATAATGTAGAAGCTTCTGCTAACCAGATAATATCAACATCAGGAACATTTTTTGAATTAAAATTTTGAATGTGCGCCAAAGACATGGCTGTAAGATTAATTAAAATCTATATTCATACCTGAAACTCTGGAAAATTATATTCTTTTCTCCAAGCAGGTCCCGGGAAAGTGGGAAAGAACTTCGGTTTCTCATCAGGGAATGAGTTCTCGAAAATCAGGGAAAATCAGGGAAAAATCAGGGAATGAGCTTTGACAAAAAAAACTAGACACCATGCAAGAAGCAGAGGCTTGTCATACCGCTCTATAATTGGTTCATCGGTTTTAGGCTTTTAAAGGACCTTAAAAATCCAATCGGTTACTCTCAAAAAGACATAAGCGCCAAAAATGAGAGTACGAGTACGAGTAAAGTACTGTGAGAGAAAAAACGCTGCACCAATGAGAGCACAGATTTTCACACAACTTTTTTAACATAGCAACATCTCATTATAGATTACATGTATTGTACCATGTATTGTAGCAAAATTCCCGATATGTTGTGCGACGCGTCGCTCATCGCCAAGACGAAAATAACAAAGAAACTGGAACGCCTTCATCGTTTTGCTTATGCAAAAAAGGCGACCAAAAAGCACAAAAAGTTTCTTCCAAGCGGCACTGAAGGAGTCGCGTCCTCCTCGAGTAGCATTTGAAAGCTGAAAATAAAAGTTGATGCCCATCTTTTTATGTCCGTGCATTTTAAACCGGGAACAATGATCTTTTCTTCTTTTTTCTTTTTTATTCAAATGGCCCAAGCATGGTAATTGAAGGATCATTTTCAATTGTAGGAGGAGAAAATACGAGATTCACGGCAGACAGAATGCCACATCCGCACGTATTTCTTAAAAAACTTTTGTAGGTGTTGAAAGTAAAAAGTGAATTTTATTTTCCCAGAAGCATACCAACGGACATATTTTTGCAAAATTTTCAGGAAAATGTTTGAAAGAATAAAGAAAAATCCCACTTAATTGAGTGAAAAAAAGAAAAAAGGAGAAAAAAATTAGGCCTTCAGTAGAGTAAAATAAGTCAGGAGATTTGCGGCGTTGTGAACCGAAATTGCAGTTGGGCGGTTTCATTATCGATGTATAAGATTGTAGGTGAATATTCAGTTTGTCTAGACGAGGAGAATTAATTGCCGAATTTCGAGAGCAGTAAGTCATGGTGCAAAAAGATATTTTAACGGAAAGACCGATAAAAACACGGAAAAAAGGATGAGAAATATAGCAGATCATCCAAAGTTAATATGCATGCATAATTGCATAGTAACCAGTGAGCAAACGTGCCCAAAGCACGGACAAGAGGCTAATTTCATGGGTTAGGATACCTAATTCAATGAGGTGCGACTCCACATCAAGGGATAGTTCATCGTTACAGTTAGGATGCAAAATAACTGCGTTTCTGTAACTAAATCCATTTCTTGATGCATATCCAACTGGATTGGGTCCTAACCGAACACTGGCTGACGTTTTCTCGCTGCAGTGTAACACATTTCCATCTCTAGATTCGACTGCGAGGGGGAAAATGTAACTCGTCGGATTGCGTCTCCGCAAGTGTGAACAGGGACTCTTTTTAAAACGCACTTCAATTTTTCCCAGTCATAATTGATTGCATAAGAAGGTGACTAGAATTCTTGCCAAAGCACGTGCCAGGGTCACAATGCATGTACCCACACATCTTGTGCCGTAGAGGGTACGCTGCAAGTTTTTCCAACCGGAGAAAAATTATCTCAGCACAAGCGATATTCTTCAAGTTCTGCGTTATATGTTACTGAAAAATTACTGAATTTACTATGGAAAAACCGCTACAATCTCAAGCTGAGAACTTTCCTCGAAAAATGTCATCCTCCTCATCTCCTCTTCATGCAAGGTGATAAGTTTTTTTGAATTCCGAAATCTCGTGATTTCTTAGGGATTTAGAACTTACAATTTCTTAGGGATTTAGAACTTACAAGACTGTTATTAGACAAGTTTTGAATTGGATATTCCCTAGGAAGAGGCGAAAAAGACGTCCCTTGCAAAGGGCTGCAAGGCGTCGACGAAGAGATTGTAAGATGTCAGTAGTTGCCCTATAACCTTGGAAACAGGCTGCAGTTGTAGTTTTTAGAGTCTCCTTAAGCATACAGAGAGTAAAGACAATGCAAATCCATCTCTGATAGGTTCCCGTAGTTCAGGCCTTCACAGTGTCACAAACGGGAATAAAGATGAAATTCGGGAATGGGTTGATCAAAGATTACAGCAAATGTCCGATTTGTGTAATCTTCATTCGCGCTTGTGACATCCACAAGCCGCGTTGTCTAAACTCTCTCTACAAAGGGACTCTAGTGGCGTTTGGGTGTCGCAGAGCCTTAGAGTGCGCTGTAAAGCAACATCGATGTAAACGAGAAATTAAACTCCTTTACTTTCAATGTTTTTTTTTTTTTTTTGGGGGGGGGGGGGGGGGGGAGGGGCATAATTTTCCATGAAAAAATGATTGCAAAAAAATAAAAACTGGCAGTCTCTTGAAATCGAAAAAATTCAATTTTCTGGCTAGAAGCAAAAATTGAATGGTTCCTTAACAAAATCTCTCGACTTTTCAGGTTCGGAATTGTATTCCCTGATGAATATTCAAAGAACTTATCGCGTCAGTCATGAGAATTTCAAAACCTGTGAAAAATCCCCAAAAATCCATACGTAATGCACCACTTAAATCCTTTGAGCCATCTTTTGTCACTGCATAACGCTGTCTAGAACCTCTATTCGACCCCGTGGAGCGTAGCATTATGACTCCCTCTCAAGGCTTGAAGGCCGCAAAAAATGTATCTTCATTGGATAAAATCAAACATGAGTGGACGATTTGCAACTCTGCATTTAATGCTTTTTCTTATTACACCACTGATCTGCCCACAAAAGTTTATTGTTTTCCCCCGTGGGCCTCCCGCAGGTGATCTTCGAAACCTCATCAACATCTCAAATAAAGACGTCAAGCAGGGCTCTTCTGTCGCAGAGCTCTTCAAAACATTACCCACCAACCGCATCGAATGACGATTTTGTGCCGCTCGTGGCTTAATTGACAGTGGCGTGGCGTGCTTTGCGATATATCGATTGATCTGTCATTTAAACCTATGGAAAAGGATCGATAAGTAGGGTGTTCGAAACCAACACCTGAATAATCGATTCTTTACCATAGCTTCAAATGGTAGAATATCGTTAATCATTCACGCCTCGCCACTGCAGTGATTGAGTGATTGACTATTCGTCTTGCGAGCCACAGCATCACAGGCACTCATTGTCACCTCTCGAGAGGCTAGGCAGGGAGCATCTTGTTACGTGAGTGCGAATTTCCTTATCAATGGAGATGTTGCAAGTATGAAGAATTTGCGATTTGACTGTTGAGTCTGATGTAAAAGTTCGGGAGAAACACGATGGTACCACTGGTTTTCTCTAAAATCAACTCCCAAGCTCAAAAAAAGCTCTCAAGTTGAGGCCAAAATGGAGGGGATATCCCACGCAATCCTGAGAATTCTACATCAAGACCAACTCTCCATGTAAAGATAGGGAGCAAATACATTAGCAAAGATGCCGTGTTTTCAGTTTTGGAGTCCCCGAATAAAGTGGCAGCCCTGTCAATGTATTTGCTCCCTATCTTTACATGGAGATTTCGTTTTGATGTAGCGGTGGACTCTCAGGATAGCGTGGGATATCCCCTCCATTTTGGCCTCAACTTCAGAGCTTTTTTTGAGCTTGGGAATTGATTTCAGAAAAAACCGGTAGCACCATCGTGTATATCGCGAACTTTTACATAAGAATCAACAGTCAAATCGCAAATTCCTCACACATGCAACATCTCCATTCACCTGTCCTAAGAACAACGAATGAGCGTTCAAAAGAGGCCAAATTGCTTCAGGGATAATGCTTTTTGGGAGAGAAGCTAAGGGTTTCTCTTCTTGAAATTTTCGGATAAGTGAGACGAAGCTGCGAGGAAAATTCTCTGAAAATTTCGACGAGAATATTCACGGATTTTTCAAATAATTTGTATTAGAATGGAAGATATTTGACGGCGACTAAAAGTTCATACGAAGTTTTTTCTTGGCACGATAGAATTCTTGAGCGCGCCGTGATGCCTCTCTTTCTTCTTCCTGTGATCATTCTTGATAGGAAAATTGCGCATCTAGGACAGAGTGAAGCTCTTTAAACGGACAATTGATGGGGATAAAAAACCGTTTTTCTTTTTCAAGTAGTCAACTCGTTTCATTCAGAAGTACAGAGGTCAATTGGACGGCATGAAACGGACGGCATTTTGCATTTAGAAACTATAATTTCAGGCTCATCTATAAAAGCACCTGCGTGCATAAAGAAACTCATGGCGAATATGCTGTTTCTGAATTGAGCCGGAAATCATAGTTCCTAATTGCAAAATGAAGTCAAAATCCACAGGAATCAAGTCACATTTTTTCTGCTAAAAACTTTATGTCGAAAAAAATATTTTGAACGTTATAATTTATCTCTAACTTTGAGTCTCGCGGGAGACTACAACTTCAAATCTCCGTGTTTGGTTCGATCTCGCTTTGACTAGGTTTCTTTCTGGTAAACTTGGTCCAAATGTGCGTGGCAAAAATCCTGAACAGACGGTGTCAGGGACGGTGCCTGGAGATTAGCAAAAAATCTGTCAGAAAACCAAGTTTTCACACTCAATTGCAGGGCCGGATCAAGGGGGTGGCTGCATGGGCCGCGGAAAATGGCGGCAAAATTTATGGGGCGGAAAATTTTGCAATCTTTTAGAATGTAGGTATCAAAAAATGAGAGAGAACAATCGGATTCAGAAAATAAATTACAAACTAGGAAAGGCGACAAAATCTCTCATTTCTTGAGGGAAAAAGTACAGTAATTTCTAATTTTGTCGTCTTTCGGTGAGAGAACACCTTTAATTAGTCGAGTTAAGAGAGAAACCAAACACGCCATTTAACCTGGAACGGAGCGGCGCGGCGGTCGGTATGAAACACATAGCGCCTACAAGACTGCATGAATACTTCACGCATTGCGTCAAACAGTGTGGTCAGTAGCGATCGGCGTGAAATGCATAGCGCCTACAAGACTGCACGAATACCTCACGCATTGCGCCAACATAGTGCGGTCGACGCGGCGGTGGAAGTTAAAATTTTTAACCACATTTATGTTTGTTCTTTCATAATTTTTTTTTTTCTTTCTTTTTTATAAATGGAAGGCCTTGTCCAAACAGGGATGGGTTTACGGAACTGAACTTTTGTTCGTGTTGACAGGGCTTTAACAAAAAATGTGTCCAACACGAGTAAACGCGTCTTATACACCCCTCCCCCACCGGCACTTGATGGTTTTTATAGATCGTATTAGACAGATCACACAGGTGAGATTATATTGATATCGATTGGTTCAATATGTAACCAAAGCCTCAAAAGTCAATTTAGAAATCTGAGGTAACGGGTCTTATGTGATCGAATTTTTATTCTCTCGAGTACCAAATGTCAATGAAAAGTGAAATTGTTAGGAATTTTCTCATTTTCAGCGTTTCCAAATTAGATCCTAAATTTTTTTTTTTTTGAGGTTATGTTCTACTGTTGTGAACCAAACGATACATCGAACCACTGTCGAATACGATCTAATGATGTTTCAAAACAAATGAGAAGGGGGCGGAAAAATACAGCGGCCCATGGGCGGCATGTAGGTAAATCCGGCCCTGTTCAATTGGATGTATTTATGCTAAAAAGAACTATGTCCATAGGGTTTGTGTGTAACATAGTTCCTTTTAGCATGGATACGACCAATTATAAAGGATGCCATTTGGAAAAAAACCTTCGATTGAAGTATTCGATCGCGGTGTATACCATCGGTCCTTACCTCGTTTATATAAATTCGTCGCCTACTTGACATAAGGGCGTAACGGAACTACACTCTGCAATGAACCCTGTTTTCCACACACTTCAATGCTTTTCCGGACTCATCTCAATGTGTAGTTACGCCCTTGTGTCAGTCAAACGGTTAATTATATGCGTAGAGCAAATCTAAAAACGGGTTTTTCTGCGGGTGAAATCCTCATGAGTTTGAAGGCCCGTCAAAGCCTCGAAATTTTGACCAAATGCGTAATTATTCTGTAGCGTTTTTTTTTCCCGAATAAATTGGAATATATTCAGCGTGTCTTGTTAAGTTAGAACTATTATCATATCACTTTACTTAAATAAGCCCTTAATGTACCCGTAAAATTACCTAATCCTAGTTCGGCGCACATGCACTATACTATTTCCTGCTCACCACGCGATGCTTTTGGTCCAGTATTTTTACAACCGAATTGAGAATTAAGAAAAGTCAGAAAATATCAATTATGTGTATGATTGAATAATAATTTAGCACTACACAGATGTCAAGAGTAATATATATCGCCAGGGCTCTTAGAATTAATGATGCAAAAATGGCTACCTTTTCACGGCATTTTCGCATCAGAGGTATCATGTTACTATGCATTGAACAGCAAAGGACAAATTGCGGTTACATCATGGGCACAGTGATGCAATACCGCACAGGTCAATAGAAACCGATGTGGTAGGACCATTCATCCAATCTATTGGTCGAAAGCCAATGGAAGATTCATTGCTTCAAAAATGATGGCAGGCAAATGGTCACGCTCAAACATTCAAGTCTTAAACAAACTAAACGTATCTTGAGGAAAACTTTTGAGGTCTAAGATTAACGCACATTTTCTTAACAGGATAATACACCATGATGTCGCAAAATAACTCTCATCCCTTGTCATTGCGCTCTGCATTACGCTGAGTTGGTCTCGGTTGACTTTGTTACCAATAGCCAAAACAAGCTTTTAAAGTTTTCATCACGACTTTGTTCTATAAATATTCATATATTGTTCATAAACAAACCATGAACAATCTCGAAAATGTGTAACTATTTTGTTCACTAGACATTTTTAGGGTTTTCATTGGATTCCCTCACCTAAATTAATTTTAGAGGAGTCATCAATGTGACAAATATTGGAACTTTTGACTTAACGTTAGAGTTCAAACATTTTATAAATACGGTAAATACCGGTAAAAATTTCTAGTCTATATTTTTCAAAACCAGAAATGATATCTGAATGATTGATAAACAGATGCGTTCATATAAAGTTCTGGGACGGAGCGATTATTATGCTAGACTGCTACGAAAATCAACGTTCTGCTGACCTACAGGATACAGTGAAATGAATTAACGAGGTAGTCGCGCTAATAAAATAGACGAACTATTCATTTTATGGCATCTTCTTTCCACTTCTGTTGCACGGTATTTGAATTACGGCAATTATTTTAGAGAGACAGGAGGCTTTGTCGATACATCAGGTACAGCGAATGGTCATTAAAAACAAATTCTCTCGTCTGACTTTTGACGCAACTAACATCAATGTGCAGAAATACAATGCCAATTAACAAACGACAAGTAAATTTTGCGAAGTGTTATCCTTCAAACATTCACACTGTGTAGAGGGTACGCCCAGACAAATAACTTCACCGCCAATCGTCAATAAATCGGACGTATTTCTATCAAACGGAACTACGTGCATTCAGACATGAGCCCTGAGACCCATAAGAATATATATGAATAACAGGGCTCACGTCATAATGCACATAGTTCCGTTTGACAGAAATACGTCCAATTAATTGGACGTTCGGATGGAGAAAGATCGATGAAAACAAAAACTTTACTTGTAACGGCCTATTTTTTACAAACCCAGAAATCACCGCTGACATTCATCTGTGTTCTGCGACGAGATCTTCATTTTGACAACTTCGGTCCTTGAAAACTTTTCCCGATTCGCATTTTTTTTTCCTGGAAAGATCGAACTCGTCCGCCGTCTTGCGTAAGATTGGAAAAAGGCCAAATCCTTCTCATTTCCCAAAGTTGTCGCTTTCAAAATTGCCAACAGCCCTTCCTCGAGATCACACTTTGGATTCGAACAATGGTATTTGATCCATTTACCGGTGGTTTGTGAGTATAATATTACTAATAATTGTTCACTATGAAATACTGATGAAAAATCGTCTTTCTTGCTAATGGTTGTTCAAATTCTGTTGAATCGTATTTTTAAGGAAAAATACAGTGACACGATTACTTTAACTATTCATATTTCTTAAACATTTTTGACGGGTGATAGTAGCAAACAATAAGTTCTTAAAAAAGAGAATGTGTATTTTCTTGATTCTTTAATAAAATAAATGAGACGAGGAACTTCGCACGGTTGAAAATTTTGATGAATATTTTTGGAATCACAACATGAATTTTAAGATTCCTGGGAGTCAACGTGTTGTTTCAAGATTCTTCAGAAAGATAAGAAAAAAAGAAAGAAAAAAGCTAAATGAGCTACCTAAGTCTCAAAATAATTTTCATTCTCGTTGACCTACTTTCTCTGTTATCTCGCAATGAAAAATTTGGCAAAACTCTAATATATGCCGCTCGAATGTCTTCCTTGAAAATCCAAAAGTTCTGAGATTCAAGTAGATATCAAGCGCATGCGCTAAATATTTATTTTTGACACCTGGAGTTCTGAGGTTATAACAAAATTAAGCATGATCATACTGTGCGTGCGACTAAATATTGTGTAGCACTTGTCGTTAATACTCAGAATTCATTTTAATCGTTACATAATAATATTTTATGTGGGATTATTTTCTTATCACTATTGGAGATGATAACAGCGGAAAGCTACCTTGACACTCACCTCTTTTGATACGTTTAAGTGTTTGATGCACTTCAGTCTGTGAGTGCTGATAAATTGCCCTAAAATAATTCACTGTGAATTGAAACCTCTTGGGAGTTCTGGGGAATTGAGTTCTGCTTAAAGAGAAGGTTTGCCACATTTAACCAAGTACATCTGATCATTTTCACTCGAATCTCGGTACTAAAATTCAGAGAATCTAGACCCTATCCTGGTTGAGAGGCCATGCATTCATTTTTCAAAATTCTTTTCAACCAAATCTTTAAAAATTGCGGAGTTTTTACGTTTAAAAGTACGGTTCATCGATCATTTTTAGCGAACATAATGCGACAGCTGTGCTCGTCCACAACGCTTGGGAGGAAATAATCTCTGGCTCTAAGATTCTCATAAAAAAGAAGAGGAAAAAAAATTCCCTAATTTACGATATTTGCTAAGGGATCTTCAAAAAGACTGGGTGTTTGAAAGTTTTAAAAGATGGGTTTTTTGTCATGGGAACGGAGTTCCCCATGATATTAGAATCGTTCCGTTGCTTTCGCTATGGGATTCCCTATACCTCTGCGACCTTGAGCGTTTCGCCCAGTCTCCGATTTTTGGTTGATTTTCCGATGTATCAAAAACCGTTGTATTTTTCAGCCAATCATGTCTCTACGTCAAGTTGTGTTGATTTCTAAAATTCGCTTTCAGCGAGTTTATTTCCACCTAGAGATGTCGTGTCTGACTGGTAAATCTGCGCAGAACCACGAAGTTCCGTTTTTAGGCAAATTCTTTTTTTTGGGAGGTTCCGATTGGTTACTTTTCGCCATCAGTTTTCTGTTCGTTGGTGCAAAAGATCGCCTACCTCGTTGCTCTTGAGAAGCCGCCATTATCCCACCTCAAATTTTACAAATAGAAATAAAGACATAATAACCATCGTACAAGGTGGACAATTGCTCTGGAGGACTCGGTACGGACAAATAAGTCAAAATCAGAGCTCGATTGATTGATTTAATTCATGGATACGCAAATATTGCCTTAGCTCAACTGCCGCGATCGGAATGCATGATGGGATGAACCTCGAGACACATGATAGCATAGGCAAACAATGTCTCACAGAGAAAGGCGCTTAGCTCGTTTCTCTCATATCGAAGACGCGAATCGCTCAAGGACAACTCTTGTGATAAGTCCCGCCCATCGTCCGAGTCTGTTAAATGCTATGTTTTTTCTGGCAGCCGCGGATCTGTGGTAGCCTAGTTGACTGAGGCGCCCCATTTTTTTTGTTAAGGTGCGGGCAATAGGTGATCGGGAGTTCGATACCCGGCGATGGGAGTTAATTTTTAATGGTTGTATTGAATGTTTTAGACCAATCATCAAAAAATAATTAATACTAGATGATAAATGTACGAACATTTTCTCGTGAGTTAATATGTTAAACAAAAATACTGGAATATACCTCCTTCATATAATCAGCCACATGTTTCCCCAATTTAATGACGTTATTTTCTTTTTTTCAATAAAGTTTATTTGCATTCAACGTTCGTAAGTTAAGCAAGATGTACCTATTGATACAAATAGAAAGACATGAAAATAGTATGTCTAACATTTCAGTTGTTTTTTTTTTTTATTTTTTTTGTTTTTTTGTCTTTTCAATAAAACAAATTGACTTGGACTAGAATCAGTGTATCTCTGAAGACAAAAGCTAAGTTTTGTGATACAGAAATACTAATATATTCATCCGTTATATAATCAGGGAGATGTTGACCCAAATATTGATGTATATTTTCTCTGTTCGCCCAAATTAATGATGGTATTTTTTTTTTCAATGCAAGCAATGACATGAAAGTAGTATAGTGCACATCGAACATTTTAGTTACATCTATTTGAATGAAAAAACGGCAACTTAGGCGGCACGTAGGTCACTTATGATGCGTATTCGGGCATATGTGTAGAGTAAAAATATCATACTTTACGCCGAAAAAGCGAAACTGAAAGTTAAATGCGTTAACTTCCGAAAACCATGTATAATCCAACGAAAAGAAATAATTGGTACATAACAGCTTTCTTGTATGCAAAGAAAAAAAAATTAAAAATGTTAAAAAAGAGATGTTGACACAAAATTACATAGCCCCTTCAATTCTGAAGATACTGCAAACGAACTGTACCTTAAAATTTTCATATCCCAGAAGCTAAAGTTCCCATGACGAATATTGCTATCGCTAGCGATTGCAAAAACCAACTTGTTTTTATTTGCTTTCCTTACAGCTTATTCCTCGAAAATTTCATGCAACAATATCATCTAATTTTCTCCTGAGAAAATCGACGAAGGTATACACCTCCGAAAAAAAATTTTTTTTAACCATTCAAGATTTTCTCTGGCTACTAAAAATTTTCCTTTAACGATCGAAAATTTACTAGCATGCGTAAAAAAGGAACAATTTTGAAATTTCATATTGAAATTGTGATCACTTCTCGTAAGAGTCAAGATTTTCTGAAATTTTTATTTCAAAAGGCTCAAATGCTGGTAAGAAAACAGATACGAATAAAAGCACGGTCTAATCCATGAATTTATTTAATCACACACCCGTTCCCTCTAGAATTTTAAAGTGATAAAATTCTTTTCCCAGATTTTTAGGCTAATAGGCATCTTTCTCAGGGAAACATCGAAAATTTTACAACACCGTAATAGTGATGACGTTTTGTCATAGACGTTTGTTTTGTTTTTGTTTTCTCCTGCGGAGCAATAATTGCAGGTCAAATCGCCTTCAACCAACAGAATAGGCAAACCGCGTTCCTACGAGCATTAATAGTGGTATCACAATATCGCGACTATGGACCGCATCCATGGACGTTCCTTGATCAGCTTTTCTCCTCCCAATCTTAAGGACACTTTCCACGAACCTTAAGTAAATTGAACAGATTAACTTCCCAAAGCTAATCTGGCTCTATCCCCAATAGAGCCTTGCAATGGATTACAGTGTATACCATTACAACAAATACAGAGGATACCAAAGAAAATATACAGCAGGTTTTGCATATTATAGTATGGATTCGTGCCTGCGTTAAAGTTTGTCAAAAACACAGATTTTTTTTTCTTATTTCTATTTTGTACTTTTTGCTATGACAAATCATGGAAAACTCTTAGATCTGTCTCTAAAGTTATATGGATGAATTCGTATTCCGAATTTGGATTTTCTTTCCTTTCCTAACATCACCGATCACCGCATGTCAAATGTTTCCTTAAACCTCATTTTATTTTAAACTATATGGGGCTATGGAGATGAGCAGATAAGCATGACTATGAATGCGATCTTACTCGATCGGGTGAAGTTTTTACTGTGATACAACTATTCTTACTCAAGAGAGCGCGTTTTGCCTACACAGTCAAATGAAGGCGTTTCTCAATTTGATCGATTAACAGAAACCATTTGCGTGTGTTGCCGTTTTCGGAGAATTTATCGGCGCTCTACAAAGCTGCGAGCTGACCACTTGAAAATAACTTCTATCTCCCCAGATAACATCGGAAAAACAATTCTGCGCACATTCAATAAGGAAAAGTAATTGGCAAATACTGATGCGTTGAGTCGCGCCAGTTTAGTAACTGGCCTATTAATGCTTCCATTATCGATTGATGTCCCTCTACGCTTTTCCTCCTTATTCTGACGATTGAGAAATACCGGATCGTTTTATTGTCTCACAAAAATACCTAATCGGAATGGGGGGAGGGGGGGGAGTTTCCCTACGACTCGAAAATTTTTACGATCAAGGTAGTTTCAGAATGTTTATCCTATCGAGGTACGACCTGAGCCATTTATTTGCCCTTCTCTCTACCACGCTATGCGTCTATACATGGTGCCTACATTTTACAATACGAAACTACTCTCTAGTTCATCCATAAAAACGCTCATCTGCATAAAAAAAACTGAAGGCACGTGTGAAGTTTTAAAAATGAGCCAGAAATAGTTCCTAAACGATAGTGTAATCCACAAAAAAATTAAATTTTGAGTTTTTCTTGACATGAGCTATCACTTTTAAATCGAGTATAAAGAACTCATAAAACAAAATTTTCAATCCGCGAATTCACGATTCACTCAGAGAAAGGATTAGACCACAGATTTCAAGTTTCTTTCATCTCACTGATCCTCTGGCACGACCAAATGGCACGCCCATTTATCTTCGATTAAGTTTGAAAAAAAAAAGAAAAAATTCGGAGAAGGGTCTTACCTGTGAACCACACGGTACATCCTCTGAATCCTCTGATATTTCCAAGGACTTGCCCTCTCTTATCTCGAGAGACATGATGTTTTTGTGCCGTTACATTTGTTGCCACTTGAATATCCTGAAACAGAGGAAAATTAATGCTTTTATTTGAGGAATATATACACATTTTTAACCACAAAGAGTTATTAATGATAATCCAACCCAAGCGAAGTTTAAATTCGATAAATTTCAAATAGAGCAATTTAAAAATAATTTCACCGATAAAACAATAAATCAAGTGCATTGACGGTAAAAGAGGCATTGATAAACCTCTTTCCCTTTTTTTAAAGCACTACATGTCACAGGACATTTGTTGATTTTTGCATTATTTTAAATACGCACACGAAGGTTCCGCGAACTAAATCAATGTTTTTAAACTTTGCCGTTCAGTGAGCGGGGAAAAAATGAAAATTTTTAGACCTATACTTCTGATTATTAAAGTTTTAATTCGTCTTCTCAGATGGAGACAAGAGGAACTGACCTGAATTATACAATCCAAGTAACAAGTAACAAGGAAGTTATTTGGTTGTTTAGTTGTAATGTTGAATCTTGAATGCAGCCAATTTCTGAGATATTTCATCGCTACTCAAATCAACCGGAATTTTAGATGACACCGTTGATGATACACAAAATAACACGATAAGGTACTCTTATGAGTCAGTGAAAAATTATTTAGGGAGTTTTTTCTTTGCAGGAAACGAAATCTTAGGGCGTTCAGATACAATCGATTGGAAGTGCACTACACAGCAGTATGCAGGCTGTATAATCAGCAATAATGCCTGTTATAATTAGCAATGTGATAACAGGAACTCAGCCCGGAGGTAATCTTGGGGTTAACTACGCTGGCGCGCATTTTGTGATAAATTACGGATAATCAAAGTTCAACAAATCACCAGGGTGAGCTTTCAAGGTTCTAGGATGAACAGATTCGAGAAAAGAGGAAATGCAAGGAAATGACTGGTGCGAGTCCATCGACTACGCTTAAGGAGGATCGGAGGAAAAACACTTACGCTATTCTGAGGGAAACGAAATTACAAGAGGATCGTCTGGCTGGATAATTAAAATTTTTAAGATAAGTTGATTGAAACAGGTGATTCAAAAACACACCATCTCCAATTTTCTTACTCTTTCCATCAAGGGTGAATTATTTTTACCATGTTTCTCAAACCAAAAAGTAAATGAAGACTTTTAATGTTGCTGACCGACAAAAAAGAACTGCGAAGTGTGAGAATGAAAGTAGTGCAAAAGTGCATCCGGAACAATGTAAAATACTTCAAAAAATGACCTGACCTTTAAAAGGATTTGGAAGTTGGCGGAAATGAACGTCGAACTTTAAATAATTGTGGTACTCACGACTATATTTCAATCAAAAACTCGTAGACAGCAGCACCTCACCATTCACTAAAATCGTCATAATTTCCTACATTTCTGAGAAAACGAGATGATTTTGGTCTCAATTCATAGCTTGAGATCTGATCTTTGACACGAAGTCAATAGCATGTCTCTAGCACTTTCAATAATTTTAAAAAAAGTATGGTATCACTCTGATTTTCGGCGGACGACCCACGTGTGATCATGCCATAGAGTACATAGAGTCGTAATGTAAATGGGAGAGCTGGCGCCATGTTCTGCTCGACGAATTCCGAGCCCGGTGTGCGCCGAGTTCGGGTCGCTTTTTCGATACATTTTCGATCCAAAATGGCGGTAAGGAATACGTGGTAATTCCTACCTCCGTTATTGTTGTTGTTGTTGTCATCAGATGGCCGGGTACCCGTGTATCGCAAACAATCGATTATGTATCGAAAAAGTGACCCAGCGTCACACAGGAGTCTCGGAATTCGGGACATGGAAAATGCTTAAAAGTGGCGCCAGCTCTCCCAATTACATTACGACTCTATGTACTCTATGAATCATGCACTTTGGTCTCTGCGGAGATCTAGATCTCCAACTGGACATGTATTATGGAGAAGCTATGAAGCTAAACCGCGCAATTGCATTGCTTTCGTCCAGTGGCGAGGCGTCAATCATCAATTATCGATATTTCTCCATTTGAAGCTATGGTTAAGAATCGATTGTTAAGGTGTTCGTTGCGAACACCCTATCCATCGATCTTTTTTCATGGGTTTAAATGGCCGATGAATCGATAAATCGCAAAGCACGCCACGCCACTGCCTCCGTCGTTTCCCTGAAATCGCCGTGATATACTCCACTGATTTCAAGTTTGCTTCCTTCTATTTTTAGTTTTATTTTTGTCAATTGTTTTGCATCATATCGCATTAATTATCACCACTCTCTTCAGCTGCATTAGAGACCAATTTGACAACACAAAAACTGGCCAATATCGATTGTGAGAATATTTCTGGCGACTTTGGCTCGACAATTGGACATGTATGGAGGAAAGATTCCTAGGATATAAAACCCCTTAATTTTTTGCCATCATCAGAATCTTCTTTTCCATTTCAACGGCATACTTTAATTTTTTTCTCGTTGTTTTTACCTTCGAAGGGGGGGGGGTATTGCCAGTTTTTTCTTGCTTTTACCGCTCTTTCTCGCCTCATCTCATTATAATGACGTTTTATTTGGGCTTTGAATGGGATTAATGTGACAACACAGGAGCTGGTCAAGACTGATTGTGAGAATAAAAAGTGAAAGGCGGGCATGGCGCGCGTGCTCTTGAAATGCGCGTGTGCGCGGCTGCGGAGATGGGACGCGCGCGCGTCGCGCCAGGGGCAACGATCACTTCCTCACTTGCACCGCGGATAGTAGCAACAGCAACGTCCGACCGGACTGGTACTGGTCCAGCACGCCTCCGCTTCCTCGTTTATACTTGCCCGCACTCCGCGCCTAGTTGTCTCATCCCTTTCCATTCCATTTTTTTTCAAGGAAAAGACTCATTTTTTGAAAACCCCAAAAATGTTCCTATTTTTAATAAGTTAAGGTACTTGCATCAGCAAGCAGAGACACGTGTTTCCTGCTTTAAAAAAAAGAATAAATAAAAAAAAAGTTTTTACTCAGAAATGAATGCGGCTGCCCAAGGGAAAAGGGACTTACGACGAAAGCTCCGATGTTTCAATATGGGAAAAAACATCTCTAGTCGAAGTTATCGATTTCCTATGTTTGGGACTAACCGCAGGAGAAGGGACCTTTGACCAAAAAAAAGAGAACTCAAAATTGAGTAGTTTAGTTGATACCGGATAATAGAGGGATGAGTATTCTACAAATATTTTGGGACGAAAACAGCCAAAAATTGCAAATCAATTCAGAAGCATAGTGTTTTTAAAATTCAAATTCAAAGTCTCGTTTGCTATATTCGAGGCAAAAAAAAAAAAATGCTGGGTGATAAGACAACTTTGTTGGTATAAACATGAATTAATTTACTTAAAACTTCTTTTTTAGGAAGAACAGAGAGTCTTCCGTCCAAATGTCAGAATCTGATTTTTTGATCTACTTGATTGGACGATACTGTAACCCTACTGAAAACTCCTCCGTGAATTATTTTGATGTATTTCTGCCAAACGGAAGTATGTGCATCATGACGTGAGCCCTGTTATGCATATATTCTCATGGGTTTCAGGGCTCATGTCTAAATGCCCCTAGTTCCGCTTGGTAGAAATACGTCCATTTGGTCCCTAGGGATGGTCACAAACAGAAACCCGCCGTTAGCTTCCTGGTCAAACTCCTCTTTTACTTGACTGGAAACGCTCCCTTATCACGAATCTAATTAGACTTAGAATTGGTCATGGCCTGTACCCCACTCACTTGTTTAGAATTAACTTAACAACCTCTAATTTGTGTGAATGTGGTTCCATTGGAAACCTNCCCTTTCCATTCCATTTTTTTTCAAGGAAAAGACTCATTTTTTGAAAACCCCAAAAATGTTCCTATTTTTAATAAGTTAAGGTACTTGCATCAGCAAGCAGAGACACGTGTTTCCTGCTTTAAAAAAAAGAATAAATAAAAAAAAAGTTTTTACTCAGAAATGAATGCGGCTGCCCAAGGGAAAAGGGACTTACGACGAAAGCTCCGATGTTTCAATATGGGAAAAAACATCTCTAGTCGAGGTTATCGATTTCCTATGTTTGGGACTAACCGCAGGAGAAGGGACCTTTGACCAAAAAAAAGAGAACTCAAAATTGAGTACTTTAGTTGATACCGGATAATAGAGGGATGAGTATTCTACAAATATTTTGGGACGAAAACAGCCAAAAATTGCAAATCAATTCAGAAGCATAGTGGTTTTAAAATTCAAATTCAAAGTCTCGTTTGCTATATTCGAGGCAAAAAAAAATGCTGGGTGATAAGACAACTTTGTTGGTATAAACATGAATTAATTTACTTAAAACTTCTTTTTTAGGAAGAACAGAGAGTCTTCCGTCCAAATGTCAGAATCTGATTTTTTGATCTACTTGATTGGACGATACTGTAACCCTACTGAAAACTCCTCCGTGAATTATTATGATGTATTTCTGCCAAACGGAAGTATGTGCATCATGACGTGAGCCCTGTTATGCATATATTCTCATGGGTTTCAGGGCTCATGTCTAAATGCCCCTAGTTCCGTTTGGTAGAAATACGTCCATCTGGTCCCTAGGGATGGTCACAAACAGAAACCCGCCGTTAGCTTCCTGGTCAAACTCCTCTTTTTTTCGGAGCGCCATCGTTCAACCCTTGCAAATACTATACTTGCATCTTGTTGTCAGTTGAGTGAAGTATTCCGGTTGATAAACTTGAGCCAATTCATCAGGATTGAAAAACTGAATACCATAAGAAATTTTAGAAAAATTAAGATGGCTCATTTAGTTTAACAAACAAACCACTGTTCGGTAAACTTTTTAGGCCCCCTGCTGAGTGCGTTGCTCAAGCACCAAAAAAAAACGAAAAGTGTTCCTGCCTAAGGACAATTTTGAATCTCCGACATTAAAAGTTACCGACAATGGTAGAACTTTTATTGGATGATTGTTGGGGACTTGGCAACGCCAACCAATCAAACGCGCTGGCACATCATCGATGATATAAAATATCCTTAATATGTGACACGGCGTGTGGTCATTTCCTTCCGTTTAACTCAACGACGCAATGAGTTGTTTCGTCGACTGGTCACTGGGGCAGGAGAAACAGAGAGGTGTGTCCACTCTCATCGCACTGGAAAAACTCTTATGGTGGATTCCACTGGTTCCAGTGAACAAGGAAAAAAGGTAGGTACATGGGTTCGACGAAACCGCCATTTGACTGACAGTTGAGTTTGGGGGCTTTGGGGAATTTCTGATTGTTCAAAGATGAGCCGTTGCGTTGTTTCGATGGATTTGAGGAAAAAAGCTGATTAGTCGGAGAGACTAAAAATGTAGGTCTACAGAAATGATAAACTTCCGAAATGAGGAAATAATGGTTAAAATATTAATTCAACTGTACAATCAGTAAGTTATACAAGACGATCTCAAAAAAAGGGGCAAAACTGATAGACAAAATAATTGAATTCTACTGGAATGCAAAAAAAGCTATTTCTATAAAACCAACGGAACCCAAGTATATCTGTCACCTGGCTTGGTAAACCTCGATTTTCAGGTAACCTGGGTTGGCCAAAGAGACTATCAGGCAAACCCAAGTTTGCCTGATACCCTTAAACCATAGAACTGACTGAAAATTGGGGTTTCCGAGAAAATCGCACGCATTGCATGGACTTTTAAGGGACGATTTCCACTCCATATTCCTTCCAAACTGAAAAATTTGGCTTCCTGATCGCATGCATTTTGTTGTTCATAACTTCTAGACAGGCAATTTACAACATTCGCATTCGCACATAAGGTCATATTGTACAAGCTGCGGAGCGACAAAGTCTTTGATTCACATGGAACACCAAACCATTCAATCCGAGTAACCGAGTTTTTCTGTCATCGAGACGGAATTTCGGTTCAAGTGACCAGATTTTTTGTTATCCACACCAAAATGCGTATCCTTCACCAAAGATTACGGTTAACTAAACCGGCGTCCGGTTTCTATGGCCAAAAACCAGAGAGCGTGTCTAATCCTGATGAAGCTTCCTAAATCCTAAATAAAGCTTTTTCTCCTTCAACTCTCAAGCGTCCAGCCCACGTTCAAACTGGGGCTCTCAAACCGGCACTGATTCTTCAATTTCTCGGCCATTTCTGAACAAAATCCCTTGAAATTTTAAAGATCTGATCTGTGATGTGTCCCGAACACATCGGTTACCTTCAAAGATCGTCGGGCCGATGATCTTTAAAAGGCAACAGTCAACAGTTCCATCGATGAACCTCTTTGAAGCCCCTAGTTTGAAGATGGGCTGGCCGACATCGGTTGGTCCAGTGGTTAGCGCAACTGATCACAGACCTAGATGTCCCGGGTTCGAATCCCGGCCTCGGTGGCAAGATTTGATGGTCTCAGATCTTGTCACCGTGGAGTGGCATGGATGTTTCTCTTCGTTTCTTCGTTTCTTCCTTTGTACTTCTGTTTCTACTGTTGTTGTAATCTTCCCATCATTTAGCGGTGGCTGTTTGTCTACACGACTAAGGCCAATGAACTATACCTAGAGTGCGCAAGNAAAAAAAAAAAAAAAAAAAAAAGATGGGCTGGACGCTTATTTCATAGCGCGACAGTGTACACACTTTGGTTTTTGGTTGTTTTTTTTTTCTAAATTTGAGAGCGTGCACTTACTTCCTTGAATCTAAACAAGGATTGCTAGTACGGCCCTAAAACTCGAAGATGGGTTTGCAACTATTTCATCCTCGTGCGAACTCGACGAGGTGTGCAAAAAGGAGGGCATTGCGAACGGTCTGCCTCCTGCAAGCTTTCACTCGTGCTCTACCGTGCTGCGTAAAAAGAACGTATCTACACATACGGTTTCCATTCAAGATACGACCTTCTTGCCGTTTCAGAGCGGTGCGGACTGCGGAGAGGACACAACGTCCAGAGACGAAGACGTCTCGAGTTCACGGACCCGCCGAAAGCTCCACAACAAGCGATAGGAATTCGAGTTTCGAGACCCAAACACGGCGGATGATCTGTGATGGATGGCAACAGGGAAATAATGATTCATTCGTGTTTCCGAAACGAGTTTGCATAACATCGTGTGAACTCGGACGCTGGGCTGCGGCTCCGGATTTGTTGATTCTTGCATCATGCGTCGTTGACGGATTGCCGAGGAAAATTAAGCAAATTCCACCATGTTTCTGGTATAATAATGATATTAGGGGGCTATGCCCCCTGGCCGCTACGCGGCTCGCGTCGACATAAGAATGACCAAAAACAATTGACAGATTTTCGTACTCGACTCTCATTTGCCCAATCTCCCTCTGGCCGGGAGCGATTGGACCAATTGGCGTCAACTAATATGACCAACTTGGGTTATATTTTCAAAATATGAATAAAACGGGCTCATCTAGAAACAATCGCCTGTAGTTAGCCGCAAAAATCATGAAAATCGGCCCGATAAAACGCTGGAACTAACCAGATATGCAAATTTAGGAGGTCTCGCGGCTTGCGTGAACGTTTCATCTTAGATGATGACAATTCTTAAATTTTCTCATGATATCAAGTTTTGGTGCGGCATTTTCCATCGGTTTTTTGTCATTATTTTTGTTACACGATAAAAAAGTCGGAAAAACTTTGTCGAGGACGCATGGGTCGGCTATTTAGAGAACTAAGGAAATTTCCGATGAGGAGCGGAAATTTTCAAAAAGGCTGGTACGTATGGAAATTTAAACATGTTAAAATTAATCGGTTTCTGCCCACTCGTTTTTGGCAACACGCCCACTCTCGTTTAGCCGCTCACCAATGTCCGCTAAGATCATACTGCCGTGCTAAGGAAGAACGCCGTGTAAGCCATCAGGCGTTGCCAAATTTCCTTCTGCGAATCATGAATTTTCAGGGAAATCTGTAGTTATTTCTCCTCCAATTTGTCATAGGATTTCGTCCGAAGTTTGATGTAAAAAGTGTGAAAATTTCACGGGAAAATATTCAAAATTTTCCTCAAAAATAGACATTTTATCGGAGGAAATTTGGCAACTATTGAACGTCCATAAGGCGTTCTTCCTTAGCACGGGAGCATAGCAGTCCGCACAATTATTCGGAAAATATACTACGCCTACCTATAATATCATCGTTTGGATGCAGATTATTCTCACAATCAGACAAAACAGAGTTGATAGCTTGCGACCTAATTGAGAGCTCATACTCAAAATACGCGACTGATATTGCACTATAGCAGTATATTGTTTTGTTGCAAATAGAAGAATCAGTGCCGAATGACAGAATTGGTAGACAAAATAATAAACGCTGGAGCCTGCCGGAGAGAAATATAAATAAGCGTTCCAAAATAATTAAAGTTTAAACTTTACAAACAATACCGTTCTAAGAATTGTTAGCAATTATTGAAACTTCCTACCCCATTCTCATTATTTGTGATTTTTTTTTTTTTAATTTTGGCAAAAACTAACTCGTTTTGCAAACTTCACTAAAAAAACTCAGGCTCTGGGAGCTGTATACCTAAGGGCTATATAGATATACCGTTCGTGTTCCGGGATTATAGGCCAGCGGTTCCGGGCAGACCACCCGGAGCAATCGAAGCTACGGCACCAGCACCCGGAACTTTTGGCCTCTGAGCCTGGAACGGATGGTATGTCTATAAAGCCCTAACTTTTTTTTCAGTGTTCTCATAACATTCTGTAATTTTAGAATGATTGTTAAGATTTTTCATGTGAAAGTTAACAATGAAATAAATATTATTTAAAAAGAATAAATTAAATACAAATTAATAAAAATAGAGTTGTTCATGCGAATGACGACAGGCGAATTCTTCGATGTTTGTACATTCCTCCTCCTCCAGAGAGAGGAAATGTGACAAAATCTCTCATTTCCTGAGAGTATATCTCTAATTTTGTCGTCTTTCTGTGATAAAATAGACAGGACCTTCAATTAGTTGAATCGAGACTAAGGGAGAGACCGAAGACGGAATTTGGCCTAGAACGGCGAGGCGCGGCGCGGTAGAGTCCCTTTATACCCAGAGTTAAGACAACTCACTTTTGGTTTGGTTGAAAGTGGCCTAAAAAAAAATCCAATTCTGATTGGTTCTCGCTCATGGAGGCCGAAACGAGTGCACCAAGATGGCGGTACCTCGAATGTGAACAAGAATAATGAAAATATTACCTAATTGTGGTTTATCAAGAGTAAATTGTCATTTCCATCGGTCCAAAATGAAAAGAGATTAAGAAATTATTCACAAACCAATCTCATTTTCTTTTTAATTGATCAATTTGTTGATGTTGTTGTTTTTGTGTGACAGACATCGCAGGATTCCTGATCCTTATCCCTCAATATCGTTCGTTTGGGTGCACTCGTTTCGGCCTCCATGGCCAGCCAAGGCCGGCTGCCAGTCAGCTGATAATCGAGTTGTCTTAACTCTGGGTATAAAGGGACTCTACGGCGCGGCGCAGCGAGCAATGATGACGAGAACTTCAGATGAAAAGGAGAAACCCTCGGCGCGGCGCGGCGGTCGGCATGTTACACATATTAGCGCCTACAAGACTGCATGAATACTTCATGCATTGCGTCAAACGCAGTGCGGTCGCTGCGGTCAGCAGCAGGCGGCGTGAGACGCATAGCGCCTACAAGACTGCATGAATACTTCACGCATTGCGTCAAACACAGTGCAGTCAGCGTGGCGCGGCGACGAAGGTTAAAATTATTAAACCACATTCATGTTTGTTCTTTCATAATTTTTTCGTTAATTTCATACAAATGGAAGGCCTTGTCCACACGGAGATAGGTTTACGGAACTTAACTTTCGCGCCAAGTTCCGAGAACTTTTGCTAGTAGTGTTGACAGGGCTTTCGCAAAAAAATGTGTCCAACACGAGTAAACGCGTCTTATGCACCCCTCCCCCTCCGGCACGTTCACTTGATGGTTTTTGTTGATGTTTCAAAACGAATGAGAAGGGGGCGGAAAAATTTCTTGTTCAAAATCTCAAACCCATTCTAGAAAGCAAATGAAGGTGATTTAACAAATTTTCCCTGACATTTCCCGGTTTTCCCTGACTTGATAAAATTCTCTGACATTTCCCGGTTTTTCTTGACTGGCAACTCTGTGGAGGACTCAACGAAGCAAACAAGTCATGAATGTAGAACGAAAAACAGGCATTTGTTTTGATCAGATCCTCTGTATTTGTGAGTGGAAACTACCCGGCATCAATATTGTCTTTACGCAGACAACTGCATTGCGTGGCCTCGTATTCTCAAATCATGATCGGTCGATCGGCTGACTGATAGAAGCTAATAAGAGACCGGCGCGTGGCAATGCATTGAGTTGTTGGGATATTTTGGATGCCGGGGAAAATCGAGATTGTGGAGGCTGGACTCTGTCGCGGAATCGCATCGTCTTGTAGCGCGTGTCCACGCCACGATTGCGCGAGACACGCTGACCCGTATCCGAGTTCAAAAGCGAAGGCCGCACAGGGACATTATCTCTCACTGCTGCCATACCGTCTCGTTCATTTCTAACCTTTGACGATAGGCGTTGAGAAAATCAGTCATTAAGCACGAAGGAAAAAGTCTCACTTGTATGGAGCAAGAAGTTTAGGGGGCACCTTTTGGTTTGGAGGACAGAACCCTCAATCAGATGTAATTTGGGGAGAGGGTCGGGAGAAATCTACTTGATCTGTCCCAAGAATGTGAGGAGTTTTGATACAAAAGTGTGTGACGTATCTCTCATTTTATTCTAATTTATAAAATCATAAGAAATACGCGTAACGCTTAACGCAAGAGGCGCTAAGCGCACCGGGGGATGAGAGCGGTGAGCGGTCAGGGGTCGTGAGCCTCTTAGTTTTCAAAATTAGATGAATTTGTCGGTGTTTCACTCAATTTTTCAAAATTTTCCCGAAAAGGCCCTTAAATCTCCCTTTGAAGCGAGGGAAATCCCTCGAATTTTCCTTTGGGGCTGAGAGAGTCCAACACAGATCTCCCTTTGTTCTTCGTAGCGTGTCTTCTGGTGTCTCAGAGACATCACTCGATGAGGTGCCTTTCTGACCTCTTAGTTTCACTGAATTGGACGTATTTCTGTCAAACGGACCTATGTGCATTAAGACAAGAGCCCTGAGACCCATAAAAATATATAAGTGACAGGGCTCACGTCAAAATGCACATAGTTCCGTTTGACAGAAATACGTCCATCGTCCAATTGTTCCTTGGCTCGACGAACCGAGAAATCAGTAAACGAGCAAAACTTCGGTCTATATGAAAGCTGTTTTAAAGGAACCAACGTTTTTCGAACCGGTGATCTGAATTTTGGGTTGGTAGATTCTGAAACTATTGAGGTTCATGTTAGCGCATTCAATGATTTTATAAAAAAATCTGTCAGTGGCAATAATGCAAGCAGGTGCATTGCCAATTGATAGACCCAAAATGGAAGGTACCACCCGGTTCCACTGCTGCAGTGAACGACGCTTATCACGTATTTTTAAAGAGCAATGCATGTCATCTCCGTTACTACGAGGCGCGATTGTTGTAAAACTCAACTAAATGGACAACCAACAATAGCAGCATGACCGTCATTGACGTCATCTCGGTTATTTCTGACCGACAAACGTGTCATCACTACGTCAACAGATAATGTAAACAACAATAAACAAACACCGTTGTTGTCACTCGACGACCATTGGGTGATTTCCGTTCAAAGTTGTTGTTCGAGTTTATCAGGCATCGTTCCGCTATAATATGTTCGTATTGCAACCATGTTGATACATTTCGTTTGGCTAAACCGCATGCTACGACTGCGACGAGAAGTTAGAGTGATTAGAGTAGGAGCACAGGGTCCCATAAAAATCCTTAGGAACCAAAAAAATGGCGATAGGTGGGAGGAAATTGTTGCTAATTTTCGATGCTTATCACCTGCTGCACTTGTGACCAATTTTGCTGAAGACAAGGTTTAGGTTGAAAAGATTTTTCAGCTGACTTCTTGTTCTTATACTTTGACTAGAGCATGAGCCCTGTTTGTGCTGCCACAACCGTATCAAGCACATATAAAAATGAGAAAATTAAGACAAAGTGGCGAAATTGATTGCAAACATTCATAAAGATTTGTTTTCATCAAATGTCATGTACAAAATTCGTTTTAGAACTCAGGAAACACGCCAATCTACGTAATTTCAGTGAATTGAACGTTGATATCAGGAAATAAAACATCATTTCGTCACCTTTCGGCTAAAGTATCACACAAGCGACATACGACGCTTCAAAATTTCCGCCGCAATTTTCTTTTTTATACAGAGAAATTGTTCGACGAAACTGTCCGAAACTTTCACTGGATTTTCTTTGTGCTGCCCATAAAATTCAGTGAGATCTTCAAACAGATTCGATCAACAATAAATTTCTCTGTAAAAAAATGAAATGGCGGTAGAAATTTCGAAACGTCGCATGGCGCTTGTGATACTTTGGCCGGAAAGCGACGACTTTCCGACCCTTCAAAGCACCTGCATGCAACACGCAACGCTCACCATTTTTTGAATTCTAAGAGCATCATGAGGCCTAACTAGGCCGAATCAATCAGCTCTCTCTTTAATGAAGATGTCCATCCTTTTCGCTAATCGGTTTGTTCCAATCCTGTTGACGTGCTTTCGTCGGTGCGACATCCCATCTCAACGAGAATTCCGATCAGTGTTCGAAACTCACAGGCGTCAACGTGCCAAATGCGCTTAAGAAATCGGTCATGACGCCTAAAAAATGAAGGCTCTGCGCCATCGTAGCCCTTAAAAATTGCCCCCCACCCCGAAAAAAATCCTAGTTTTTCTGTTTGGTGATTTTTTTAAATTTCTCCCGAGTAACAGCTATAACTAAACATACTTTCTATAACTAAAACATCTCGTGTCTCATTTGTCGCTAAATGCGCCGTGATACATGGGCAAAACGTCAATTTGGCCCCTGAAAAATCTCCAATGGCCCCTAAAAATCGAGCTCAATGCGCCACAAGGCTCCTCCTGAAACTCCAGGGTGAGTTTTGAACACTGATTCCGATAGGGCACATCCGAGAGATAGCCGGAAGGAAGATCGTAAACACTAGGCTCCGGGGTTTACTACGAAGCTGCACAGATTCATTATCAGAAGAATTTCATTCATGGAATCTCGTCGACACGTCACTCACGCCGGCCGATTGACCCAGTTTCCCGGCGGCTGTTAACCGCATCAACCGAACGCGGCGTTGGTGGTGGACGCCGTGGACGGACATGCGATCACCGCAAGGCAATTCGGTTTCCGTTAAGTGCCCGATCAAATACTCCGAGTATCTGCATGCATATCAGTATCAGTGCCCGGTGCAATGGCACCGCTAACTACGGCTAGGTGCTCTGGTAAATAGGACTCGCTTGGTCGCGTTGCCAAGTTGGACGGATTTCTGCCAAACGGAACCAGAGACAGGTGGGAAAGAAGGGGTGTGCTCGTCAATCGAAGGCCGTAAGAATGAGCACTGGAAAAAAAACACATTGGATCTGGAGTCCAGACTCTTGAAAACATTGACAAGCAAAAATGCTCTTGGTTCAAACAGATTTAAGCTTGAATCAAGAACCCAGCCTCTTAATTTGAGCGGATTTCCTTTTGATTTAAGCTTAAATCTGATTGAATCAGAGTATTTTTTCTTGTCAATGTTTTCAAGAGTCTGGACTCTAGATCCAATGTGTTTTTTTTTTCCAGTGGGCCTTGAATGAGCATCGGATTAGGGTTTGTACACATTCATACTCTAGGCTTTCAAATTTTCCGGGATTAAGGCCGAGTGGAGGCTGTTTCTGTAGATCCATTCGTCGGTTCCTTGAAAATTTGTCGCCGGGATTCGAACCCGGGACCTACTGGTCTAGAGTCAGACGGGCTGACCACCAGGCCATCTTGGTCGGCTTCATGGGATTTGTTCCAAGGAATAATCTCACTTGGACGTTTTTCTGCCAAACGGAACCAAAGACAGATGGGAAAGAAGGGGTAAGCTCCTTAGTTGAGGGATGTAAGAATAAATGGGAATTATAAAGCACCGGTGACGTCAGCGGCAACTTAGCCGTACCCGTTGTCGCTCTTTGTCGGCATTAACTCATGAGCCCTGTACACAACGCTCTTTTGCCATGCCCACGGCTTAAGAGTGCCGCATTCAGTTGGCGAACAGTTCTGTTTGACAGAATGTAAAATCCTGCTTCATCATTTCTCCAAAGGGAATCACGCCCACTTTGACATTGCAAAAATTGCAAAATTGAACGTATTCAAGTAACCATTAGACTTCTGAAATTAAAGGAAAAAAACATTAAAGCCACTAGACGCATCCAAGCACCATTATTTCCAAAAGAACCGAGCCAGTGCTGCGGTTTACAAGAGCTTAGGGTCTACAAATCCATCCTGAAAAAGAATCGGACATGAACCTGAAAAACGAAGAAAGAATCGTATCAACGCAGCCGAAGACGGAAGAGACGTATTCGGGCCTCTTTTTCAATTTTTCTCCCGAATCTGAGCAACACCTCATTGGCAGCATATAGCGGAGCATTGAGAGTTCACGCATCGCGTCATCGCGCCTTCAATTTTTCAGATGCAACACGGACGTCCATCAAGTACGAATAGTTGTATCTCTGCGCCGTCGTAAACGCGCATCCTTCCCTCGCTCTATTTCCATAGAAATCTCACAATTTGAGTCTCACAGTAACAACGGTGAGGCTCATAGTGTCTTTCTTTTTAATTTCTTTGTTTTGCCGGTTGAAAATGCGGGTGTGATCCCTGCGAAACGTCCGGGCTTTTTATTTTGATGTGTTCTTTTTATTATTTGCGGCCTTAGTTCCGATTTAAGTTGTGTTTTTGTCTATTTCCATATTGTGTTCGTTTCCGTTTGTCTTATTCGTAGTGGTGCTTCAAGCACTACGTGAGTGACACAGCCGGAGATAAGGGACATGTATTCGGGCCTTGTTTTTTGACTTTCCTTCCGAATCTCACTAGCAGCATAGAGCAGAGCATTGAGAGTTCACGACTCACGCCGACGCACCTTCAATTTTTCAAATACAATGTGGACATCAATCTTGCGCGAATAGTTCTATCGCGTATAGATGTCTCTTATTTTTGAAAATTGAAATAAGTTAAGGTTAAGTTTACTCGAAATATGCTATGGTATGTCATTTTGAAAAGGAAGAAATATGTTTAAAGGTCTTTCAAGAGCTCTGTAAAGGACGCACACGTCTAAAAACCGAACGGACCATCGCTTGTAAGGGAGTTACACACAGCGGATGAAGGAGGAGGATGATAATGCGCCTGTATGTCAACAAAAAGGTGAAAATTTCACAGAAAAGTACGTTTACGTCAGGAAAAGGTTCTTGGATCTCTGTTCATCACATCTTGCACACGAGCACCTTTCTTTACTCTATACTCTCTCATCTTTTGCCCATTTAAGACATTTTCCGTATATTTTCTTGGTCGTAATTTTTTTCTCTTCTAATTCTACTATCTGTCAGAGGCGTTTTCGGCGTGCCAAGGGGGCTTGCCAATGGCCAATGGCAGATTGGCCTTATGGCCACTCCGAGCCTGCTGGTTAAGCCTGATCGCCGACGACAGCGAAATTTGCGTTAAGTGTATTACAGAAGTTTCTGATATGCCACCGTAATTTTTCTACAATTATTCTGCCTTTGTAAGTCTCCGCAGGTGACTGTTTCCCTTGTGTGCGTTAGAACTATTAGTTCTATTTTCATGGGCAATATTCGTAACTTGATCACCAAACGAGGGCCCTACATGCGCCCGCAGCGGACCTTCACCCAATTAATTGACGTAATGATGCTCCTAGTGAGAGGATCAAACAACTAAACTAAACAAAATGCATGGTCTAACAAGACGAAGTTTAAACACCCACGAGTGACGTCATCTAGGTCCCTCATCATCCGTTCCATTTGATGTTTTTACTTGCTGGATGTCACGAATTTATTTAGTCGAATCGATGATGACTGGAACCAATCGAGAACCGATAAAACGCCGCTCTTGCTTCGAGAATTTTTAAGGATATTGTACATAGTTATCTCTTATTTATTATAAATTCTAGTTTTCAAAATCTTACACCATAGAAAATTGATAATGAGAATTATTAGCGACTGACGAAAACTTAATTTTGTCCTTGTAATGCACCGCGCCTCAAATACAATAACGTTGAGGAATAAAATGATTTCAAACTACGTCCAATAACCGAGCTCTTCATTTAATACATCAACCAGGCTAACCCTCTTTTTACGAAGCGTATGGCATGAGAGGTAACATTTTATGAAAATGTATAAAATTAAATCCACAAAGAAATTTCACACGGAATAAATGTCTCCGCAACTTACACAAGAGACGAAAAAGGAAGGGAAACGCATACAAATGATAAAAAAACACAACTTTGAAATTATGAAGAATAAAAATCCTTATCAAACTGTCGGTAGTTTGCTGGTGTAATTTTCAGTTTACTTGTTCAACCAAAAATTTTATGAAATTTAATTTTTCTTGTCTCTGACGCGGCTTCACTCGTGCGACGCGCCCGTTTGAAGCACCGACAACTTACCAGGATTCTTCCCTACAGCTTCAGTCGCTTATCTTTATTGTTAGAATGTTTTCCCAATGTTTTCCTAATGTTTTTCCGATGTTTTCCAAAATTCCCAAAACATTACTAATATTTCTCGGGGATGTCAAGATTTTTCTGATACATACCACTCTGAGTGTATTGTATTTAAGCAGGAATATTTAGAGGAGGAAAAGTTAGATGTCTTACGATTGTCACAAAAGCTCAAATGGCATCCTAAAGGGCAATAGACCAAGGCCGTGGCAGGAAGAATGGGCGACAACGCACTTGTAAGTAAGAAATGAAAAAAATCAGGTGATGCGACTCGCATCTGAAGAAATCGAGTCGATTTGAGACCTGATAAATGACAACTGTCAACATGAAAAGCAAGTGACATATGACGGCTATTCCGTGGCTTGAGAGTTCCCATGAAATATTGCTTCGGTGACTTCTTCGAGGGGCTAACACAATGAGGCAGTTAGGAGTGTGAAAAAAATGGGAAATGAATGGCAAAAAATAGATTATTTCCAACTGGTCAGTGAAGAGCTCGTAAAAAACAGACTGAGAGGGACAAATTTTTTCCTCTCCCTCTTCGGTCGATGACCATGAGGTTGGGCGTATATTGCAACGACAAGAGCGAGAAAATTAACTCACGCAGAGCATGTGTGGGTGCGATGCACTTTGTGTCCGGTGAGGGCTAGTGGGGTCTCCAAGATCCCAGTGCCTATAGAACGTCAGAAAATCTTGAGTTTAGGGTATATTTCCTAGTCAAGATTCCTTGTGTTTCCTCGGGTCAGAATTTTGACCCGAATCCATCGAACTGCATTTTAGAGGTTGCCTTACCCCTTCTCATGTTTCGTTTTTCAACAAAAAAAAGTATTGAACACTCTGTCCTGAAAGCCTGAGAGTTCCGTAATCTTTCCACAAATCATAAAGAATATATTCATACACTTTCAAAGCAGAAAAACAAAAACGTGAGAAGAATGTGGCAACCTGTAATGTAGTTAAACTAATTCTAAAATGCCGTTTGAATCGAATTACGTGTTAAAACATTTAAGCAGCAAAAAATAGTTGTATTCCCATGCCACACTATCATTGATTCAGCCGAAAATTAAATTCCTGGGGTTGCATTTCATTTTTCGTTCCTTGGTATAGGTCACGAAAAAGAGAGACTTCAGCAATGTAATAATTCTGGGAACAGAATTACTTTTTTCAGCAGCCATTTCTGAAGGGACCGAAATTCCCAGTTTTCCCCCAAAGTCTTAGGATTTGTTTTTTTTTGTTTTTTTTTCAAGATTTTCCCCGTCAAATAAACTTCCTTCCGTTTTCCTAGTGATTGTCACCACTAATGCCATTAGTCTTTGAAGAATACATGATAATATTCTGAATGGAGATTCGCAAAAATGTGCCACGAAAGAAACTGTGTGAAAAGGAAAGCTGTGCAGAACTGAAGTGGGCCAATCATTGGACGAATATCTCAGGGTTGCCACAGAATTTAGAAAATGATCCCTGACATTTCCCTGATTTCCCTACTACATTTTGGTGACATTCCCTGACAATTGAAAATCTGACGGATGGTTAAGAAGGCATAATTGAAAATAGTTTTCAGGGAAAATTTCTTGTTCAAAATCTCACACGCCTTTCTAGAAAACAAATGAAGATGATTTAACAAATTTTCCCTGACATTTTCGTCATTTTCTCTGATTTTTTAAAATTCCCTGACATTTCCCGGTTTTCCCTGACTGTAGCAACCTTGATATCTGCCTCGCCAGCTCAAGTTTTCCCACATCGTTCAACTGAAACTATGGCTTTCGGGAGGATACTCGAAAAATCTGACAGTGAGTCGTCGGTTTGCGTTCCACGAACTGCGACGAGAGTGAGATAGAGAATAGCACATTAATGTAGGCTAAGAGGCCCTTCTCGAAACGCAAACACCACGATGTGGTCCCGATACAACATGTTTTGGTTCTTGTCGGCTCCATATTAGAATTTTCTGCGATCGGATTTATCACTCTTGAGGCTGATTAAATTCTGCACACGGCCTAAGAAAGACTTCATCTCCGATGAACGATTTAAACATAAATTATTCATCAAACTGCATAATGAGATCGAAAAACTCGTCTAGTGTCAGTGTCGAGCGTGGAGAGTAGCATGCATTAAGATAAGTTACGTAATAGTGTGGACAGGCACAAATTATTGCCTTTTTTTCTGGGAAGTTTATTACGACTTGAGGGTTTCTTTTTTTCCAGAAGTGATACTCCAGTGATCACGAAGAATTTGAGTATGAGAAGCGTTAAAGAGTTCCCGCAAGAGCAAAACATTTCCGATTCCGCTGGTTCTTATGAAAATTTCTCGGAAAAAGCCCGGGGGGGGGGGGGGGGGCTGATTTTGTCTGAGATACGCAAACTGACTCATTATAACCTCTCGAAGTTAAGAATGGAGGAAAAAATGAAGCGAAAGGAGACTTTATGGCAATAGCCGAGACGGGTACATATCAACGATGGGACTATTGAAAATCGTACATCGTATGTATAATTGTTCTGTTTCAAAAGACCATTTACATTTCTCTTAAACAATGTTACATCATATTTTCGCATGGAAATATCAAAGATTAATTCGAAAAAAGAGGAAAGGAATCACATGGAGCCTCTTGTAATAGAGACAATGAGTAATCGATGAGAGAAATAAAATAAATTGTATATGAATGAGTTGTAACGAAACGAGAGGGGGTGGGAGATGGGCTTAGAAAAAGTCCAATATCTCGGCAACTCTAGGATCAAATTTGTAAAGCTTTAACTCGTTTAAAAGTTCAACGTATGACCCATATAAAACCTTTTCGGCAGATTTTCTCTATCCACGATACGTTTTGAGAATTAAAATAGGAAAACTTCCTTTTGGGTTTACCCTCGTAGTGGAAAAGATACTTGCTATCAGAATTGCAAGCATCTCTCAAACTATAAAAGTATCATTTTCCGTCAAAATACTTTAAAAAAGAATAAATCGGTTAGAATCGTCCCTCAAAATTTTGATTTCCAGGTTGAGATGAGGTTATGCGTCGGGCGCCGGTGTCTGCTTCCAGATGAAACTTGAGCAAATCCGTGCGTCTACACACGAAATGCATGTGAGGAAAGTTATTAGCTTTTATTTTTTATAGGAGTCGTTGGTCTCAATTCCTTCGGGTTCAGGTTTCAGATTAAAAAAGAGACTGCACACCGTAAGGTAAGCGCTCGTTACTCGGTCGTAAAAGGTTAAACTTTTATTGGAAACCTTGACGTTAGCTCGCGAACAGCTCGGAAGTTCTGCGGGACTTTTTTGCCGGCTTTTTCCGGATTTTATGTGTCATCCGAATCCTGAAGTAAGCTTTTGTACCTAGCCTTGAGTTCAACTAGATATGGCAAACGCCTTCTTACATTTTATGGGCCTTCATAGCAGAGGATTTGTCGTGTACATGAATGTTACGCTCAAAACTCCATGAATAAGATCTATAATTTTTGTCATTCTTTAATATAGTTTCACGGCAAAAGCACGGTTCAACTGGGTTCGACTGAGAATCTATTTGCGACCGCAACTTATTTGAAACTACAAAAAAGTTCACAAGTAGATTATGATAAGAATTTGCAACGCCAATGTTGCAATAGAACTACTCTGTTGTAGCTTTAACCCCTTCAGCTGCCTCTCTCTCCTCAAAAAATGTAATATTTAATCTTCTTTTCAAATCGTTCTTCATTTTTCTGCGGCGTTTTGCGAATTTCTTTGGACTTAAGCCAAGAGGGATTGTTGCCCTTTCTGAGAAAGGTTAAATATGGCGGAGCTATTCTTTGGAATGTTATGTCATGGTTGAAGAATTGTAGGAAAAATTATTTCCCTACTTTGTGTAATTTTTGTGTAAGCTATGTATCAAAACGTCGTGATGAAATTTGGGAGAGCAACGAAGTCGAGATAATAGCTTTAAGCCGGAGTCTCATTCAGATAAGCTGTCAAGCTGTTAACTGTTATTCCCTTGAATACAATAATTTGGATCTCCTTCAAATTAAAGTCCTCAACCATCTCTTTCAGAATGACAACAACATTCCTGAAATCCAACAAACTTTTCGCCAATTTTTGAGACCTTGTAGTTTATGGAAAATAATTATTATGAGAGGAAAAAATTCGCTAGCGGATTTGCGATTACAATAGAACGTTGATCAAACTTCGGGAATCGAAGTCCTCGCAATTGGCTCCTTGGGAGCATGCGTTTAAGATATCAAAACTGCAGGTTTTGAACCTACACTGGTAAAGAAAACCTCTTGGACCAATGCCGCGGTGCATTGACTTAAGAGTGCAGTTTCTTGTAGCCGGATTTAAGAGTCTTGAACTCTTGTTTCAAGCGGATTTTGCATTGAAACAAGAGTCCAGACTCTTAAATCCGGCAACAAGAAACTGCACTTTTGAACCAAGAGGTTTTTTTTTTACCAGTGTACCTTGTTTTTCGTCTCTATTATTGTAGCTTTTAAGTTTTCCCTAGCTGACGATGATAACGGTTAAAGCATGAAATTTACTGATTGTGAGCCTCATTGCACGGTATAGAAACACATGATTTAAAAAAAAAAAAAAGTGCGAAACCAAGTATTTCCGTTTGCGACGCAGCATACTTTCTGTCATACTTGATTTTTTCTTGTGAGAACTAGTCAATGTAATTTCTTGATAACTTTCTTGATTTTTCCTGGTATTAGCATAATATTCTGTACACATTTCACGCCATGGCGTTGACTTGTTACCTACTCTTTGAAAAAATAAAATAGGAACGAATGAAACACCGCAATGCAATTTCGCGCTTTTGCACTTTGGTCACATTTGTGCTCCTTTCCCCTTTGGAATGATCTGACTGGAATGCTGCAAGCTAAGGAAGAACGCCGTATGAGCCTTCAGACGTTGTCGAAATTCCTTCTATAAATATTGAATTTACAAGGGAAATTGTATATGTTTTTTTCCAAAAATTTCAGACCGTCTTGTACGCAATTTATCTAAAATATTTGAAAATTTCAAGAGAATATATGCTTAAATTGCATCAAAAATACATGTTTTATCAAGGAAAATTTGGCAACTCTACAATGTTCATACGGCGTTCTTTCTGAGCACGGCAGAATGACGCTTCGGCTTCTATCTAAATGAAATCCTACTCCTTCTTGGGAGGTGGGTAAGGGGTTTCCGGATATTTCGTTATTCAACGTGAAGAACTGGAACCAAAAGCTGACCAAACCCTATTGCAATGCATGCCAAGGCAGGATTACACCAACAAAAATGCGAGGAGTCGCCAAAACAGTACCTTGACGTCTCCGTTGACGTAATGCTTCTGCCGGCGGTTGACGACGGACGTCATTCTGGCGAGAGGAAACTTCCAACGACGAAGAGGAAACAAACACTCAGTGCAGGAGCGCGAAAACTCCGGGAATCATGGGCACGGTGAAGCCCGATCGGAAAAAGGCTCGAAAAGCGGAAACTGGGGACCGGAGAGCGGAAACTGTGGACCGGAAACGCGTTCGGCTCACGATCGGCGACGGCTCATTTCTGGCGCCACGCGAAAGAGGTGAAAGCGACTGAGCGACTGGCGTCGCGGCGCTCATGATTTTCGACGGTGCCTCCCGAAGCGCCCCCCTCCCTCCCCACGGATGGGGGACCTTGAGATCAGCTGCTTACGAGTGGCTTCTCGGACCTACATACCACGGGTACTCACTGATCGTGAGTGCACCCAATCTGAGAGACTGCTCGTGGCCGAGATGCTTACCCGCCGCACAGTGGATCGAGTCAATAGGAGACACTGGAAAAAAAACGCATTGGATCTAGAGTTCAGACTCTTAAAAACATCGACAAGAAAAAGTACTCTTGATTCAATCAGAATCTAGCTTAAATCAAGAAGCAAGCCTCTTAATTTAAGTGGATTTCGTTTTGATTCAAGCAAAAATCCGATTGAATCAAGAGTATTTTTTCTTGTCAATGTTTTCAAGAGTCTGAACTCTAAATTCAATGTTTTTTTTCCAGTGGAGGTCGGACCAAATTTGGAAACTTTAAACCCTTATAACTCCGTTTATACAAAACTTGGGGGTTTTGAAAGTGGTTCCTTTGGTTTTCTCGTGAAATTTCCTTTGAGAAGCACCCCTTACACTTTAAAACGTGACGAACTAAACATCAAAATTTGCAGTTCTAGTCAAGAATTTCATGTCCGACCTCTCTGATTGACTCGATCCACTGTGCGCCAGCGCCATTTGCGCGCGACACCTGGATGCGCGATGGAGCGAGCGCTCGTCTGAGAGATATGACGCGGCCAGACGCACCGACGGATGTTCAACGCTTCAGGTGAACTTTATGGAGAATGTGTCGTTTGAGAAAGTGTGGCTGTGGAGGCTCTCTCAACGGACTTGCACCCTTTCACGGACTATTATTCCAAGGCCAGATTTGACAGTACACTACGTAGACGATAGCATGGGGCGTCATTTTCTGAGGGGAGCAAAAGTTTCGAGACTCCTTGTCGAACATCAGTACTTGCGTCAAGGGCGTATCCAGACACTGCCAAAAGGGGCAGAAAGGAGGTTCGGGGGGCTTCCCCTTGAAAATTTCCGAAATTTCAAAGCTCCTAATTTCTATTTAAAGTCTATTTCGTCATGAATGATGGAGAATTTGCAGGTGTCTGAAATTTGATGGATTCCGTGTTTGAATGGACGCTACGAAGTGAGTTGAAAACGAGGATACCCTTTGTTCATAGGTTGAACAATTATTGGAGGAGATATGAGAAAATGATCTAATCTGCTCAAATAAATACGTTTAAATGGGAAATGCTGCCAGATGGCGTCACTAGGCGGCGCATTCTCTCACTTTTAAATCTATTTTTATACTATTTCCCGTAGCGGAGAAAAATTATAAAAAATACGGTTATGGGACATTTTGTCAACGATTTTTTGTCTGCGCACCTGTTTTTTCCAGTAATTTACGTCCACGCGTTTTTTTCGGCACGGGAGTTTTGGTCCACGTGCCAGTTGAGACCCAAAGTCAATTGGCCCACATGTAAATACAAACGACAACTGCTCACGACGTTTTTGGATGAAAATTTATAATGTCTTGGAAGAATGAGGGTTTGCTTGTTTTTTTGTTTTGTCTGTTTGGTCCAACGGAGAATAATATATAGTGGAGAGTTTTGGTAAAAATGGGGGAGCGTCAATTCCATGAGACAAAATTCACTAAAACTCTCTACATCTCTTTGGTGTAACAGGATTTAATTATCTTTCAAGAAATTCCCACCTTGTTATACTTGAACCGGATGAACCTCTATATTTGCCTCAGCTAAAGGCTCTTAAATTTTTCCTGTGCACGATAAGTATCTTGATTTATTTTGCGAGGAAAAATCTGTACTTTCAAAGGATGCCTGTCATTCTTGATACGTTCAATTTCGTATAATACTGAGCAACACCTATGTTGTGAAATAGTTGCTTCAGGCGCCGCCGCACGACGGGCGGCCAGCCAGCCCTAAACGCGCATTGGCGCCTACAAACCTAAGTGGATACTTCAAACATTGTGCAATGCGTGAGGTATCCACTTAGGTTTGTAGGCGCCAGTGAGCCTCTCGCGCTGGCAGCACGCCGCGACGCCGCTCCGTTCTGTCAGGCTTTAATATTCATACTCGCGTAGTCAGCGTTTTTTAACTCATGATTTAGAAATGTTAGCACACTCTGCATTGATTATTCTCATTTAAATTGATCGGAAAAAAATATGTATCAATGTATCAAAGGAGAATAACAATATAATGTGTGTTTCTTAAATATTGGTGGTTCCGTGTCAAATTTAATGATTTCCAAACCACTTTAATTTTTTCTTTTACATTTTGTGCTTTTATTGTGCTGCAGCGAGGTGTACGCGCAACGAAACGCTCAAAATTTGACGTATTTGACTCTAGAAGGTCGATGTACAAATGGGTTAAAACTAAAGATTGCGTGCTTCTCGGTTTTTTCCCCTCTTTTATTCATTTTTGCAGTTTCTGTCGGCACAACTGCGGCTCATTGAGATTAATGTCGCTTGGAAAAGGTTTTACAAATATTTGTCACGTTTTAAAAATATAAATGTTTTCAAAATGAAGTAATAATTTCGTAAAGAAAAAATATAAAAAAAAGAAAATGCGAGAAAAGAGAAAGTTTGAACTTTCAAAATGCGTCCAAATAGATTTCTTTCAACAATGTTTCAGATGTGTTGAATGCAACAATTTGAAGGTGTCATAGACTATACGTAGAAAATGAAACTTAATTTTCCCGCAGAAATTCATGAAAAATCTGCCTCACGGAAGCCTCAAAATGCGTCCAAATAGATTTAAAATTTCAAAAATTTGTCAGGGAAGACCTTCCGGAGAGGGGGAGGGGGGAGAACTCCGCTCACCCGACCAAGCCCCCCTCGAAACAAAATCCTGGCTACGTGCCTGCTTAGCCGCTAGTTTCATTTCTTAGTGGCCAAAGGCAATTTCTTACCGGCAAATTGCAGTTTGGCCGGCGTGTGTCACAATCACTGCTCCAGGAATAAGTATTTACCACAGTTGCTATTAAAATTTCTGCATTGTAGACTTAGCGAAATCAAAGAAGTCACATCATCGTTTCAGTTAAAAGCCACACATATAGACGGGTCCTCTAGAGAATGACCTTCTTGGGAAATATAGCGACCGAAACACGCAACGCGAGACGCGAGTTTGATGACAACGTCTGAATGCAACTATTCGAGCACAATGGATGTGCGTGTTGCGAACAGGAAAAATTGAAGGCGTTTTAACTTCGCTAACCGCGCTGGCGCTGCTTTTCTTTACAAGATGTGCGTCGCCGTCGTCCCGAATCGCTAGAAGATGCAATAAAGGAATTACATTTTGCAATGAGGAACCACAATCTCTGGCTCTCTCGTAAAAGCATATACGAGGTCTGTTAGATTAGAAACCGGATTTTGGTCATAACTAGCTTAATGTGCGTCCGAATTAGGTTTTCTTGGACTTTTCTGATAGCTGATAACGTATTAAAGAACGCTACGTTCACAAATTTTGTTTATTTTGATCTGTGTTTATTCTGTGTCATCTTGAATACGATGAAGTCAGGTGGGTTCTGCGATTTTCATCATGCGATCACTGATAGAGCAAAGATTTAACATTAAATTTTGTTTAAAGCTCGGTATACCTTGTACCGAAACTTTTGGTATGCTAAGTAAAGTCTACCAAGATCATTATATGAGTTGTTCTCACTATTTTGAGTGGGTTAAACGATTCAAAACTGGTCAGGAGTTCGTTGAAGATGAGGAGCATGGGAATCGACCATCAACGGCAACTAACATTTGTCACGTGGAAGAAGTGCGGGCAAAAGTCTCGAAAATGGTCGTTTCGAGCTTGCTGAACGGTGTTATATTTCTGAAGGCTCTGTACATACAATTTTGATAGAATATTTAAACATGCATCGAGTTTCAGGTACACTTGCCCTTTGATTGTTGTCCGTTGAACAAAATCCAACCAAATGTTAATTTACCTATAGCTGCTTGAACGTTCTAACAATGATCGTAAATTTGTGGATAGGATAATTTTCGGTGATAATACTTGAGTGTACGGCTATGATACGGAGACGAAACTCCAATCATCCTTGTGGATTGAAAAATGTAGTGGAAGACCGAAAAAAGAGAGACAAGTTCGGTCAAACATAAAAATCGCAAAACACCCATGAGGTTGCCGTACTTGAAGCCACTTACCAACGAAGCTAATTAAGATTTTTCAAATTTGTGAACGCAGTGTTCTTAAGTATATTTCCAGCTATCAGGAAAGATCAAGAAAACCTAATTCGGACGCACAATAGGCTAGTTATGACCAAAATCCGGTTTCTAATCTAACAGACCTCGTATCTTCATAGGGAAACCAATGGCATGTAGGTATATAGTTTCTAAAATGGGCCGGAAATAGTGGTTCCTTATTGAAAAATGTAGAACAAGGGGCGCAAGACTAAAATGTAAAGAGCATTCTTCTTGCCACGTCATTCTCAACGGTCTAAAAAACTAGTGATATCGGAAGATCGACCCTGGCTGGACGATTCTCATTCCTTTTGAACAAGCGCATCATCATTTCTGCCGTTTTGGAGCTGAGATATGTTATGAAGTTTTTGGTTTTTAATTAATGCCAAAGAGAAGAATAATAATTCGATAAGATGGAAAACTGATAGAATACTTTGGAAATAAGTGAATGTATACTTTTTCCGAGAAAGAAAAACATATTTAACAAAATAAAAGCGAATATGATATCTAAAGAAACCAATCCTTGCGATCACCAATATTATACCTTGCTAAGAAAAATCGCCGTATGAACATTTGAACCTCGGGCAAATTTCTTCTAATTAAATATTTATTGTTAAGGAAAGTGATAAATATTTTTTAAAGAGCGGGAAAAAGTATCAGAAAAATGAATAGAAAAATAGTTTGGTGCTTTCCAGAAAATTCCAGAAAATTTCCAGAAAAGAAATCAGAGCCAAAAAAACGCTCTATTAGAGCGTTGTTTTTTTGGCACAGGATTAAACCATTTCATGATTTTTTGTCTTTTCCATTTCCGTCTCTGGGTTGAAAAAGGGATTAATACCAGTCAAAAACGTCTCTTGCAGATTATGTCCTTATGGGGTTTGGTTTTTTATTTTTTATTTATTTATTTTTTTTTTGTGTGTGTGTTTTTTCGTTCAGTTTTCAAGATCATTTGTGTAAAGTTTTCTCAATCCTCAAGAATCCTTCACCAAAAACGCCAGAATAAGCCATACATAAATGGAAAAGGCTTTTTCTTGGCACCTAAACATGCTAATTCTATTTAAAGTGTTAGAATTCAAGTATTTTTCCTAGGGAATTACATTGCACCTCTAGCAGCAGATACCTCAGACCAGAAGGAGCCAACACTCTTTTTATTCCTGCCCTGGTTCATTTTCACAACGAACGCTGGCATTCTTTTGGCTACGACTGCCACTGCTTGGTGAGCTCCAATAAGGGCAAGCCCGGTGTCAGTCGGCAATGGAGTCCCCTGCAAGATTATTTAAAGTTCTCAGTAGCGTCTTGAATTCTGATTCGCAGGTTTTTTCGGCTTCACGTTTTCCATAAAATAGTTGTTTAGCCTGGGTTACAGTTGGAGTTTTAGATATTTTTTGTTTATTTTCCTCTCCTCTTTTAAACGCACTTCAACAGGTAGACCGCAAGAGACATGAATCGTTTTTTGCCTGTTCCGCCCAACAACACGTCTGTTCTTACAATTATTTCTCCTCCTCCTTAGACTGCTTATCGAACAATGTAACGTAAAGAGGAAAACTTCTGATGCAACAATCCGCATTATTGTAGGAACTCGCTCTGAAGTTGCCGGTAAAATTCAAACCACCATCGGCTTCAATCGCTGTCTAATTACTGGTCATGCATCTCTACCGCCTACCGCATTATTAACCCGTTCGCCTCTAGGCTGTACTGTAGGCCCAGCCACGGTCCTGAGCAATGATTGTGTGAAAATTACTAATCGACTGTCCCTGCCCAATGACTGCCCAAGGCGAAATATTGTCACCCGTCCGATGACGAGTAAAGCTTTCATGATAAAGAGACGCGCTCTGCGCCTGCGTGAGAGAACACTACCATTCCTACCAGTGCATTGTTACCTTCCACTGGAAAAAAACACATTGGATCTAGAGTCCAGACTCTTGAAAACATTGACAAGAGAAAATACTCTTGATTCACTCAGATTTAAGCTTAAATCAAAAGGAAATCCGCTCAAATTAAGAGGCTTGGTTCTTGGTTGAAGCAAAAATCCGATTAAACCAAGAGTATTTTTTCTTGTCGATGTTTTTCAGAGTCTGGACTCCAGACCCAATGTGTTTTTATTTTTTGTTTTTTTTCCAGTGTACCATTCCTACCAGTGCATGGTTACCTTACGGAGAAGAAGAACCTCTAAATTCTCTGAATTTTCTTCTGAAGTTGGAGAATGCTGGGTTGTGCTATCAAATTTGATAGCCACAAGAAAACGGACCTACGTTAAAAAAATCCCAAAATGATGTTATTCATGAGAACATTTTTGGACGAATAAAGATAAAAACTGTCCACAATTATGGGAAGTTGCAGTTTGAAGTTTGTTGTCCAAATAAAGACGTAAATTGGCGAAAACGGTACTTGAAACTATAGCTTTTCACGTTAGTACAAAATTTTGAAGGTGTAAGTCCGCAATCGCGTAGCTCGGTTTGCGACGAGGCAGACTTCCTAATCTAATTTCTGATAAGATCTAATTTTTTTGACCAAACGAAACAGAAATAGCCTTGCTGAAGAGTTTGCGTCATTACACTTTTACCGTAAACTGTCATTTTTTTTTTTTTTTTTCACTAAAGTTGAGACACGTCTTTGTCTGACCCAAAATAACCGAGAAACAAAGCCCAATGCGGATGGTCTTTACCTAAAATGAAATACTCAAATTTTCCTCCCTCGTAAGCCCGTTACGTAATCAGGATGTTCACCAGTTATGAAAAACTAAAATTGGGGACTTTTGGGGAGTTTAAGGGGTGTTTTGTAAAAAAATCGGGGACTTTTTCCCCCGTAATAGTAAGATAAAGGGAGCTAGTTAGAGCCTTAAAAGACGTATTTTATACGACTAATTTTACAAGTCATGTTGAACCGATGAAAACATACAAAAAACCAAGCAACACATCAGTTTTTCTATCCGAGTGCTTATGCCACGCCGCCGCGGCCGGCGTGAAAATGTAAAAATGCCGGTGTTTAGGACGATTTTTGTCATTTTTTGGGGACCTGAACAAGAAAATTGGGGACTTTCGGGGATATCGGGGACAAAATCGGGGATAATCGGGGACATTTGAGGACCGTAGACGTCCTGGTAATACCCGAATCCTGCCGAATTTCGAAAATTAGACCGTAACTCAGATGAGAGAAGCTCGCGGAGTTGATCGTATTGTCAACGTCAAAGAGCACCAGCTGTGCAAAATTCAACATACTCCAAACATGGGATGCTTGTTTAGCTGCAGAAAAAAGATACTGCATGCATTTCCTCGATCTTTATTCGAAGATAAACCGACACTCATACCGTTTTTTTTTCTCGAGTTGTGAGCTGCAGCGTTATGCAAATTTTGCACTTTGATTGCGACAGAGTTTTTTTGGTGATAAAATGAATTTGTTTTATAGGTGAAATGCAATTAAGGAAGTGGGAAAACACGAATACAACCATTAATCACGTGACAGCTATAAAGGGCAAGAAATGCGGGGGTGTAGGCTGTAGGCTGAGACTTTTTTTAAAGCTACCAAAGCGAGGGTCTTTAAATACGCTGTGGAGTTTAAAAAAAAAAACACAGCAACCAAAAGGATTTTACGAAAAATAAATGTTTACATCTGGCGCGTGCTGAACTTAAATAATTCTATTTTTAGGTAATAATGGACCACTGGACAAGGTACAAATTTAAGCAATCTGATACATGTTTCTTAGCCAGAAATTCATGTAGAATACGATTCGCACAACGAAAATTACTGAAACCAACTCCTGACAGAGATATTAATTTATTTGATTTATTTCACATTGGTTACGAAGAATTTGAACTGCCCGCTCATAGCTCTACGCGAGTCAAATCGCGCACTACAACGATTTCAGCAAGCTTCTCAATCGAGCAATGTTCATTTCCCACCATGTGTTGTTCAAACCATTAGCAATTTGCGATAGCTGAGCCAAAGCGTCAAGATTGAGGTTGCCAGATTTTTACATCGCAGAGACTGTCATGATAATGTTTAGCGCGCGATAAGAATCTCGTAGAGCATTGAGTTTTAATCAGCGGGTGGTTTGAATTCACGCATCCGGAATCATTAAATATCTTTGTAAGGAGTTGATTTCGGTAATTTTTATTATGCGCATCGTGTTTTACGCGAAATTTCGGTTCAGAAACTTGTATCAGAATGCTGAAGTTCGTACCTTGTCTAGTGGTCCATTAGAATTTTAGCCGTTGATCATCAGTCATGAGTCACTTACAAGAATTGTGGATGTAAATCATAGGATTAATGAGGACGTAGCAAAAAAATGCGTATCTCATTTGCGGTGTCATGAAACCTCCGCTTCCATTTTATTTTATCGAGAGAAAAGGAACTAACATTATTGCTTGACAATTTCACAGAATATTCTTCACATGGAAAAACAAATTCAGATAATGTTTACAATGAATACGGCAGAGTAATAATTGTTGGCCTACTTCATGCGAGTTTTCCCCCACGGAAATGGAGGTACCAGCGCTTGAACTAAATTTGGATGATAAACAAACAAGACAGCAAAGGGGGCACACAATTAAATCCAGGGGAAAACCAGGGGAAAACTAGTTTGGACGAATTGAAGCCTGTGATCATCTGAATAAGGCATTCCCGTCAAATGCTTGTAGCGAGATAATGTAGCTTAGGAATTTGATACCAATGTAGCCATGAACCTTTAGGACGGTTCAACTGCCAGTATTAGCATATGAGACTTAAACAAAAAAAAACTTCTCTTTGCATAATTATTTTTTTTTTCTTTCTTTTTTTAAAGAAGATAAACAAACAGCATTTCTTGCAACTCTCTATGACTTTCTGATGCTAACAGATAATCTTGTTAAAAAGTTGGAAGCGAATTGAATTACTAGGTAAACCTTCAGGTAATAAATTCAGAGTAATAATTCAGAAATTTTGCAACGTTTGCAATACGCGTATCGGATATAAGCTATTAATAAATTTTATGGTTTTCAACCACAAAAACTTGGAATTAAGTATCATTAAGATCGAATCCATGACAGACAAGGGGGATAAAAAAAAAACCTAGGATAGAGGCGAACACGATACTAGCTAGCGCAAACTGATTATTTATTTAAATCAAGTCGTTAAGGACAAAAAAGCTCCGGGAGAAAGAAAAAAAATTCGTACGTAGGATTTCAAATTCTTGGGGATTTAAATAAATACTTTGATTTTCCACGGCGAAACATTTTCAGATTACACCTCTTTGACCGAGTTGGCATTAATTTTGCACCTAAATACGGAACTAATAAGACTATTCTCAAGAATTCGTCCAGCGCATTCGAAGAATTTTTCAAAGGCCGTTTACACAGTTACACAGATTCCGTTTATGGATTGTTTATATTTTTCACACGATGGAATGAAAGAAAGCGTTTGCTAACGGGACATTTTGCCCATTTTAGAAAAATTATCGGAGCTGAGGTTTCCAGCTGATCCGCCCTACTGCCACTTTGTCGGTCATTTTTTATCATTTTTTTTTCTTAACATTTACAGACGAGAAAAATCAAAATAAACTTAAGCACGACTTTTTGAAGAAACAAATACAATCGATGGTTGAGCTTCAGACCAGCGTACTCTAGATAGTGTTCTTCGTGACATCCTATCCGAGTAGCGGAAAATGTTGGGTTAATTTAGTTGAACGGAGGCTGAGTAAGGAGCAATTCCACATATACAAGAGGCTCCACAAAATAAGAGATGAAAATGGTAATAGTCTTGCTGGTAGCCTTGAGCAGATGAAACGTTTTTCCCTCCAAATTTTCGCAGATGCCATCGTATTGCTTAACTATTTTCAAGCGTCAATTATTGTTTTAAACAAACAGGTTGTATCTATAGGAAGCTTGAAAACACCCTGTGGGGGATGCCCCGCATTATGGCTGACCTGCAGGGGGAGCCACCGAACACTTCCGATTCGTTCCGAATGCCGATAAAGAGGATGAGTTGGCGGAAAATTCAAAATACAACGAAGGAATTGCAATTTCAATTTCAATTATTTTATTTTTATTTGTTTACTTATTAAATTTTTTTTTCTCAGTACTTGAAAAAATTCCAGACTTTTGGAGCAAATTCCCTGACTTTTCCATGTTTTCCAGGCCCTTTTTTTTCCCCTGACTTTTCCAGGTTTTCCAGATCGCTGGGAATCCTGAATTTATGCCGTGAGCCCTGTAATGCGCATACACTTATGGGTCTCAGGACTCATGTCTTAATGCACATAGTTCCGTTTGGTAGGAATACGTTCATTTTGTCATTCCCTGGCGAATCCTACTTTTTCCCTGTCTTAAACAGCGAACCGCAGTCTTCAATAATCGGTCGTTTCAATCAATATGATCGCATGTTTTTTCTTAGTCTTCTTTATCTTTAACTTTGTCGATCAATTGCAATGATCAGGCCATTGCCGGTCATATTTCTATAAAAAATCGAATTCCTCGATCAATTGTCCAACCTTGAAGCGAGCTTACGTCCCTCCATCAAAGGATCGACGAATCAAGACATTATCACGCATCAAATCGTCGCTCCTCCGACACATCTCAATTTCCACGTGAGCTTTATTTTCCATACAAATCCATGCTTCCAAGACTAGCCCATATCCCTAATACGCTCGGGCATGGATCAACCACTTCTTCGGTGCCCTGCTTCGCGCGCAGCAGGGCTGTTACACCTTTGATGTTAGGCCATATCCATTGCAGCCTTGGATCAAGCGGAACCTCGGGGCTCTGCTTCGGCAGGGCTGTTTACACCTTGGTTGTTAGTCCATATCCCTGGCTTACGGAAGAGATCAAGCGGAACCTTAGGAACATGAGGGGAACGATGATCTTCAGAAGACCACTGATAGTAGTTAGGCCATATCCTTGAACCGCGAGGTGCAAGGATCAACCGGTACACAGTGGTATGAAAATCCCGATCTGTGACCGACTTTGCGCGATTCGTCAGCGACCAATTGCAGGGGTGACCGATTGAAGCCTGGCAATCCTGTACTGGTCAACCTCCGGTATCTGCCGATGCTTGCGCATTAAGTCTAAAGCCGTCATCCCCCCCGGGACACTTTAGACCAGGCAAAGTCGGAACCGGAGGGTCGGACACCTCTCAAACGGGCTGGAGGTTGAGGCGATGTTGCAGATTGAAGTAGGTTTTGATGCAGGACGAGCCGAATACTTCACGAGAGTCCCGGAGTCTCGTGGCTCAGGGTATTCTGTTTGACCTGGGCCGAACAAGCCGGCCAAAGTTTCAGCAATCTCTATCTCTGTAGAGAGTATCCAGCTACGAGTTTGTTGTCTCACTGCTGGATCGCACGGTGGTAGAGGAGTTCCCTGCATTCGGTCATTGGCGAATTGTTCACTGTTGTGAGTGAGGGTGCGCCCAGAACGCCAACCCAACTCTTCATGGCATGAGATCTTTAATAATTATTAAATTTAAAAAAAAAAAATTAAAAATAAGGTTATCCTTATTAAATCTCACTAACAACAAAGGCATGAGCCCCATGCCTTTGTCTTTTAAATTTCTTCTCCATTTTTCAAAATTTCTTCTCCATTTTTTTCAAAATTTCTTCCAAATTTTGAATTTCAAATTAACGTATGCCATGGGAGTTGTAAGTTGGACGGTGGAAGCGTGCCGTCTGATGTCGGTTCCTCCTCGTGGTGGACGGTGGAAACGAGGGTTTTACCCTCGGCTAAACGCCGACAAAATATGTGCTGGTTTGGTAGTAACACACACACACAATTCTTTTATTTTTATTTGTTTACTTATTAAATTTTTTTTCTCAGTACTTGAAAAAATTCCAGACTTTTGGAGCAAATTCCCTGACTTTTCCATGTTTTCCAGGCCATTTTTTCCCCCTGACTTTTCCAGGTTTTCCAGATCGCTGGGAACCCTGGAGGAAGTGAAACACTGTTTCACTTCCTCTATTAATCAAAAGTAACACAAGAACACAAATGAATCAGTGAGAGTGAAAAACAACCAACTCATTAACTCGAAAATGCTAAATCATTTAAGACAGTTAATTTAAAGTTATTGCAGTTAGCGCATCTGTTCCAACTATGACCTTTAAAGTGTCCATAAGTTCTCGTCTTTCGGCAGCAAAAATATTTTCCTTAAACTAACTTCTTCACCCACTGTGCAGTTTTTTGTGTGTCTTGATGATCTTCATTTTTCCGAGTTGGTGTATTTTCGTTCTCACTGATTCAAATATTTTTATCAGTGTAAATAGTGTAATGGCCTATTCTAACCTCTTCCCACCTCAGTTCTTTTTCCAGAATACGACTTGATGCGTTTCTAATAAACTCGGTCCAACTAGTGGCGAGGCGTGAATGATCAGTTATCAATATTTCCTCATTTAAAGCCGTGGTAAAAAATCGATTTTTAAGGTGTTTGTTGCAAACACCCTGTTTATCGATATTTTTCATTGGTTTAAATGGCAGATTTTTCGATTTATCGCAAGGCATGCCACGCCACTGGATCCAACATCTCTATTTTTTGCTTCACTGCGCGTGCGCGTGTCTGGTCAATCATAAAATCGTCGCTCCTCTGATGTAAGGGCGTATCCCTTTTTTCACATGAGCCCTCGAGAGCATGTACTCATACAGGGAACAGGGCTCACGTTGAAATCGAAATACGCCCTTACGTCAGAGAAGCGACGAAACGTCCCTGGCTGGAATTCAGATTGAGGAACAGCTTCTATGCCTCGGTCCGATCCCAAGTTTTGATGCTTCTTCGACCTTCAAAACTTCCGTCACACGACTCACACTGAATAGATGTCACGCTGCTTAAGCTCAAATTCTGACACCTAGGTCATAGCATAGCTTAACAGAAACGATCGGTGCCAAAACAAGAGACATTTTCTCGAGACCCCTGTAAGATGCAGGGCTCTCGCATCAGAATTCAGCGTGTTCCGGGAATGGAGATGTTGCATTTGTCAGGAATTTGCGATTTGACTGTTAATTCTTATGTAAAATTTCGCGAGGAACGCGATGGTGCCACAGGTTTTCTCTGAAATCAACTCCCAAGCTCAAAAAAAGCTCTCAAGTTGAGGCCAAAATGGAGGGGATATCCCACGTTACCCTGAGAGACCACGTCTAAATCAAGACTTAACTCTCCATGCAAAGATAGGGAGCAAATACATTAGCAGGGTTGCTAATGGTTGCAGGCGGAGTTCAGCTTTGGAGTTCCCGAATAAAGTGGCAGCCCTGTCAATGTATTTGCTCCCTATCTTTGCATAGAGAGTTTGTCTTGATGTAGACGTGGACTCTCAGGGTAGCGTAGGATATCCTCTCCATTTTGACCTCAACCTGAGAGCTTTTTTTGAGCTTGGAAGTTGATTTCAGAGAAAACCAGTGTCACCATCGCGTTCCTCGCGAACTTTTACATAAGAATTACCAGTCATATCGCAAAATCCTCACACATGTATCATCTCCATTCTCCGGAAAAATTCCGAAAATGCATGAGCATGCTTACAGAACTCACGACTGACTGGGAATGGAACCAGTTGCATTTCTGCACCGGTCGGTACTTCCAGCGGCGCTGATTCGACGCGGATTCGACGCGTCGGAATTCTTGGAACGGGAAATGATCTATCAATCATGGAGCCCATCCCGTCGTAATACATTGTTTTGTTTATCGAGTCTGCTGCGGTCTGAAGCTTCCGTTCCTGGGTTCGACTTGGCGTCTCGAGATCGGGTGCTTGCGGCCCTAATCAGCATCCGCTCAAGGTCGACCCCGTTTTCAACCAATCTCATATTCCGCCGTGCTAAGGAAGAACGCCGTATGAACATTCGAGAGTTGCCAAATTTTCTCCAATAAATGTTTCTTTTGGACGAAAATTGTCGATATTTTTCCTTGAAATTTTCAGACTTTGTGGATCAAATTACGAGCAAAATTACCCGAGAAATCGGAAGAAAAAGATTCACAAATTTTCTTGAAAATTAGTGATTTGTCAAAGGAAATTTGGCAACGCCTAAAGGCTCATACGGCGTTTTTCCTTAGCCCGGCAGTATTCCCGTCTTCCCGCTTTCAACGCGCTTCAATTCGCTTTTATCCGCCACGCCGTGAGACAAAACACCATCATTTTTCATTTTCCTATTCTGCCTTGTTGAGGCAAAACGGCATATAAGTCTTGCAGCGCTGCCAACATTTCCTCCGATGAAATTCGATTTTTTTTTTTAAAAGAAAAAAACAAACAAACTAGGGAACTCGTTTTTTGGTAATTTGTTCAGAATATCGCAATGTACTTAAGTATCTCAAAATGCCAAGAGAAATTATTCACAACTTTTCGCAAAAATAAATATTTCATCGAGAGAAATTTGGCAACTCTCAAATGTTCATACGACGTTCTTCCTTAGCTCGGCTGTATTTTCCTTTTTCAAATTCTACGCGTCGTAAGAGCGTCCGCACGCTACGAAATTTTCCCTGATAACTTGCGGAATTTCTTGAAGTCTCGTGGGTACCTCTCGCAGAAATTTTTTGGAAAATTCGTTCACGCTTCAATCAAGCGAGCCTGAAAGTTGGAGGGGAAAATACTCATGAATTTTCTTAAAATAAATACCTAAATGGAAGAACTTCGGCAGCGTTCGAATGTTTTTACTGTGTTCTTCCTGAGCAGGGAGGTGCGACTGTCGGCGGTCGCGCGATCGTGTAGGAGGATTCGCGACTCCAAAAGCTGGCACAATGAGTCTTCAAAAAGTTTTGAATTGAGATCTCTTAGAGGGGAGGGAGTAACTTTTTGAAGGAGCCCGAGGAAGAGAAGAGGACATTCATAAAGAGAATATAAACATCTCGCTCCATACAGCATTGCAGACTCTTTAGAAATTAACAAGGCGGTGACTGCGGGAAGGAGGAAGTTTGTTGCAGGGAGCATGTTTTTATGGACTGATCTAACCATGTGCCGACCAACCTGGCCATGATAAACGTTTGTCTTGAAAGGAAAAAGGACCTCAGAGTTGGGTATTGAAGTAGTCGGATTTTGAAAGTTCCACAGAGAAGTCTCGTCAGGGTCCTATAAAATGAGTTGCGGGTGAATAATCCATGAATATCCATCATTTTGGCGCCAAAAGCGGGAGATAAGTTGCATTTTAATCCGGCGCATTTCGTGACCTGAACATGACAGATTATAATTACAAACAAATTCACCGACTTTAAAGTCGAGACCACCGTAAATTCGGAATAGTTTGACATTTTTAACAGTTTTCCCCCACCAAAATGTTTGTAGAACGCTCCTCTATATTCTGGTTCAGTTTTGATTTTTTGAGGTCTGGGATCTCTTTGCCAATGAACGATCACAAAGTGAATCAGTCGCTCAAGCAAAAAGTTTTAAATTTCCACTTTTCATTTGTTTAACACACCTCACGTGTTAAAAACAAGCCAATCAACGGAGAGTAGCCCAGGGGAGCGTATTCTGACGCTTTAGCGTATACCTACCTCGACGATTCTAGCTACCTAAGTACCATTCCTATGGTGCACTGAGAAAATAATTGGTAGAATTTACCATTCCTTCACGCTGTATTTCACACAGCGTGAATTCAAAGTCGATTCAAAGTCTGGGGTCTCTTTCCCAATGAACGATCACAAAAAGAATCAGTCGCTTAAGCAGAAAAATTTACAATTCCACTTTTCATTTGTTTATAACTGTGCCCTGCCAGAGGAATGGTTACCTGTACCAGTCAGTATATAGTAACGTTAACCTTCTTTCTGGCAGAATTGACTCTGAATTGACGCTGTGCGAAATACAGCGTGACGGAATGGTAGATTCTACGGCCTTGTCTCCACGAGCCGTTTCACGAGATATGTCCCAGGGAAAAATCCCACTTACGAAGTTGGGAAAAATATTGAGTTAATCAATATTTTTCCCAGTACCATGTATGGTACATGTACCCCAAGGACCCACTGAGAGAAGAAGAGGAAGTGAAAACGAATTGTGCGATATTTTATTCATTACTACATAATTCATGTTTGTTTAGTTGGAATAATGTGTCTAATTGTCCATTGAGTGCAATTATTATTCTAATCCCGGTTAAATACTCGACTTTAACTAATTTATCTTCCCGCGCAAACTAGTCGCAGGACTGTATGAGCCCCGTCCCGTGGAGACGATAACTGGGAAAAATCCCAAAAGTTTCATTCCTGCGATTCGAACTAGGGACAAATCCCATGAAAACGTCCCGTGGCGACAAGGCCTACCAATCTTTTTTTTCAGTGTGAGAATGGAAAATCGGGCGGGGAAAATAGGAAATCGGATTCGGTTTTCCGGTATCGCGAGACACGAGACAATGTTCAATGTCTACACGCCGCGCCGCGCCACGTGCGCGTAACGCGGGCTCGATGCGCTTGCGAGGCGTGAAAATCGGCGAATTTAAATCAGGCGGCCGCAAAACAATCGGACGAATGCAAGACGCGGCAGCCAAGGTTACGGTCAATGTCAAATGCACCTGTGCTTAACCCATCGGGCCACAGCATAACCGAAGCTCTCCGATACGCAATGACCGCTCATAATTATGTATTTTATTACGTAATATATATGAAAGAATGTAATCAGTAAACGTAACTATTATTGTACGAGGTACGAAGGTGCCCTGCCAGGGTCGGACTGGCTCGCATCTGAGGGCGCAGACCCTTGGCAGGTTAAAAGGGGCGTAGTGTGATATTTCTCGGTAAGGCAACCTCTACGTAGAGGGGGGTTCAGACAATTTTGGCAAAGCAGCACCATTTTGCGCTATTTTCAGGTTCAAAGTTAATTAATCGTACAGAATAAAAATTGCAAAATTGAACGTATTGAAGTAACCGACAGACTTCTGAAATTAAAGCCACTAGACGCGACCAAGCACCATTGTTTCCAAAAGAACCGAGCCAGTGCTACGGTTTACACGAGCTTAAGACGTGGGTCTGCAAATCCATCCTGAAAAAGAATCTGACATGAGCCTAAAAAATGAAGAAAGAATCGTATCAACACAGCCGGAGACGAAAGAGACGTGTTCGGGCCTCTTTTTTTTCTTTTCTTCCGAATCTGAGCGACAACTCATTGACAGCATATGGTATAGCAGAGCATTGACAGTTCACAGATCGCGTCATCGCGCCTTCAATTTTTCAGATGCAGCACGGACGTCCATCAAGTATGAATAGTTGTATCTATGCGCCGTCTTAAACGCGCATCCTTTCCCTCACTCTATTTCCATATTGTGTTCGTTTCCGTCTGTCTTATTTGTAGTGGTGCTTCAAGCACTACGTGTGTGACACAACCGGAGATAAAGGACATGTATTTGGGCCTCATTTTTTGACTTTTCTCCCGAATCTCACCAACAGCATAGAGCAGAGCATTGACAGTTCACGCATCGCGTCATCGCGCCTTCAATTTTTCAGATGCAGCACGGACGTCCATCAAATACGAATAGTTGTATCTTTGCGCCGTCTTAAACGCGCATCCTTTCCCTCACTCTATTTCCATATTGTGTTCGTTTCCGTCTGTCTTAATCGTAGTGGTGCTTCAAGCACTACGTGTGTGACACACCCGGAGATAAAGGACAACGACGGTGCAAGTCGACAATCACATAACTCTGTTTGGGACGTCGCAGACTTCCTGTTATACTTTATTTTTTAAACGGAAAACTACTCAACGGCAATTCTTTAAAACTGCCGAGATTATTCTTCTCTGAGCGAAGAAAATTCTGCAAAAACTTCAAGAAATGACGTCAATTTGTTCACTTTTAAAAAAATAACATAGAGACGGAGATTTTCAGACACCGCAAACGAGTTATGTGATTGCCGACTTACACCGTCGACATGTATTTGGGCCTCGTTTTTTGACTTTTCTTCCGAATCTGAGCGACAACTCATTGACAGCATATGGTATAGCAGAGCGTTGACAGTTCACGCATCGCGTCATCGCGTCATCGCGCCTTCAATTTTTCAGATGCAGCACGGACGTCCATCAAGTACGAATAGTTGTATCTTTGCGCCGTCTTAAACGCGCATCCTTTCCCTCACTCTATTTCCATATTGTGTTCGTTTCCGTCCGTCTTATTCGTAGTGGTGCTTCAAGCACTAAGTACATGTGTGACACAGCCGGAGATAGGGGACTTGCATTTGGGCCTCGTTTTTTGACTTTTCTCCCGAATCTCACTAAGAGCATAGAGCAGAGCATTGAGAGTTCACGACTCACGCCAACGCACCTTCAATTTTTCGAACGTTCAAGTGAGAACTTTTTTTAGTTGAGACCACCCCTAATTTCACAGAAACGGGCACTGCAGTTTCTGGGGGAGAAATAGGAGAATAAATAGTGACTATGTGAGGGTCGCTCAAATAGAAACTTCTGCAAAGAGGATATGGTCCCATTCCTGCTCAAAAAAAATGAGCTGTGCCTTTTTACTAGCACTCCTTTCAGAACTACAATTTTTTCCCCGCAATGAGGAGAATGTGACAAAATTCATAAACAAGAGAAAATTTCAACGAATTTTGATAGATAGATTGAATGAATATCTGCAATTACTCAAGTATTTTTTAAATCAATAGAGAAAAATAAGAGTAAAATATTATCAACGTTTCCCACCCATGCCTAATGTGCACCATTAGGCATGCCCGCCATTTGCATTCCTTGCCCTTATCCCTCAGCAGAAAATTTACTGAAAAAGCAAGAGTGTACTCTTTGGAAGCTGACTTTCTTGGTATAGGTACATGTTAAATGTAAGGACCTCTAGAATGAGCTGCAGTCTGGAATCACTTTGAAACATGTGCCCTGTCAAATACTGTCCATTACAAAAGCTGTAATGATTGGTGCCTACTACATAGTGGATAACTACCTATAAAACTGTGCTACAGAGGCTGCAGAAAATTGAGATTGGACAAGTAGGTGTATTAAATCATTCTTATCCAATGACAGCACATCCATGTGTTCCGGGATGACTGCTGATAACAGCACATTGACCGATCTGGGAGGATAAATTCACGATGGAAGAAACAATACAAGGTATAAGCACCGCAAAATACGAAGGTACTAAGGTGAAAATCAGCATGCAACAAAAGTAAATTCTGTGAAAAGGGCTGGGTGAAAAATGATCAGGAAAAAGTGAGAAAAATAGCAAACTTACAGGTTTTTTCTTGAGTGACATGGTATCCAAAAATACAACTGCATACAGCGATGAGATCAATAGATAGTAAAAAAGCACAGCCACTTTAAAATTTAAATTATACTAAAAATTCTGCTAAAATCAAAATCTGGGAATAGTTTGCCCTGAGTGAGGTTAGGGCAAGATGACCCATTTATAGCAACAAATCGATAATTGTTGGACGCAACTCAACAGCCTTCGGCGACAGAAGTGCACAAATAGAAAACTTGCGAGTTAAAATTCAGAATCACTGTCAAAATTAACGAGAAATGAGCTAAATAATTAATTATGTGCTGATACAACTGATAACAGTAATCTTATCAATATTCACTCACTACGAGAATAACCATTCAACTTCATGGGCTCACCGATCACCAAATAAATCTTTGTTTACAAACGGCATGCGCGGGAAAACGACAACATCAACAACTGATAAACTGATAAGTGATAACGCGATCATGAAAAGTTTTTAGTACCTAGACGTTTACATGCTTATTTTAATTTGAAAGTACCATTCAGAATCGGATCCTTTTCACGTTATGCATTTTATTTGAAGTACATGGACGAATCAACAGAGGTTCCTGAGCCTTCTCAGGTGACATCACATTTAACTGCGTTACTTGGATCAGAAGTTTCAGCTCCTATTTTGTTACAGGTACACATGAACATGTCTCATCTTCCTTCAATACACAGTTCCACTTTATTCAACGTTAAGTCTCTTCGTGTGAATGATTGAAAAAATCATTCCATAGCAATGGATATTTCTATTATGTTTTGCTTGAAAACTGATCATTTAGAATTTGAACTTCCGCAACTTGAAATCATGACAGAGTCCTTGCAAAATAAGTTTACACGCCTTTCGCTGGAGACAGAAGATCAGCCACCTTGATCTTGAACTTATCTTCAATGCTTTTTTGGAGATAACTACCTTCTGCCACATTTTGATAGAGCGCAAACTTATTCGGTGCAGACTCTAGTTGAAATCTCTTAATCACAGATCTGTTTCACTTTTACAAACAACAGTTGTGTATCAAATAAACTGTCTGAAGTTTTTGCATTGGAAACTTGAGTTCAGTCAAAGCTAAGTTCATTCCTGCTGTATTCCAATGTGTTGTCACCGGTAGTTGATACAGGTTGAAAACGGTAGCAATCAGCAATATTTTGATTAATTACCAACGAAGTGTGAAGTATTCAATCCTCTGAGTAGTTCAAGCATATCGACGGTGAAACTACCAGACCCTGTATCTCAATTTGCAACGTCGCAGATTTCCTGTCATTTTTTATTTTTTAGATGAAAGACTAGGTACTCAACGTCATCTCTTAAAAACTTAAGTGATTTTTCGTCTCTATGTGAAGAAAAATCTGCGAAAACTTCAAGGAATGATATTGGTTTGTTCTCTTTCACCAAAATAATTTAGGAGCGGAGATTTTTAAGTACCACAAATGAGTTACGTGGTATGGTAGTTTCACCGTCGATATTCCTTGAAAAGACACTATTAAGTTCCTCATTCAGTGTTTTTTTTTTATTTTTCTTTTATTTTTTGGCAGATTGCAATATACTGGATTGAGCAAAGTTACAGTGTCATCTACATTCGCCCCACACCTCATACAAAGCTGCCTCCAGATATCCATGGAGTAAGCACTATTCAAGAAAACCTACAGCAGTTCTCAAATTTACTTAGATTCTTGTAAGTTCCGTAGAGTTTTTCATTTCCTACTTAAGAAAAGATGGATCAAATATAAAAGAATAAGAGCTTTAGTGGAAACAGAATTATCAAAGAAAGGAATTCTCTTGAATCTTTGAAACTTGTAAATCTATCCGTTCATTTAATGAGCAACCAAGCAATGAAATAATAAGAACACCTTACATTTAAGTGTATAAATTTGTGTGTGTAAGAAAGATGTGAAATATATTATGAAAAGTCTGCTATGCCACAAACTAAAATATGGATCCCTGTGATTTTATTGTCAAATGGCTTTATCTTATGTGAAAGACCTTCAGTGTCTGTCTATTTGCTATTTGATTGCCCTTTTTGAATCATACATTTATCATTTAAAAATACTTGTCAAATGAAAGTGAAAATAAGGTATCATCTTCAGCTCATTTGCTCCTGATTTCATCCTGTAATTTTCTTGCCCCAGGTACTTACCTAGCTGGAGTGACCTCCTGCAGTTTCTATTTTGTGTCCATGAAGCAGCAAGTGTACCACATGTAGTACTGGTAGAAAATCTAAATTTTTATTGCGCTACGGAGCCAGGTGTACCGCCTGATGAGTCCCATGCAGCATTGATTCTAGCATCCCTCAAAGACTCGGTCACAGCTTGCGCAAGGAAACTGAAAACTTCGACTCACTTGGTTTGTTCATTTGATCACGTAGCCCACAAAGACTTCAAACTTCACCCTGTCTTTGACATTTTCTTCTCAGATTCTATTTGGACTGTTAAAGAGCATCCTGATAACAAGGTCACTTTGTCAAGGTCAAGAGATATCTTCGATAAAGATGATACTGATGAGATCCTTTTTGTCAAGACTCAAGATAAGATTTTATACTTTGAGGGAATCAAAAAGATTTTTGCTCATTGGACATATCACTCATAAAAAAAATTGTCAAATCTAGAAAATTATTTAATAAAACTAAAAAGATGTCTTATTAAAGTTACTTTTCTGTTTACTTGAATTTCATTAAATTACATACCTTTTTTTATTTGAATAATCTTTCCGTGTAAAATTTAAGAACTTTGCAAAAAATGGAAATAAACTCTTTATCAAAACTTGTAGGTAGATATAAATCATGCCTGTCAAATGATGAACAAAAACAAGTTAAAGTAAGTCATTGGTGGCTCTTTTAATGTTAACTCACTTATATTGGTCAATATCTGACGTATTAAACTTATGATGTTCAGAAAATATTTACCTATCTCAAGACAGCATTATTTCATTTTATTACTTTGTTTAGATGTCAAAGCTCCTAATCTGTGATTTATCAAGAGTTAAAGTTAAGTTTTGTGTAAATACTTCTTGTTAAATTTTCAAAAACTGGATATGTTTCTCGAACTTATGTTCTTAAACTGCATTTTGCTCTAAGCACATTTTTCCATGTTCTTTTAATAAATGTTTTCAAACTTTAGAAGTAGAAGATCAAAAGTTATTTTCATCGATCCCTAAAAATGTATAATACACCTCCATTATCTCAGCTCTCAGTTCTGATTATTTTTCCAGTATTCATTTTTACTTCGTGTAAGTTGAAAAAATAACTCAGCATTGTAAGAGCTTCCTCAGAAAAATGTGGCGTATTTGGGTATTCGTTCCTTCTCTTCTCCCTTTCAGATGAGCAAACAAACTCTGTCCTTGAGAGGTATTCCCTTTGAGACTAATTTTTTTTTTTGCTTCAGTAAATTTAAACTGTCTGCTTGAAGGAAAATCTAGGAATGTGTGATTACTTATTTTCCACCCGGCAAAAAAAGTAATAATAGCACACCAAAAAAAAAAAAAAAAGCTAACTTTTCTGGGATTGAAGAAATTTGGTTTTTGACTTGAAGAAGACAAAAAGCTCTTCAGAAGCTACAGCCTCTTAGATGTGTCATCAAAGTGTAAAACTCTTACTACTTAAGGTGATCCTTCAGTACTTAGAAGAAAGGTTCGACAGTTGATTGATCGATAGATTATTTCTTGATTTTAGGATATTTTTCAGAATTTCTGAGCATCAAATCACACTGAAGTACTTCAGACATTGGTGCACAAAATTTTATTAAAGAAACTCTTTAAAGGGACTCCAAGTACCTTTGGAGTCCCTTTTACCTTGGAGTCTTGGAACGTACCGTTCCAAGAGAATGTCCCAAATCGAAAGGCAGAGCTATTTATGAAAAGCTGCGGTACCACCTTATGACTTGTACCTCGAATTGTTCAAAAGAGATAAGTTTGAATATTTCCCTTTTTTATCTCTTCTGACCAACATGCCAATACGGCATTTTTTCAAGATAAATAGTTTAAAAGATTAAGTCTTAATTTTTGTGCGTCAGATTAAGGGGAAGGTATGAATCCACCTTTTATGAAATGACACCAGTTCTGAAATTGGGCTGTTGCATCTAATGTGCAACTACCCGATTTTACACTGAAGGGGATCCTAGGAATCTTCTCCTGATTCAGACTCACCGACTCTGATACCACGGTGATCTTCTCTTAGAAAAGGGTGGATGGGGAAAAGCAAAATAAAAAATAACTGAGGTAACATTAACATAATTAAAATATGTAATACTTGATAAACGTCACTGACGAACAAAGTTACTGCCTTAGTAATTACAAAACTTAAAAATACCTAGTCAATTGATAAAAATTGATCAATTTTACCTAGTTTTCATGCATCAATTTCCTTTTTTTGTATTATTTTTTTCTTAAACTTGACTTTATGTTGTAGTCTTCTTAGAAAACAGTTACGGTTCGTCCATTGCTGGGCTTGGTTCATTAGGGCACGCACTGCAACAACACAAAACAAACATTTTTAAGACTTCTAGAATTTTAGAGAGGCAGAAAAAGGTACTTAAACTGAATTTTCGAAATTGCACAGCAATATTAGCGGACATCAGTGGCTTAGTAATGGTGGCAGGTATCAACAGAGAAACTACAGATGTGCGTATCTAGGTTAGCAATGGTGCAGACTTCCTGTCATAATCTTTTTTTAAGTAAAAAAATTCTCAACATCGCCTCTTGAAGACTTCTATGACTCTTTCTCTCCACAAGAAGAATTTATGAAAATTGAGGCACTGGATGCGAAAAGGGCACTTCTCGGTTGCAGTGTTTCAGAGTCTCCTCTAATATTTCATTCATTGTAAGGAAAGTGAATGCATCCATTTTACTACAAATTTTACTGAATATTCGTTATGAATTATGATTCTAAAATGTTCAATGGAAAGAATTCTGGAAAAACCGCCCATTAAAGTCGTCTCCAAGGGATTAATTAGCAACAGAGATTCTGAAACACTGCAAACAAGAAGTGCTCTTTTCGCATACAGTGCTTTAATTCCAAGTGGTAGTGTTTATTTTTTCTCCTTTACATGCATTCCTCTAGTTTCGCAGTCAATGCAGCAAAGGAATATTGATAGACATGGCACAGCTATAAATGATGATATGAAGAAAGGAGAGCCAGAGGTACTTAATTTCATGGCAATGTTTATCAATTCCATTTGACAATTTATTATCTTACTCAAGAGTAAAAAAATACCTTACAAGTACTTACTTGATGTAATCAATGATTTGACTGACTATTTTCTGTACTCGAGGTTCAACGTTTGGATTAAAATAAATTGCATTCAGTAGCAAGCTGACCTTTTCAACTTTCAGCATGGGGCAATATCTTGAAACTGAAAAAAGGAGAAAATTTATTATTTAGAGACAGAGTAAATTTATCATTTTTAACAGAGAAAAAAGCATATTTATATTGTGGACATGGCGCAATGAGCCTGTCGCAAACTTTTAGTCCAGGCGCCTGGTAGCTAAAAATGAGGCTACCTGGAATTTTGGGTACACAGCGATTTTTTTGGCTTACTTTATGTTTTTTGGGTCGCTGAATCCGAATCTGAAGTCTCCGCACGCGTATCTGGGGAGCATTTTCCGCTATTTTGAAAAAATGGCCTAAAAAGGCCTTTTTTTGCGGTTTTTTTGATATAGCGGCTACGGATGAGGAAAAGTCCCGAATTTAGCTAATGTTTTGAATAGCTGACAAAATTTGGAAGAAAATGGTATATAAATATGCTAGGTTTGCTCAAAAATTGAGGAACCTCGGATTTCGGAACTTTAGAACGCTTCGGAACTTGGCTGACCGCGGCGAGCCGGATCGCGCGTTGACGGGTGCGCCGCGAAAACGTGAATAGGCGCGATGTTCACGATGCTGTATCTTCCTCAATTTTTAAGCAAACCTAACATATGTATACACCATTTTCTTCCAAATTATGTCAGCTATTCAAAACATTAGCTAAATCCGGGACTTTTCCTCATCCGTAGCCGCTATATAAAAAAAACCGCAAAAAAAGGCCTTTTTAGGCCATTTTTTCAAAATAGCGAAAAATGCTCACCAGATACGCGTGCGGAAACTTCAGATTCGGATTCAGCGACCCAAAAAACATAAAGTAGACCAAAAAAATCGCTGTGTACCCAAAATTCCAGGTAGACTTACCAGGCGCCTGGACTATTTTGCTAGAGCAAAAATAAGGGTTGTACCTTATAGATAATGTCTCAAAAATCGAGATGAGCGCATCCACAAACTCTGAAATGCACTCCTAACTTCACAATCTGCAAAAGAAATTTGCGTTTTTTTAAGCTACCCGCTTCAAAAAGGATACGACAGCACAGGTGAACATTTGATTACAAGAGTTGTTCCATTCAGTCCCTGCTCAACATGGCTGACGCTTCCGCACGCAAGCTGAGGAAAGCTTGAGGTCAATCAAGGCAGATATCTATCAACGCGAGGAAAATGTGAATGTAAACACGCCGATTGACTCAAGTGGTTAGAAGCATCGTCCCATCACATGTGTTTTGACGGATTGGCGTCGGCTATGTTGAATAATGCGTAGTATCCTTGTGAGCAGAGGTTGGATGGAGTGACGCCTCTAACAAAATGTTCACCTGTGACAAGGTGTCGTTTTTGAAGCGGGACGCTTGAAAAAACGCACATTTCTTATGCAAATTTTGAAGTGAGGAGTGCATTTCAGACTTTGCCGATGCGCTCATTGTGATTTTTGAGACACTTTCTATGAGTAACAACCCTTGTTTTTGCTCTAGCAAAAGTTTGCAACAGGCCCATTGCAAAGACTGAAGCTCGACATTCCATGGTTTAAAGGAAATTCAAACCAAAATTAGAATCGTAAAATAAAGATTAAAGTGATGAAGCATCAACAATTGGGTAAAGCTAAGCAAAACAATCACACCTACATTGCAGTGTTTCAAAACCTCATCTCCTTTTTGAATTTTGTTGAAAAAAACTAACCAACATCCCAGCTAGAAAATTGTTAGAATGTGTTAGCCCAAATGAAAGTTATTTCAGCAAAATTTTGAGCACAAATGTCGATTGGTTTCCCCCAAAATATAAGAAAAGAGATGAAATTTTGAAACACAGAGATGTAGATATGTTTATTTTGCTTAACTCCACCCAATTCCAAATGCATTACATCTTGATCATTACACACTTCAAGCTGGATCTGAATATTTGGAAACATCTTGCCAAAATAATTCTGGTCTTTAACATTTCTCTGGAACATTAATCGGAGAAAGTAGGGTAAAATGTCTCGCAGTATTAGTACAAAGGAATTAGACTGCCATCCTCAGCAAAAACGCTGCGACTCCATTATAGATTTTTTCAGCTGACAAAATGTTTTATTACTGAAAATCAACAACCATTTATCCTTCTTAATTCTAAAATAACTAAGGGACTGCACTTATGCGCCTTGTCTTCCAAGCCCCTTAATTGTGACAGGGTTTCCGTCCCCCCCACTCCCATCTTACGAGATGCAAGTGGCGATGACGTCACTCTCTCCTTGAACCAAGCTCGCTGACCAGCTGAGCCAGCGCAAGCGCACTCTTTCATTTTTGCTTCCTCACCGCACCAGAGCCTATTGGCTGCCTTCTGCGGGTTTTTCCTTTTTGAGGCCTTCAGCCGTTCATCAGCCTCTCTTGTTTCAGCAGTCTGCTGGAAACCGATTTAAAAAATGTAATCTAATAGACTTAAATTCAAAGATGAATCGCAGAAATGGAGCTCTTACCATTTTTTGTGCACACATGATTAATGGCCCAAACAGCCCACAACTGAACTGGCGAGTCCGGGCATTCTAGTAGCGGAATCAGTGGCTTGAAAGACCTGTATGCAACCATCTCCATTTCTGGCTGCTTCCACTGATGAATGACTGTTTCCAGTTCGCTCAATAGCTCTGATCTCGAAATCTCTTTCACCAACCAGGATTCTTCGCCTTCACATGCTAAATTCGCTATTATTCCAGCGGAGAAGTAACTTACATCTATGTGACTTGAATGCAACAAACTCCTGGAAAAAGACGATGAAAGAAAGAAATTAAAGCATTTTACATGCAGAGTTAAAACATAACACTACGGAGCCGCACAACGTGGCTTGTGGCATTGTAAATTTCTTGTCACATTTTTTTAGAATGATTCATCAGTATATATTATTACAGACTTTCATTTGGATTACTGCACAGATTTCGATGAACTTTTAATGCTCCTGATAGTGTTTCGGATAGTGCTCTCTTATAAAACTAACGCTGCAATTGAGACACAAGTATTCACAGTCACAACATTGACTCAGTTACAATCAGAAGATGTCTACAAAAGTACGAGCAATCTTTTACAAGTATAAACGATTGAAACGTTTGATGCATTGTTTTTTTTTTTTTTTTGTTTTTGGGTCGGTGAAAAGTTTTTTCCAATAATTCAGATTTTTTTATTTTATTTTATTCACTTGTATTGGTACTAAAAAATTTGCAAGTTAAATTGAAAATTCTTTGGGACTAAACCAGGTAAGAGGTATAAGATTAATTGGCTGCTGTAATTTGTGGATTGATTATTTCTTTTTATTTCCTTTGTCATATTCACTGCAATTACCAAGAGAAAGCAGAAATATCCTTTTGGTAAAAAGAAAAATGTTCAGAGGTTGACAATTGGTCTCCAAGGGCCAAGGGGAGATTAACCTTCAAAATTCCTTAACTTTTCCAGAGAAGTTCCTCTTTATCATCATGTTACTTCAATATACGTGCTTAGGACCTGGGACCAAAGCACCCTGAAAAGTTGTAGCTTTTGAATTTATTATGTGAATTTGACGTTTAAGATATTGCTATGTCAGGTAAAAACCCAGTCAAAATAAAACTTACCGTAGTTTAAGAATAAGTTTGGGCTTGAGTAGATGTTTTCTCAGCTCCTTGACTTCTGCAATGTTATTGACTAATCCTAAAATTTTGGTTTCTATTGAGGATTCATTCATGAACTGATCTAGTGCTAACTGGAAGAGACACAGACCTTTTTCGTTGAGAAACACTTTGCAAGTGTCTGGAGATTCATCTGAAAATGGATGCAATTTAACAACAATGAATCAAAATGCGTTGTGATTTGCAAGCAATATTAAAGAAAATTGAATCTATCAGTCTGCCAAAATGAAAACAATACTGAGTGCAGAGACTTCAGTGTAATAAGCTTTTATATTTTTATAAAACTATTTGTAAGTGAGATCCTTGAAAAACCATAGAAGAGCTAAGGCCTGTGGTTATTTCTTCCCTTTTTGCCCCTTCCCGGTCATTCATGTTGCAGCAATAAGAAAAGTTTTGAGGATTGAGAAAATCTTGTCCTGCAAGTGCAAAGGAATCTTCACATTGAGGATAGAAAAGTATATTAATATTTTCAAAATGAAAATTACATTGTTATATGATGTGTTCATCGGCAAAGTTTAACATTTTTCTCTGTTTTACAGACAAACACACCCCTCATCTTACAATTTTTAGCTCGCTCTCTCCACAATTATTGCCATTGTTTTGGCAAAAAAATCAACCAAGCACTTAGTTTTCTGTACATATTAGAGATAGCAGCAAAATCTCAGCAAAATTTGCATGAGTGCAAAATGAAAACACACTGTTTGGTCGGAGAGATGCTGATTTGCGAATCAAGGGATAAAAGACTTACCGGTGAGATTCCATAGAGCACTCAATGTAAATCGTAACGTCACATCCGTCCTTTTGGATTCAATTTTTTCTGCTGCTATAAATAACATTTTCTTCATATATTTTGTGTTGGAGCCCAAAAGTGAAGTTTCATGGGTTGCTAGCTTGGAGGCTGGAAAAAAACATAAACGAAACTCGAATAAGAGAAGAATGAATGTTGTATCATATTACTGATTTTTGGACATGACTTGACAGATACGTAATTGTGAACCTATCACTACATCTTACAGGTAAAAAATTTAAAGCTACAGGTAATATTGAAGTTCGTACAAAAAGTGAACACGCTGTACAGAGAGCAAACAAAAGTATAATATGAGTGGTTCTACTTCGCCTCTCCATATGGGACTCTCTTCTTTGTATACACTTTTTTGGAGGGACACTGCTTGACAAGCTAACTGATTCCAACAAATAGAAACTTTTCATCCTGATGTCCTAGCCACCTCTTGACTGCTTTTTGATTTTCTGTCCATCTCAAAACTTGTTCCAAAAAATTGAGCCTTCAATCTTGAAAAAACGTTACGTTCACCCTAGAATGGAAAAATGAAATTTGTCCATTTCCTCCTTGAGGAAAAATGACAATTAATCTTGAGAATAAGGACTTAAGAATGTTTAATTCATGTGTGTTGGTCAATGTAAGTTTCTCTCATTTAAGAATTCTCTTGAGAGATAAGGATTTATCATTATCCAATAATCTGAGCATATTTTTCCATGATAAGGTAAAAAAATTGTTTTTGTCAAATATTGAATCGCATTACTTACCAAGGATGCTACAAATGGCTACGCTCATTTTGTTCATTGAGGGGTCATCAAACGAGCAAAGACAATCAAGCACTAGTTTCGCACAACGGTACTTTTCTGGTTTCATTGCCTGTGGAGATCCAAAAGGTTATTATTTTTACAGCTAGTAGATGCATTTTGAAATTTTGAACCCCTGAGCACTGGTTGCAAAATAGCCAGTTACTCAATAACCTCCTGGAGCTAATGGAAAAAAAAAATTGGGTAGCATTTACCATAATCTTGTTAAAAAACGGCACACAATAAGAAAAATCTTGTTACTTTCACGATAATTTTTATGAAAGTTACGATACTCTCTGGTTGTGCCATTCATTAACCAGAATATGAGGTTTTCAAACTACGCACTGTAAATGCCACTGTTTTGCTTAACTCTATCCATTTGTCCTGCCTGAAAATTAGGCTCTGTGCTTTTAGGAGTTTTTAGCTCTAAGATAAATCAATTTACTTTCACATACCTACCTGCAAACTCTTTGTTGTCTATGAATCTGATTTTAGAGAGAAAAACTTCTTACCTGAAGTATCTTCTCACTGCATATGGTCAAGAGAGTATTCTTCTGCAACTGGTAATGACTGGGGTACCGCTGCATAGCATCGAGACAAGTTGCAGCGACTTCCCTTAGAGTATCTGGATGGATTTTCTGTGACAGCTCTCCTTTCGTCAGGTTATACAGACATGCTGTACCTGCCAATTGAACTGTGATGTCATCAGGATGCCTTTTCATTCCTTCTAATACTAGTTCAACGATGTCAACTCTTGCTTCCACATATGTCAACGAGAGTTTGAATAACACTTTCAACAGTTTTTGAACGTACAGGCTACGATCCTTGTAAGCAGGACACGTGAGGCCTAGGAAAATTTGGTCCTCAGAGCCTGTCCCAGTGACCTGTGAATAAAAATGATAGACATTTGAAGAAAGGGAGTCTATGCATGAGAGTCTTCATGAAATGCTGCAATCACACGCTAAATTTAACAGCTGAATGTGGAAGTCAACGGTCATCGCCCAACAGCTGAAATTTCGCAAATTCGAGTTTTTTTCATCCAGATGTGTGTCAAATCTATTCGAATAGCTCAGACAAATCCAACATTAGTCCAATGGTTGCTGAGAATCGTTGCTGAATTTTGCGAGTCACGCGCAAAATTCAGGCATCGGGTCGATGACTTCCACATTCTAGCCACATTTAGCTCCCACATTCAGCGTGTGATTGCGGCATTAGACAAAAAACAATTTTACAAAGGTAATGTAGTTAAAATAATAATTAGGGATCCTACATGAACTGACATCATATAAGTAAACAGAGTTGGAAGCTGGACTGAAACTGGATACATTGAACTCTTTGAAGCCAGAGAATTTACATTTTCTTTTCATTTGGGCCCAAATTTGGCCCTTTCAGTTTCAAATTTAGTCTTATTGGCTCGTTTAAATATGTACCATTGTTGAAAATTAATTACCGAGTGACATAATCAAATGATCCCAAAAAATCTTAATTGACCACCTATGCTTCATAAATGAGTCAAGGAGCTAACAAGAACGCTACCTTAAATAAGTCTCAAAAGGAAGGTAAGAGCTGAGAAAAGGCCTTGTCATGAGCTATGGAAAAGTGCGTTGTATGATTTATGGAAAACGGTTTGAATATCATTGCTTAGAACAAAAATTTGCAAAAATTTACAACTATAGCAAACAATTTGGCTTGCACATTGTACAATCTAGTCATTTTTTCAAAAAAACATTTGATACAGGGATTAATGTTACACACCTAGAGAGATACTAGAAATACAAGTAGAGTGTAAGTCTTACCATCAAATCAGGATTAAAATTCTGGTCTTTCGGCTCCGTGAGGAATGTTTCATGACAAGTTTTTGAGCACACAAGTCCAAGGAATTTTAATCTAGGGTGGTTTTGGACAAAACTTAATAAAACTTGACCATCATAGTTTTTTCCTGGAAAAATAAAAAACACTTTGATAACGCTAAAATAATATTAAGGATAAAACAAATTTGGTTCCCAGTTTCCAAAATGTCTGATGCTATTTCATTTCAGAAATAGAATTTCTACCAGTTCTTTTTATTATGAATAGAAGAATAGAAAGAGGGAACAAAGAAACCTTATTACGAAGCTTCAGAAACTATTTCAAAAGAATAATTATCCAAAATTCAATAATTGAACCTGTATTTTACGTAAAATCATGGTTGCATTTAGAAACAGGATCAAATACCCAATACCAGGTTTGTAAGTTTAATGCAATTCAAACTTCCACTGAATTTTAACAAGAAACAACGCTCCTGTCTCTATTGGCCTGTAAAACAAAAACAAATTTCCCCTCGGACTCTTTTGAAGACAAATGTAAATACAGTACATTTAGGTAAACTTCTCGCAACCATGGTGGGATCTCAAAACTCATCCACAAAAATGATCGACCTGTATATATTGATCTTGTCAAAGAAGATGAGTACTCAGAGATGGACACTTCCGTAAAAATTATCTTTACTTCTCATGGAGACAGTAATCACACAACATCATTATTAAACTTCAGTTTATGCGTTCAACTACAAGTAGTGTCAAGAAAATTTATGGACCACTGGATAGAGTAACAAATTGAGCACTACAGCATATGGCGAATATTTTCTGGTCAAAAGTTCACGCCAAATACACAGAATATATAAAAAAATTCCAGATTTATTCAAGGAGAAGTAAATGTTTGTAGTTTACATTATGAGCGGTTGATTTAAACTTGCCACTCACAAAAAAGCATGATAAATGTGCGCTGATTTGAGCATTTAATTCAATATATACATTGAGCGAATAACTACAGCCTGGTTTCTCACACATTTCCTCCCTTTTTTGATACAAGGAGCCTCAAATCCTGTCACAATTAAGTTAATAGACAGGATACATTTTCCATTGTTGGAGATGCCGAAATTAGGTTAGTGCTCGATTTGAATCAAGAAGACTCAGGTTTTTTCATGGGCAGGAAGTGTGCATTTGCATGCATAAAAACCATTACTTTCTAGATTTTAAGTTAAATTTGGAAATCCTTGATGCATTCATCATATACCGGCTAAAATTCTGATGAGAGTACTTGTAATGTGCTGCTAAGAGTATAATGTTTTTTGGTCCATTAGAAATCTAATTAAAAGATGGAAACTTCTGTATATTGACTTCCTTAACATAAAAATTGAGAACACAAAATTGACCAAAGTGTGCACAAACCGGAAATATCTAAGGAAATGAGATCGGGCAGGGCATTTGGGTTGGAGAGAATGCTCGTAATATCACAACTCTTCTGACTTAGAGGCATGTTTGATGACAATTGCTTTGGAGGATCGGTAGAAATATCCAACATTTGTAACTTTTCGAGGTCTAATATTACGTCTACTTGATTGCTGATCTATAAAAAAAAAAGGGAGAAAAAATATTAATAATTTGAGATGAGTTACCTGAAAAAGTGAAATCTATTAGAGCCTTTTTCAGATAACTTGTCCTTTTTTGCTGTGCATATGAGTACAGAATTCCATACTCCACGCATACAGAGAAAAAGGACAAGTTATTTGAAAAGTACTCTACATTATATTCAGCACAGTTTTACTTGAAAATATTTAAGTTTGATAATACGATAGTATTTACTTGCAATTATTGTTAGAATTTTTATGATTCATTTATTAGCTACAAAAACAGTAGAAAGCTTATGAAGGAAAACATTTCAAGGATCAAAGAAAATTTTAGTTTTAATTGCTTCATGTCATCACTGGTTTGTCATTCTACTTGTAATCAGTCTAAATCGTCAGAACAAAAATGCCTTGAGACTGAAGAAATATTGACTTCAGTAGCTTTCCGTCTTGAAAAAAGTTCATTTTCGCAAGGTTTTAGAGAATAAAAACTTAAAGAGAAAAAAATTCTCACACACATTGTCCACCATATGAAGAGATACTTACTTCCAATTGGTACATAAATAAGCCTTTTAAGGTGTTGCGACACCTTTTGAGGGGTGAAAGATCATCAACTTCTGTGCTAGAGATATTTAGCACTTCTAGATGCTGCAGGTAACGTGTAAAAAAATCAAGGGAGTAAGAGCACAGTCTTGTATTGCTTACATTTACAATTCTTAAATTATCCAATTCTAGAAGAATGTCTATGCAGCTGAAAATAGAAAAAATAAGGGGAGTTAAATTAGATACACTTAAATTTCACTCGAATAGTTACTTCTAATGATTTAAAGGTCACATGGTTTCCCTTCATTTCTTTCCAGCAAGTATTTCATTTTGCTAGTCCCCAAACAAAAAAAACAATACTCCAAGGCGAGGTAGCAAAATTGACTAATATTCACTTTTTGACAGACATAAAGTGCAAAATCTATCCTAAAATTCTGCTCATTTTTAAACATAATCAGAGGGAAGATCCGTGTAATCTACAATTAATAACGCTCAACAGTTTCCTGGTGATAATATACTTTGCAAGGGAAAATTTTACAGCGTTGCGTACCTACTTAAACTCTTTTATTGGGGAAACAACGATATTGTGTGGTCTCAGCGATATTCCTCCTCAGAGATCAACGTGACACAATGTTAATACATCTTAGGAATTATAAAAATACAGACAGACCTACCTTGAGACTCTATTCATAAATTAGAAAGCTCAACACTATTATGGAAGTAAAAAATGTTATACTTGGTAAAAATGATGAGTACCTCACCTAAGTGATTCGTGATGACTAGGCACATATCATCAGATATTTTTGATCATTAGTATGCATTTTATATCCAGGACTAGCTGATTATCAGAGCATATTTTTTTCCCTCATTGATCAAACATCCCGGAGGAAATATGGTTCAAAAATTTCTAGGTGGTTTCGTATCCACTTACGTAGCATAGGTAGTACATACGATAAGTGTCAACACTACCCTAGGAAAGGCATGACCGCCCCCAATTCTTCGGAGGAAAAGCTACCAGTTTTCGATTTTCAATATCGGATTTCATATTTTCAACACACTTGATGATTCATGTAAACATTGAACTATAAAGCAAAAAATAATTCAGTGATGTCTTACTTTGGCATGAATTGAAACTCTCCACCAGAAACATTTAGGGATTTCAGATTCTCTATGCTCCATTCTCCCAAACATTCTAACAGATCACTGAATGCTTTGAGCTTGAGTTTTGAAATTTCCAAAGATTCAACTTTGTGATTCCTCAGAAATTCTAGGCCCTTTTTTGACAGCTTACTTCCATCGGCCACGCAGACATTCCTGAAAAATCAGAAAACAAACATCAGCACTTGAACAAAGCACTTCCAATGTACTAATGACTTTAGACTTCCTAACTCAGTATCCTAAGACTTAAGAGTACTTAGAAGGAAATAGAAACAACTTGCATGATGACTTTGCAGATCAACAACTTGCAGACAAGTTCCCTCATTCCCATTAGCTCTGATTGAATATTAAATGTTCCTTTCTGACAGCAAAAGCAATATAACGGCTGTTTCGTATCTCACGTGTGAATGTGTATTAGGGGAAGCATATTATCAGAGATAAAAGGTCCACTGCGCAAGTTAGCATGACAAGTAATTTGAACTACCTAGATAGTTCATGAGGGGCAAGAATGTGAGAATACCTCAGAAAAAAAAATTCAACACTATGGCTGTGTAATGAGTGATTTAAATTACTGCAGCTGTAAAAATGCACCTGCTGATTTTATTAAACCTTTCAAAACAGAGAGGTAAATCAGGCCATTTTCTGGCTCAGCAGCAATATTAGATCTCACGACAAATAATGTGTAAGAACTAGGAATATGGTTGGTAGAATATAAGATGAAATTTGAGAGAGCTTCAAAGAAAATTTCAAACCTTAAGGCTGTGGATCGAGGATCGAAGATCGTGATGGTTGTATCATTGATTCTGCCTCTGGTCGAGAGGTTCCGCAGTAATACTTCCGATACCTCTTTAGGAAGTGATACATCTTCATCCCTCCAGTGAAGGGGATAAGTGGTGGAATAAGGAGGTAAGTGGATGCTCCCACTTTCTGAGGGATTTTCTTGGCAACCAGGTGACGGATCCCATAAAGTCTGAAAATGATTGCATATGAAATTTATGCACTCCTCTTGGAGGGGTTTAGGGGTGACATACATTTTACACTGATAACTTTTCACTTCACAAAAAGATGAGGTTTAAGAGAAAACTAAGGGAGAAACTACCGAACCATGGTGCATCTTGAGTTCTGACATTTATATCACTTCACCATAAAATTAATTATTAACCGAGACCTAAAAATATTTAAGCAGGAAGAAAACATCTCACTCACTGGATGGAACAATAACAAACCAGCATTGTCAAGTTGTACATCTTAAATGTCAAGAAGTCGTTTTCGCCTGTTATTGCAAGGTTAAATCCGAATGAATTTCAGAGCACATGTGATTCGTTTTAAAATTAAATTAATTGTCTTTAAATTCAAATTCCCTCTTTGTGACAAAAATATCTATGGAAATCAATTTTAATTTATTTGAAGATTGATTCATTTGGCAACATGCAAAATACCGCCGCCATTGCGATAAACATCCATAAGTTCCAAAAGTTCGATTGAGCGTTTTTGCAGGCAAAGACCCCCTCGGAATGAGCAGGCGATCACAGAGCGGGAGTAGCTGGTGGAGCGTGCATGAAGCTCGCTCGGACTCCATGATTATGCTCTGTTGCTCTCTCCTCTCCTCTACTCTTTGCTCATAATGGCGCCAAGCACGAATTTCACTCTCGGAGAAAAATTGAACCGCTCAGCTCAAGGAATAGACCTTTTTGATTGAAATGAAATTTCTATAAGAGTCCAAACCAAGTCCTAACCAGGGTAATGCTTAAAATTCTTTGGCAAGATATTTTTCTGATATAATTTAAGGATGNCGTAGATCTTTCTCACATCAAGTTCCTCTCGTGTGTTATAATTTCATCCTTTTTGATCAAGAGTTTCTTGGAAAGTTCGTTGATCATGGCCACGCGTTGCAGATTTGAGAATAACAACGAAGTCGGCGTTTTCAGCAAATTGACGAATTCTTATTGTCTTGTTTCTCTCGGTGGAAATGACGTATTCTACAAGTAAGAATTTTTTCAGGAACCGCCTCAAATCAGAGATATCCAAAATGTCATTTTTGCCATTGCCTATCTCAGTCACGTTTTTATTTTTAGGTTAGGTTGCTCGTAAATGCTTCGGCTTTAATTAATTTTCTTATGCTGTTAAACTACCTACTCCAGCTCTTCTCAGTGTTCAGTTTCCCGTAAGTAAGCGAATGAGAGTTCTTGTGATATCATTCGTGCCTAGTAAGATAATGCCATCCTCTTGATTCCCATCTCTTATCTTGCGCAATATTACAGCAGCGCGTGACCTGGCATGTCACATTTTGAGATTTTTATGAAAGCCATTCAGAGACCTAATTGAATTATGTTAACCAAAAATCTTGAGGTGCTGTCTAGCATACTGCTTCACTATGGCTGAGTGCGCATGTACTCAGATTTGATAGTCGGCAGCGAGCAACCCTGCCGCGATAGCGAAGAAAGCAGTAAGTGCAAAAATCAAGTTTTGAGACAACAGGCTCAGAATCCTCTGACCGGAAAAGTAAATTGACAGAAGCCTCCGCTCTATGTTAAATTGGCACTAATCGTCCCAAAGACTCCTAGAAATCGTTAGGATGATTAAGAATTGACTGATTTTACTTCAGCTACATCGAAAAGGTATTTCTCATCTTCATGCTAGATTATTGTTAGACAAGACAGCCGTAAGTGCCATCTTCTGCATGTTTTCGTAGTTGCATATTGGAAACGCAACAAGCACTTTTTCAGGTTAGAAATTTGTAGAAAAGGTCGGCACTTTACTCGAAAGCACTGTTTTCTTCGGCTCTCTGGAGGATTATTGTCACTTACTACTGTCTTGCCTTAAACTGTATCATTTTTTGCGCACTTACATCGCTTTCTCATATGTCTCGTTATGATACAATTAACATGAATTTTGCTGTTTTAGCAATTTCAGTGATTTCATCTTAAAGAGTCATCTAAGAGAGATGAATTTTGAAGGAAACTCAGTTTCGAAAATTTGACACTTACTGCTCTCTTTGCTATCATGGCAGAACCATCAGCCGTTAGTACTACCAAATATACAACACTAGCAGTATTATCTTTATCCTCATAACAATTATTTCTTTTTCTGAAATGTTTCTGTTTTCCTTCCTTTCTTAGCATTTTTGAAGCAGAGGTAGGCGACCAGATTCCAGTAATCCGTACATCAATGGCTGGCTGCAGAATCATAGGTCGTTTATCTGTTGGTGAGTTTCTTTTACCTGTATTTGAGGTTTTATTTATCTCATGAATCCATGTCCTTCAAATTCTTCTATGGAAAACTGAATTTTAATTTTGATAGTAACTTGCTGAACCTTAAGAATCGTGATTTTACTTGTAAGTTAATGAAAAAAGCTAGCTTTCAAATGTTTTGAGATTCTCTTTTAAAAGTTATTCCAGTGAGAAATACTTAAAACCTGGAGAATAGCGTCAAGTTTGTACTTATACTGCATGAATGTGATTTTTAAATGTAGGAATTGTTTGGAAATTAGTAATTTATTAACTACAGGCAAGTAGGAGATTATATCCTATCAAGTGCTAGATGAAGGTTTCTTTCAATTATTGGCAGCACCATCAATTACCCTCCCAACAATTAGTTCTCAAACTCACCTATGTCTAAGTGCTAATGTCACTGAAGATGCTAACGATTATGGTGAAATTTCTGACTGAACACAACCGTATTCTCAAGTACCTAGTGCTCAATTGATATAGGTATATTGATGAACTTGCCAATCAGTGAAAGAAAAATCTCACACTTAGTGTTCTGTCTTGATGCTAGCCTACATAAACTAAAAAAAACATTTATCCACACTAAGGAGAGGAAAAACCAGCCAGCTGGAGCTTTCAAATGTCTCCTTTCAATCATAGATTTACGGACAGATTTGAACTTGTGTCATTTTGACCCTCTAACTTTTTTTCAACAGGTAATAGACATGGCTTGCTCGTTCCAAACTCAACCACTGATACAGAGCTGCAATATCTGCGCAACACTTTACCAGACTCAGTAAAGCTACAGAGAGTGGAAGAAAGACTTTCAGCACTAGGCAATGTTGTAGCTTGCAATGACTATGTTGCCCTGGTTCACCCGGATATTGATAGAGTAAGTATTAAGCACCTTCTCATTTCGGTAACAGTACCTCAGCATTGATAAATAAGTAAAATTACTGAATTCAGTATGAAGAAGGTTGCTGAAAATTTTTCTCTCTCTACCTTTCACTTGGTCCATCGTAAAAATTCTTGAATTTCCTAATTTGTCTATTGAATGAAAATTATCAGCATGCGATGAAAATTTCTGCATAAGTAATCAAACATTTTATGAAATGCCTTAAAATCCAGGAACAGCCTTTTTACTTTATTGTCAAGGCTGACAATTCCTAAAGATAAACAAAATACAGTGATAATCGATGGCCTTGATTTTCACTCCATTCCTTCAAATGTAGAAAATAGCATATCATTAGAAAAGTAAATGTGTTCCTATTCTAACATCAGTTTGATTTTTTCTGACGTTGATAGCAGCATTGACAATTCACCCCTGTATAGATACCCAGAAAAGATCGATCGGATGGTTATTTGATTTTAATTTCCTAGACTTTACCATTGGATCAAAAGTGTAGTAAAATAGGTATCGTAGGCCAAAGTGTTTGACCCTATCATTACCAGACTAGATTCTGCATGTACACACCCCACAACGGAAAGTGATTGTAATGCAAACAAGTCACAACACTCTTCGGAGGGAGGGCTAAAATTGTGGTTTGGATCTTGATGGAAGGGTAGAGCTACAAATATGAATACTTCTGACAGTGAGTGAAGGTTGCTGAGTTACAGGGAAAATGCTGCGGGTAGGATAGGAATTTGCTGAACACAGATGCTGTGCTCAAGGCACTGAAAGGATTTAATTGTTACTGAAGATAGAATTTTTTTCTATGTATATAAAGTTCGACTCCATTTTCATTGGGTAATGTTTTTCTTTTCATGCTTAATTTAGGAAACAGAAGACATAATTGCAGACACATTAAAAGTAGAAGTATTCCGTCACACAATCGCCTCAAACCCGCTTGTTGGATCATATTGTTCTCTTTCTAACCAAGGTGGTCTGGTGCATCCGAACACTTCAACACAAGATCAAGATGAATTAGCTACACTACTACAAGTGCCTATTGTTGTAAGTGGATTCTTTTCTTGCCGCAATTTTCTCCTTACTCAGTCAGTGACTTTCTGGTCACTTTAATTTGTATTCATTCAAAAAGTCATCATAAAATAATTGAGTGAAAAACAAGCTTTTGAATTAAGTGATGGTTTCCCTCGAATGAGGTATTATAGTTTGATCCAATCATCAAACCAGCAATTGCTCTAGGCTTCATAGGAGAATTCCTGAAGCATGTAGGACTTTCCCTAAGACATTTAATAAAAATTACCTAAAATATTAATCTCCAACTCATTTAATAAATAAAGCTCTGAAAGTTTTAAAAGTTACTGCTCAAACAAGGAAAGACAATACTCTAAAAAGCTTCAGTCAAAATCAGATTCTTATTATGCCCTTGGCGATTTTATACTAACATGTAGAATCTTACTGTGTGTACACTCATGAATCATTATTGTGCGCAAGTCCTCCTGAAGTTCAGTTTCAGCGTAATGCTGTGTCTTTTCAGCCAACAACGTCCACTGTGTTTTGTAAGGGATTGATTTGCCATGATTTAAGATTGAGTCTGCTGTCCTTTGCAGCTTGAAGTGAACTTCAGGAGAACTTAGCTGTCCCATCTGCCAACCGTTTATATCGTAAAAATTTTGCCTGCATCTATTTCAGGTACCTATCAGGAAGCTGACACATAGAATGATATATTTTGTAGGAATTGAATCTCCATGTAAATGGTAGATTTAGGTGTATTTGTAAACCTACAACGACAAATTGTCTCACCTCATTTGAGAAACTTTGATTGCTTTCAGATTTAGTAGCTATCTATTTCGTTACTTTTTACTGAAGCTATCTCATTTGCACCATTTTCTTTTCTTTCTTTCTCAGGCGGGCACTATCAATCAAGGATCAGAACTAATTGGAGCTGGAATGGTAGTTAATGATTGGTGTGCCTTTGTAGGACTTCCCACAACAACAACAGAAATATCTGTCATTGAAAGTATATTCCGGTTGAATGATCAAAAACCTTCGAATATTACATCTCAAATGAGATCAACACTGATTGACAGGTGAGTCCAAAAGAGATTAGTTGACACATATTGGTAATGCATTGTGTCTAACGACTGAGAAAACTGGAAAAGCCAGGTAGGTAGATGAAACCAGTGAGGGAAGGAAAATGCATAACCAGTAGAACTGTGAATTCCAGTGCAAGATTCTAATTTTTTCCATTACTTCATTGTGCTTCAATACTCAGCTTCGCAGTGCTTTTGTCCGATCTGTGGTGTATTTTTCCTTTGGAAATTTGAGCCCCTACCAGCACCTCTCACAGAGCTGTGACAATTTTTGCGTTTCTTTTGGTTTGGGAAAAAAAGTGAAAAAAAGTCAGGGAAAGTCAGGAAGATGGAAAATAATCCAAGCATCAGGGGAAACATTGAAAGTCAGAGAGAAGAGAAAAAATCTTACTTGACACCTCTTAAGGTGAATCCAGGCTTGGAACTTCGCGATTTGGCCACCACTTCGCGCTGCTCAGAACAGCCCCATATATTTGCCAAAATAATAAAAACCGTAATACTTATTCAAGATTGGAGATCCAGGGGATATGACAACATACTTGAGGAAAACTCAGTAAAAAAATCTTCTCAAAATTCCCAAAAATAAAGTCTTAACTACGGCGGAAAGTAATTCCCATTGCGGCAATGGGAGAGAGAGAGAGACAGAACACGAGGGATTCCGTTGTGCGCTCAGCCGCCGCCTCTGAGCTGAAAGTTTCAGCTGTACTTTCTCTGCGCTTGTAATTCTAATTGCCAATATTTTTGGCTCAAAAAATCAAGCAAAAATTAATCTATATCTTGTGGATCTGCTTTTCATAATTCGAGGAATTTTATTTCAGTAATCGTCGAAGGAAAGTGAAATTCTCAATCTTGAATTATCCCTAATCGAACCCTGGATTCACCTTAATGGGTCTTTTGTCCAATGACTTGTTAGGATTATTAATTTTCAGATTCCCCATTACAATAGCATCCTTAAAAATGTATCCAAAATATGAATCATTTCCATACTTTGGATGAACTTTCATTTTACCTGTTAGGAATAATAGTTACTTAAAAACCTTATTCTAATTATTTGAAACAAAGTAAGTCAGTGAAAGCCCTGATCTTCTTCCCTGTTATTAAGTCTCGAGCTCAATGATAAGACTAGATCTAAACTTAATTTAGTGATGCTATTGGCTGCTAGCCTGAATCATTTGATCTTTATTAACATAATTATTGGGTAAGCGTTTAACAACCCAAGCTCCACCAAGAACCAATCCTCTTCAAGCACCAGAATCAGAATTCTTATAGTTAAACCTACCTCAATGTCACTGCATTTGAGATTGTGATGCCATCACCTCCAGCCAATCCTGGAGCTGCCTGCTAGGTCGCTCATATTCCCACGCCTATAAATATGGTGCATCTGCTGCATGCATCAACCATCCATTCTCTTTCAGTTGCTGCTCCTAAAGTTTGTGATAGGACAAAACAAGTTTTTTTTATATTTTTTTAAATGAGCCTAAAAATGCTTCAGAAGTGCTTGATTTTACACCTCTCAAGTTAATGAGCCTCGATCTTAGTTTCTAAGTTTTTCTCCTTCATAATCTGGGATCTAAGTTTAACTACATATCATGTTTTGCTCTGTTGCAGTCTGGCCTGATCAAGTGAGTAATTTCAACGTTCTTGGATGTCCGATTTTCATTGCCTTTACATTAAATGCACCAGGATTCTTCCCGGGTAAAACCTGATCTCGCATCAAAATGAGTCTTCTTCGTGTGTAAGCAACTCCAATGCATGCAGGTTGCACAACGACAAATACATCATAATGAGTCTTCAAATCACACCAACATAACAAGAAACAGTTAGTTCATGAAAGTACCTTCTGGTATTTTCTCAACAATTTCATTAAGGATAATTAAGATAAAAAATCAAATTGAGGTATCTTATACTTCAAAAGTGAATATTTGTATGTATTTTCGTAATATAGTATGGGTTTTAAAGTTTTTATAACTGTTGGTCTCCAACAATAGCAAGTCGTTATTCTTGTTAGTCCCAAGTTTTTAAAAATGTCATCAGGTACTCAAAAACCTTCTCTAACTCTAAGTTTTTCCCTCATCATTGGCATCCTCTGATATTTGTTTTGAGGTTCTTCGAATGTCCATACATTGGTTTTCTCATTAGTGGATTTGATTCATTTTTTCAAACAGATAGACATAGTTTTCACCATTAAGAGAAAAACTTAAAGACTCTTCACTCTCTGCTGTGGTTTAATAACTTCGGACCAATTCTGTAATTTTGAAGGTTGTGGTCATTGCTGCCAACCAGGAAAATCAATGTTGTAATCGAAAGGAATTTTGTTTTGTTGTAACTGAGGTTGCCAGCCAGTCGGTACAGATTGAACCGAATCCTCTTGCGAAAATTTGACTATTCTAACAAATTGAGTATTGTAACATTAAGAATAGTTGATTGTTACTTTTACCCAATAACTTCACTCATGTTACACCTCTGTTAATTTATTCGTCCATTTTGAACTGTCTACATCAAAGATTATGAGCTTGGAAAAAAGTTTGCCATCTTTTTGTACAATCTCTAAACAAGTAATCTGCCTTCTTGATAAATAAAACCATCAAAGCTCATTCAGAGATCTTTTTTGTTGTAAACCATAATTCCTTGATATGCGGTAAAGCTAATGATAGTTTTTCATAAATTTTTTATTGTCCACGAAATTTGCATGTGACATGTCTCTTGCAACATTCTCCAATCACCTAATTATTGTATTTCATTAATTAATTTAATGTCTAATTTGAGACAAGTGTTCGTGTATACTCAATGAAAGTGAAGTATTATGAGTAGGTAAGAAAATATCAAGAAAAGCTGAAAAACTCCAAGTCTTGAACCTATTATTATGCTGTTCAAAAACCTGACTGATTGAAGTGTTGTAAATTTCAATAAAATGATATAATTTTTTGATAATGAATTGGGCTTGCTCTCATCAAATTATTGACCCCTTACCTTTTGAATAAGCTGCGATTGAGATTACATTTTTCTAACTGTCCCTGTTATATGATGGTGTGGTTCATTCAGTACCGTCAAAAATTAAAGTATGTAATTGCCTGTGACATGGTCAAGTAGTCAAAAAATGCCATTTTTTATCAAATCCGATCAAAACCTAGCATCAGTGGTACTTTAGTTTACAACTACTTAGCCTTGATTACATACATTTATTTATCCAATCTACGTAGAAAATTCCATATACAATCCACGTAGGAATTGTTGTACCTCCAGCTTTCATTATTTTTGGTCATGGAATACTTTTGATGTTGAAACTACCAAATCACGTATATCGGTTTGGGACTTTGCAGGCTTCCTGTTTCATCCTACATTCCAAAAGGATTAGGTACAGATCATCATTACAGGATATAATTTTGCCTGGTTTTTCTTTGCTCAGTGGAAGATATTTTCTGAAGATTCTATATAAAAACGCCAGTAATATTCCTTTATAAAATGAAGACGAAGCAAACATTTCGAAACATCGCCGTCGAATTCCGTCCTTTTATGGCTTCAACGTTTGTCCGATGAAGCGCTCGAAAAGCTCAAGCGCGCAAAATCGAATAAACCGCCAATGTACCCTCAATTGCAATCCACCAATGGAAGTTTGCTTTTCGTTTGATGTCACTAAGTCCACTAATAGTAATATTTGATTCGTCAATCTTCATCCTACGTCACGCAATACATTCATCATGGCCGTGTAATCTTCCATCTTGGAAAGTTGACATGCGCCGCGTCCATTTTCGTGAAGTGACGGGTCCTCAAGCGTTTTCCCATTGAGAGTTTTTCGAAATTCGGGCTTGTCCCTATTCACTTTAACATAGTTTCTATTAGTTTTATAATAATTTCATCGTATAATGGCCGCCACAAAAGCTGAATTAGCCTGCGTTTACGCTGCTCTCGTCCTTGTCGACGACGATGTCGCCGTCACCGTGAGTACAAAGCTTCCTTCGCCACGTGTTTTTAATACTTATTTCAGAACTTTAGGCCCTTTATTGTCAAGGGCCAGTAGAAAATTCTCATTGCTCCTCATTATCTAGCCTACCTCTCGAATTAAGTCGACTAGAGTCTTTCCAAATTCTCTTATCTTCTGTCGTCTCACATGGCCTAACCTCAGCCATGCGGCTCGATTAGTTTTCACTTCCGGAGAAAGATTACTTTCACATCCTTTATAAATGAGGAAGTAAACTTTGGTCAAATCAAGTCACACCGCCACTCTAAGTTTACAATTCTCATACTTCATATGAAGAGCCCAAACTGCAGTTGTCGATCTCCCTCCTTATCCATCCTTCCCACAATGGTTGCTTACATTGATTTCAGCACCCTCATTGCTGAGAACTCGATACATGCAGTTAATAGTTCCAGTTTTTCCATGTTATTTCCCACTGTGTACTGTGGCACCACCACCGCAAATTGTCCACTACAGACCTCGAGGTTCCCTGAGTCTACAAGTAGCCGGAGGTTTCGTGCTTCCGGAGTCTGCAAGTAGCTAGAGGTGTCGTCAGCCAAGTTGGCATTCATTTACGTTCTGCTTGAAAGCGACTGGGGTAAAATCATCTATAGTGATTGTGGCCTGATTGTGAGCGTAGCCTATTCTTGGTCCATATCAGAAGTCAGCACCACGATCGTATGCTAACAGAATGTAAGCAAGTGCCAACTCAACCGATGACACCTCTAGTGAATCCCTAAGTTTTATGCCTGTGCGTGCACTCTGTTATTGATGGGTGCAGCTTAAGCCTCAGAGAATGATTGTATCATTAGAAAAAGCAGCTATTATTTATGTTCTGGTGGCAGTAAGGCGTATTGTTCATGCTCATCAAAGCCTTCACTCCTCTGTCCTGTCGCCATATAAGCTCAGTGAAGCTGTTGCTGTATACTGAGCTAAACTCTCTTAAATTTTCTGCCTGGGAATTCTGTCCCTCCTGTTGTAACCTCAACAGCATCCTGTTTCAATGAGACCAGTGCTTGTCTACCGCTTAACGAGACCAAGTGAAGCTTCGAAACGCACCTTTTCACAGCGTCACTATTGAATAACTTCCTAATTATGTTGTTGGTTAAAAAATTACCCATTGGTTCCACTATGCACCTTACAAATTTAGCCCACAATCTCCGAAGAAAGTGGGCTCAATTAAAGCAAAGGATGCGCAATTGCATTACTCCCACATTTCAATCATGCTCCATGCATCATCCACAGATGTAGAATTTCCTCAACTAATGATCTGGTCTCTTTGCAGGGTGAAAAAATCCAGACCATCCTGAAGGCAGCCAATGTAGAAGTAGAACCCTACTGGGCTGGTCTTTTCTCTAAATCTTTAGAAGGAATCAATGTCAAGGATCTGATCACGAACGTCGGATCTGGTGTTGGTGCCGCTCCTGCTGGAGCTGCCGCAGCTGGTGAGTATTCTTCCACCACGGGTGGCTCTACAAATCATTAAACGCTGAACAAAGGTCTAATATTGGTACCTTGTACATACTGAAAATGCTGGCTTGTAGCTTGATCATAGCATCCGAATGATAAAGCATTCAAGTTTACCTGTTTTTTCCGAAGCATTACTATGTTCTCAATGATTATTTTTGGCATGTATTAGCTGCTGATAGAAGTGAAGATAAATATATACATAATGAGAGAACTTACTTACTGTTGAATATAAAGGGACCAAATATGTTAAACCCTTGGCTGATACGGTCTCATTAGTAAGAACTACTGATGAACAGTGGAGATTTTCAATTGTAGGGTTTATATTAGTTAAGACAACATATTTATGCCTTAGGTCACTGAAACCACTTACTTTTAGGCTCTCAAAAGTGTAGACATCATTTATAGCGTAGATTCTGCAAAGCCAAACAATGGCACTACTGTGAGATGGTCTGTCATGACTAACTGATTGGGAGAGAAACGAAGAATGATGGATTTTTAAATAACCTTTTCAGATCTGACCATGCCTCTTCTCACAGTAGCGCCATTGTTTGGCTTTGCAGAATCTACGCTATTAATGGTGGCTACACTTTTGAGTGCCTCAAAGTAAGTGGCCCCATTGACCTATGGTATTAATATGTTGTCCTAACGTTGAATAGAAGCAGGAGATGATAATATCCTAGGTTTGCCGTTTTTTTTGGAAAGCTCTCAATTTTTTTTTTTTTTTTTTTTTTTTTTTTTTTTTTTGGTAATGAAAAAATTGTGCTTGTTGCTTCATCTTTAAACATTTTGGAATCCTTTCACTTTTTTAAGGTCACTGCAAAAACTGTTGGAACTGCTGAAAATAGCAATTTCCGCTTCAAATTTTTTAAAAAAAAAAGTTATCACTTTGTGTGAAAAGGGTAAAAATTGTGGAAGTATTTGCTATCACAGATTGCATTTAGCCTATCATTAGAAGCACAAGGCGCAACTCTCGGTAGATTACCTGCATTATCAGTAAGATGAATTGAATCATTAAAGAACTGTTTGTCCTCTGTGATTAGTCTTAGCATGTATTAGCTGCTGAAAAAAATGAATGAAAAATTTATGATGAGAGGATACTCCAAGATTGGCTGGTAATAATCAATTTATTCTCATTTTTAGTGTTTCTGTTTTCTATCATGTTTAACTGTTTCCATTTCTTCATAGGTGCCCCAGCAGCTGCAGCTGACAAGAAAGAAGAGAAGAAAGAGGAGAAGAAGAAAGAAGAGAGTGAAGAATCTGACGACGATATGGGTTTCAGTAAGTTTGCCAGTCATGCCTTAATTTTTTGTCTATCATTAAACAATAATACATACAGGGTTGCCACAATCAGGGAATATCGAGAAACGTCGGGGAATTTTAAAAAGTCAGGGAAAATGGCGAAAATTTCAGGGAAAAATTGTCAAATCACCTTCATTTGCTTTCTGGAGTGAGTTTGACCTTTCGAACAAGGAATTTTGCCTGAAAACTATTTCTGATCGTCTTTTTAAAAATCTAGCATTTGTTTAATTGATAGGGAATTTAACCAAAATGTGTCAGGGGAATATCAGGAAATTTACTTTTCCAAACTCTGTGGCAACCCTGTACACATACCTCCCTTCTGGTACTTCAGCGCGCATTTCCTCACAAACTGTGATACTCAAGGGAAGTCACTACACGAGCCAAAGAATCTGTTGCACTGAAGCTGAAATCTTTCGAAGTGATCGTGACATTGCAAGTTTGCCCTAATGCTGAAAGATAGTACGCTCCTTTAATTACAGGCAACGTAGACAAATTTATTATGAAAGTGCTTATTTTCTAATCTGAGCAGTTGGCCCCTGTTATCATAGGTCACACTGCCTGACCGGCAGTGAATTTTTTGAAAAACTTAAAGAACTCCTGCATTCTAAGAAATGTAGGGTGGTCAATCTAAAAGTTGTGAATTATTGTGCTCAAAATCATGCGAGTTTTCTTTTTTGCCCGTCCAAAGAATTCTTTTTCGGGAAAGAAAGGTTAACTTTTTAAAAATGAATCATGTAATTTTTATGCAGCATGCTCTTAAAGCAGATCTATCATCCAAATGAGTTAAGACTTGGGGTAGTTGTTTTCTGGGTATTCCTTAGTGCTGAAAAATTTGACATGGTGGGGTAAATGGATTATTATTTCTGCAAATGACACCTTAACCACTACCAGCCATGAAGCATAATTAAATGAATTGATTTTAATTGAAGTTTTCTTTGTCTGTTACAGGTCTTTTCAACTAGGCGTATTCATTTGTTAATGACTAAATACTATGAACTGTATGTATCTATTGTTTTTATGTTTTTATACAAATAAATCACTCCTTTGTTGAAAGACCACTGCTGCTTTGCCAAATTTTATTTATCCCTCCACTTTTTACTCAAAAGTGAGAATATTGGTCAGAGCTACAAAGGCTGTGCCTTCAACAAATTGAGAGTTGTGTCATTTTAAGAGGACTTTTTTTAAGATGTGGGAATGCGGCTTTCGAGAGCTCTCAGCTTATTTCATTAGTTTTTTACCAAGCCTTCGTTGAGCTCAATTCGTGAGGCATTGGTTTTTTTTCACCGGAATTTTTTGGGGGCGGGAGGAAAGATGTACAATACGACTCAAGCTAGCTTACCTATTTTATTTTCATGGTCTTAGTTTTTCCTTGCGGAGTGGAGTTTAAAAGTTAAACAACTCAGAAAAGGGGGAGGACTCTTTTATATGTCCCTAAAGAAATGTTGCTGTAAAGTTAATTTTTGACCGAACGAGTTCAACAAGAACTCGTCAGGAAGGTAATGCAACCAGCTCCAACCTCTCTTGGCCGGCATTTTGATATCCCAAACAGTTTGCTCTGAATCGGCCAACTCTCAATTTTTTGGACACAGCCTTTGTATCAATTAATTCCGCTCAAAAATGGGTTGTATGGAATTTTCTTGTCTATACAAATCCTTAATTGGACAACAAATCCTATATTGAAGAACATTTAATTTCTCATTTACCTCTGTTTAGAACTACATAATAGATTAGACAAAAAATCAGATCTTCAACCAAAGGACCACTCGACAAGGTCTGGACGAGAAGTGAACGTTCTTCTCCCTCAGAAGTCAATGTAGAAAACGGTTCGCCCATTGGGCAGATCAGAAATTCATTTTCTAATGAGATATTAATTAGCAAGTATTTTTACACACATCAAATGGAAGTTACATGAGACAAATGACATTTGTATTTTTGCCATTAAACCAATGTAAATCGCAAACTTTCATATTGTATTTAGGAATTGATTTCCGTACTTGTTGTGTACTTTTCAAAAGGAAGTATGTTGCATTGTGCTTCAATTCATACCCTGTCCAGAGGCCCATTGTCTGGAAATTAATCTGATAGCCAAAGAATATTGTCCCGTAAAAATCATCTAGGACTACACATTGCGAAGCAGGATGCATGTTCTTTTCAACAGACTTCATAACACGGTCTCAATGCAATTAGTACACCTTATGTTTTTTCATCAAACTTCAATGCAGAAAACTATTGGTCTAATGAATTTCTCTCAAAGCCATCTTCTGATCGTGATCTTAGCTGTTAGTTGACATTGATTTCAAACAATTTGAATGTCCTGCTTTCATCATGAAACAAAATCTACGAGATGTCTGTTGGTTTTGAGCATGCATTTATCTGTGAGACAAATTACCTGACAAATCTGTCCTTCCTCCTTTCACGCTAGAAAAGAATAATTTATTGATAAATATTAAAGCATCTGCTAGAATAGTCATCGACTGTAAAACGTGTGATTCATATGAAGTGCGCAACTTAATTTTCAGTAATTTTAGTTTTTCTAAAAACAGGACTTTCGAATTTACATCCAAAAATAACAAACTTAGTCAAAAAACCTAAATACTCTGAGTAAGTAAATGCTGCATCAGTTGAATTATCAAACATGGTACTACAAAATATTAAGCATCGAAGTACAAGATTGGTTGAAAGGTGAAATAAATATATGGCAACACTCAAGTCGAAGGAGACCATCAGCCATTTAAGTGTTTTTTTCATGTGCTGACTTTTATCACAGCCCTCCAAGACTTTTATTTATTAAATGAAGAATTTATTTATTTTTTAATTTTTGCAATGGAGTCAAGAAATAGGGCCTGAAACGGAAACTGAAACTATCTGTACATTGTATGAGAAAAATCTATTTGGGTGGTATGAAAATTTTCAGTTTTTTATGCCTTAGTAATGTTCTCTGATTCTGTTGAGAACATCAGGCTCAAATTTCTAGCTTTAATTGAATTGGGACTTGCGAAAACCGCCAACGTCTATTTTTCCAATCTTAAGTTTTGTTGAGTTCATACTACTTTAAAGAGTTGATACAACCACAAAAGTGATGAAAGGACTTGTTTTGGGATCCAACACCACTTTCGTGGCTACAACTAACTCGGAAAAGAATTATGAATTCAAAGAAGCTTAAGACTGGAAAAATGGACATCAGCAGTTTTCGCACGTCCGATTCAATTAGCATTGATTATCATTGATGTTTGAAATGAATCGCTAAAACTGGTATTAGTGCCAGAAATCTTTTTATATTTTACCACCATGGCTACTCTATGTCAAGCTTTGTTCTCGAACCCTTGAAATTTAGGAAAAATTATCTCCTCGAAAATGAAAGAGAAAAGCAATAAATAGCCAATATTCGTCCTAGCATTTGATTGAAATACATTATTGCTCTGCAGAATATGCTATACATTAACTTTCAATATTGCTTGTGAATAAATGTTTCCCAATCATTAGGTTATTTCAGGTTTGAAAATAATTCTCTGGTATTTTTGAAGCAACTGGCGGTACAAGAAAATCCACCTATCTCATTGATTAAGAATTTTCATTCAGGAACTGCAATATGGAGGGTATGCTTCAGCATTGACTTGTAATGCTTTTTGCTTTCAGCCAAGAATGAAGGGGCACTGTTTCAGTCATTGTGGACATGAAGCAGCTGACATCATTCCTCTATGTCTAGCTCACATGATACCCATCATTTCTTTCCCTCATGGCTGAAAAATGCAGGTTACTACCGTCAACTCCTGACCTCCACAGTCCTATCCGAAGTTTTATCAACAATTTTAGTGCTCTAATGTAGTTGTTAACCTTTTTCTGTTCATCATGATGTAGAGTTATTATGTTAGTGCACCTGTCATATTATGCCCCTAGTTATTTTGGTGAGTGAAACCCAATAATTTCATTAGTGAGTTTGAGGAGTTCATCATAAGATCAATTTTCGTTTTCTTCTATATCTATCTTTGTGCATCATTCATTAGCAGTGGAATAGAATACTTACATTATTCTGATATATTTGCACCTAGTTTTGGCCACTTTTACAATCTAATTTTAGTCAGGTCATTCCAATTTCTTAGTTATTAGTCATGTCGAGTTGCTTAGCATAGAAGTCCGCAATTTACCGACTTGCGTAATTACCTTTTCTTTCGCCACAATGAGTTCTAAATCTTTTCTTTTTTTGGATGAAAAGAAGATTTTAGGTTATGATTTTCATCTTACCTTTCAAGAGTGAATCCCTTGTAATAGGAAAGAAGCCGACAACGTTTCCGTTATCAGGGCTGGAGCCACATAGGCCATGGCTCACTGCAGCAAATTTTTGGGGGTGGCAAATTATGGAAATGCGGAAGTAGATTCGAAGTGATGATCTTTATTTCAGGTTTTTTTTTTTTGCTTTACTTCTCTAGTACTTGTACTTTTTGGATCCCAGGGAGGCTAAATTTTAAGTCTAGCCCTGTTTGTTATCAAAGTAAAAACTACATGATTGTTTAGACGATCCCACTCAATAATACCCACTAATTAAGAGAAAAATTGACTAAAAATTTTTGCATATTTTTATAATTATTTAAGTACTTACTTGACTCTGAATTTTAATTGGAATTTTCTTTTTTGGAGCATGTACCAATATCAATTTTGGGAAGTAAGTTGACTGTAAATTTGATATCTTACACCATGTATGTACTTTATAAAAATTACCGCAATTATTGATCAGTATGAAAATCTGACCGTCATATCAGGATACTAATCATCAGCAGGCAGCTAATGCACAATTTAATTTAAGATTTGTCATATTTTTATTTTTCAGAGGAGCTGGTTACAGTCAATTGTGAGATTCTCCATTTGTCTTATGTTTTTGTTGAATATATCAGCTGAACATCCCTCAGATCAGCGAAACGCTTCTGATGTTTTTCTCAAATCATTGTCGGATATCGTGCAAGAATTAGAACTAAGAAGGATGACCAGCCCAATCAGGTGTGATGAATCACCAGATGTAAGAGAGCCCTTCTTGTATGGAGACAATTTAGCAGCACGTCAGGAAGAACACTCCCATTCACACGCTGAATACCATGCAGGGTCAATTTCGATGCTTAACAGAAATGATCCATTCACCAAAAGGTCTCAGTTTAAGGAAGTCAAGAAATTTAAAAGACAGCTTAGGAACCAAAGCTCAGGTTCTAGGAAGCAAGTTTCTCGGAAGCCGAAGAGGATGCATGCTGAGTTCAATCTCGGTTCTCAGAATGTTTCACTCTGTAAGTCACATTATTTTATCGTTCTTTCTTTAGTCTTCCAGTTTAATATTATTCTCATTGGTACAAAATTTCAGCTTCAAATCTATCACCAAAAGGAAATCATGTCTTTGCTGCCTCCAATGGGCCACTAGATGTGGTCTGAGCCAGAGAAAAAAGTCAAATGTTTTCTGTTCAAAATCTTACATATTTTGGTAGAAACCGATCCAAACAACAGAAAGTTTGGAAATTAACACCTGAGGAAGAGGTATTATTAATTATTTTAATACAGATCAAACAGGATTTAAATTATTTAAATGAAGTCTGTTGTGGTGTTGCCATCTAACCACATTTAAAAGATGATAATTGTAAACACTAATATCTTTTCTTGAAGTTGCTTTTTAGACTTGCAAAATTTTAAAGAGGAAACATATTGTGTACCTACTTGCTTAAATTTATACCCTGTCCAGAGGGCTCTTGTTCATGTACAAGAGCAATTCAAAAAGTAATCGGTTTTTGGCAATAAATTTTGAACTGTTAAATATAGGGCTCTATAGCATTTGGAAGTAGACTCATGTAAGTTTACATGCAGGGAATAATTTTTTTCGGAGCACTTTTTCTAACAGTAAAAAGTTGGACAAAATAAGGCAATTCCCTTCGAGTTTCGGCCACAAGTGAATAGGAAAAGTTATGTACAACTTGCAGCATTCAAATTCTTTCCTCCCAAATCGAAACTTTCCTCCAGTCAGCTTACGTGGAAAAGTTGTCTTTAATGAAGATAATTTCAACCTTTATTTATTACCGTATTATTACCGTATTTTCATCAGTTCAGCGGTCCAAGTGCGGGTTCTCAAATTTATATTAACAAGACAAAATCTTTATGAACAATGACTCGATCAATTGCTCATTCATTTCAAAAAAAATTTCCAAACTAGTCTTCGACTTGTAGCCCATCTTCAGCAATTAGTGCAACTAAAATTCATTCTAATTACTGAGCAAAAGTGATTGAAGTGAGTCAGACGATCTACCTAATTTTTGTGGCTTAAAAAAAAGTTCTGCCTCTGACACTCGCCCTGAGATATAAACAGTGTACAACCATCCAACGATCAAAAAATTGCTCAGCAACCTTGACTTGTTCTAAGAAAACTAAGACTCTTGTTTCTTTTTTATGGTCTTCATATTTGTTACACTAAAATAATTTCTTCCTGAGAAACAATGAAAATTTTCTTTAATTGCGCCATAAAAATTGCAACTCTTAATCTGTTTAATGTGTACCTATGTATTTGGAAGAAGATTTTTATGCAACTTTGGCTAATTTTTTACAGCACACAATATTTCTCCCAAGAATTCATCACGGGATAATAAGTTGTCAGTAAACGGTAACAGAAGCAGAAAGGATGTTCAGTTTTCTAAACCATCCACTCTTAGCAGACTTCAGCAAGGAAATACATGTAAGTTCCTAATATCACCATTACTGCTATATGCTGGTGACTATCAATTCAAAATTGAAATTGAGATGTTGGTGAAGAATTTTTAAAGCGCGTAATGTCTCAGCATTAGCCATCTTGAGCCCTAGCATTTTGCTTCTTTCATTTGTTTGTAGTACTCGTTGTCTCCATGGTGAGTGTGCAGACGTGAGAGAGTAAGTGTTGTAGGGAGGGACTGTCTTTAAACTATAAACACAAGTATCTAATTTCTGCTTCAATTTTGGACATTTTCTATATGCACGGAAAAAATTAAATTGCTGATTTAACAATTCAATCGCTAAAAAAAAGTGACTGCAATGTTTCAGTGTAGATTTCACAACACAAAAATGCTACTTTAACCACCCGCATGGTTAAATTAGCTTACAATAGTGGTTAAAGTAGCATATTTTTGTCGTAAAATCTACGTTGAAACATCGCAGTCACTTTTTTTAGCAATTGAATCGTTAAATCAGCAATTTAATTTTTTCCGTGTGTTGAACATGTTTTGCATTTGCAACATAATGCAAAGCAGTGTCTCAATACTGTGGAGGAAGTCCAGAAGGAATGTGACAGTGTGTTTGGCAATTTAGAAAAAAAAAACGACTTCCTGGGATTGTTCAAGACTTAGGGAAGACACTTAAATCACTGAAACAATGGAGAGGGGCAAAATTTCAACGATAATTGAATGTCACAGAAGAGGAGGTTACTAAGTTTTGGCAGCTGTTAAGTAAATTGATGCTGTAAACAGAGAACTAAAAACCAATGTATTCGTTAAAAAAAAAAAAATTTAAACCATAGCGTTATTTCAATTCAATTGGACTATTTCAAAGGTCAGGAAGGTTCTAGTCCAAGATCTTTAGCTGTCAGATAGTGAAAAAATTAATTATGGTCACTGCATTCTCGGAAAATTCCATTGGCTATCTCAGTTTTAGTCAGTGAAAAATCACTCTTCTCTTTTAATTTCAGTGCCTATGATTTATGATCAAGAAATCGCCGCAGAAGTTCGCAAAAAATCCCCTCGAATCAACAAATATGTAAACAAAGAAACAACTAGTCAAGCAATCTTATGTCACAATTCATGCAACATGCACGATCAAATGTCGAATTGGAAATCATCTACTACAAGAAATTTCCCCACAACAGTCAGTTACCATTCAAATTTTATTTTTGGCCCCAATTTTAATAACAAAAGCACTGCTTCCCAAAGTATTTGGGGTATCACCTCTGTCTTAAAACCAAGTTTTGATTCTAGTTCATTCTCCTATGCCCCAAAATATTTGAGAAGTCATCAGTACCAAAATCTTGATCTCCGTAAGTCACATGCTTCTTCATCTACAATGAGTTCCACAAAAGCTGCAAACTTTTCAAAATCCAAAATTCCAAACCCCAAAAAATCAGCCTCGAGCTGTTTCCAAACCGACCCAATCTCTAATGAGCAACTTGTCTCAGAGATAGCAGCCAATTTCACCGGAAATAAAACCAACGGAAAAAAATTCCTGTGTCCTGGTGATTTAAAGAAAGACACAAATCATTCCGTCATCAAAAGTGACTGTATTAATCAAGGTCTGGAATGTGTAAAAATCAGCAATAAATCTCTCAGTGACGGCAATGTTACTGATTTTCGAACTGAACTTGTATTATCCTCCACTAAACCCTGTCCAACAAATGGCACATTCATTTTGCACCCTTCAAATATAAGTGCAGAATTTACCAAAAGATCAAATAATAATCATTGTGAACCACTGATTTTAGCAGCAATCATTGAAATTTCAACTAATAATTCTCAGTATTTGCTCTCTCCAAAGGAGAATATCTGCATTAACTTCTCTCTTCTGCCCAGTTCTGAAGAATTGAGCTCTGTGCAAAAAAAGAAGAATTTCCTAGTTGACTGGAGGAACGACTCTCTTAACGCTAATATTCAGAATAGGATGCAATTCAACATGCATAAGTTAAAACAAGCATCTGTTCCTAACATCCTGATCACATTTTCCATGAAAGATTGCAATGCGTCCTCTGTTAATGGTGCTCAATCAGCTAATCATTCAAATCCAACAAAGGCCCCGATTTTAAAAATTTGTTTCAAGTTGCCGAATATTAGTAGCAATTTTATTGAAAGTTTTCCGAATACCTCTGGCAGTGCTTCTCTTGGATCTCTTTTAAGTTCAAAGGTAAATCCTCAAGAAACTTGTCAATCTAGGAAATTTGGCTCGCACTCTGAATGTGCTCAGGATATTAGCAATAAAAAACAAGACACAACTCCAAATTCCTTTGGCATATCAAGTCCTAAACTAAATGAAGAAATGAAACAAACAAATGAAGCCAGCAGGAAAGAGAACAAATTTAGAGATGAAAGTATTTGCCCAAGCTCACTTATCAAAATGAGGATAACAAAGAAAATAATTTCAACCGAGAAACCCTGTGCACCATTCCAAGAAAAGAGCAAGTCTGATTGGAAGACTGTGACCACAATTAACCGTAATAACTCAACTGTAAGAGGAAACACAACGTACTCTATTTTGAGTGTGTCTGAAGCTACAGAGCATCAAATGTTGAATCAACCGTCAACTCCTATCAGAAGTTCCCTTCAGTTGCAAGATTCAGTAGAAATCGGTAGTAGAAAACTGCAGTTGCTGCAAGAAATAAAGAAACTACTATTGGATGACACAAGCCCCAATAACAAACAACTTGAGGAAGTAAGCAGTCTAAATATGTCAGGACCTGTAGAAAAACTAAGCCTCAACAACTCAAGGAAGCTACCATGTACACTAAAAGAAGGCTTAGAAGAGACTATATACAATGAAAGAACAGTCAATTTGACACGAGAAATGATTGATAACACTGTGAATGCATTTCATGTTGTTACAAAGTTGCCATTTTTAATGAGCGGTACTGGAAATGATAACTCAAAAACAGCCTTCCAGACTGACCTTGCAGACGATAGTATCTTCTCAAGATTTGGGAGTGCTAATGAATTTTCTCTGAAAATTTTTTTAAATAACCTAGAGGTCTACAATAATCTAGTCACTAAAGATCTTTTTTCTCGTGTTGTAAACAAAGAGCAAAGTTCATTGAAAAACGAAACTCCAGCCGCATCCAAGCCAAAAATTACAACTAGAAGTAGAAGCCGTAATAAGCTGAAACTGTTCCCGCTTGGAGGTGTAGCTACCAGAATTCTTAAGGGGTATAAAAAGAAGAAGAGTAAACTGGAAAAATTCAGTAACAAAATAATTCCGAACACAAAGGGAAAGCTTCATTGCTCTGAAAGTAAGAGACGAGGAGAACGACCTAGTGTGCTTACAGACAAATTTATCAATGATCTGAATGATTTCAGTGATGAGATTACTTTCCAAGGAAATCCATCAAATTCATTCACTCTGAGAAGTCTAAAATGGTTTCACAGTGTCGATGAGGCTACGAAGAAAGATTTCGATCAGAGAAATTACCTAAGACGCAAACCTCTTGTTCTGAAACGAAAAAAGAAATTAAAAGGTCTTCCTTCAGCAATGGGTAATTACAGGAACCTCCGTAACGAAAAAAGTTCGAAACAACCTTTTACCCTGACGAATAATCCTACTTTTTTATCATCGGATCCAAACTTTTCATTTAAAGTACCACTTTTGCAGGAACGTAGTCCATTGTCTCTTGACCAAAATTACCATGATTTTGATTCTGACGCAAGGTCATCTCCTTACCCTGGTCTTTATCGGAATTCGGATGCATATAGTGTTAAAATTGTAAGCAAAAACAGCAAAGACCCTACATATTGTGAACCAAAAATCACAGTTCCCTTTTCTGAGGCCTCGAACAATAGAAACTTTAGTATTCCATCACAAATCCCTTTACCTCATGACGATTTAGCACAATTTTCTCTTGATAATGCAGACACTGAAGCTAGACAAAATCCAGAAGAGTATCCTTTAATTCTAGGGACTAACCAGAAACTGGCAAAGTCTGTGGTGCTCAATAAATTTGATCCCATTATTGTCGGTGACTCAAAAAATACCCATCATTTTTCTCCCGTCAAGTTAATGAACAAAAGAGATTTTGATGTAAGAGCTGTTCATCCAATCAACAATTTATCAGCTCCTGAAGGTTACGATAAAATGAAATCAGGATTTGAACCATTCTCTCCCGAGTCATTTTATGTAAAATCCCAAATCGCTGAAAATTCAACGGATCAGAATAATCTCGATTCATCATCAGAGTTGATATTTTCTACAAGTGGAATCTCCTCCACTGTCTCAGCTGTTGCTGCACATTTCACCGCAGGCAACTACACATTTGCAAACTTGATGAGCAATCTTGACGCCGATAGTATCAACCTAACTACTAATGCTGGTCTTGGCATGAACAAGTCAAGTTTGTCTGATATTACTCCAAATATTCGAACAACCACCCCTCATCTTTCGTCTGTTTCCAAGGCTAACAAGTTTGCAAATAATTCAATAAACAATGTTTCTGTTCGCAATCTTTCCTCAAAAAATTCTGCAAAAAGTCAGCCAGCATCTTATTTGAATCTTTTCAATCCCGAATTTCGCCAATGTCAAACCGGTAAAAACCTTATCAACGAGTCCTCTTCAAGCATGAAACCTCGAAAATTTCTGCCTGTGTCCATCACTCAGAGCCGAAATCTGAATCTAAGATCTTTTGTTGATAGTAATATTTCTTATGTTAGAAATTTAAATAACTCCAGAACAGCACCTGATGTTCAATATATTGATGGTGGTCTCGCAACAAATGAAAGTGTATTAAGCATCAATATTGAATTGCCGTCTAAGAAAGAAGTTAAAATAAAGTTTAATGATGGTCTTTCCACATTGACCACAACTCAGGCGCCTAACAATGCCCTCTCAGATACCTCCAATTTGATTGTCACCGAGTCGAAAAATATTCCTGTTAATGATACAACAAACTCCATTCTTTCCAAATACAACATGAAAGGAAATTTTTTACCTTCTTCTGTGGAACAAAAAGATGTCTCAGGCTTGTTCAAAACTGATTCTACTAGAAGTTTATCTCAATTTTCTAAGCTTTCTTATGGCAATATTTCGGAAATGGTAACAGACCAATTTTCTCTGATCAACAGTGGTGTTTACGTCATTCCGAGTTTTTTTGAATCTCTAAACGATTCCCTTATCTTTATTACGCACAATGATCCTTCCGGAAGTAAGATCTCCACTAATTTGCATCGTCTCCTTGCTGAAAAATTACAATCCCAGAACTCGTCAATCAATTTTATACAGAACACTACTATTTTTAGAATTCCTGTCCTTGTTTCGAACATATCAGATGTATTATGCAAGAAATTGGACAGGATAAATCCGTCTATCGCTAATATTTCTACCTCTCAACAACCGATCAAGTCAAATTCGATGGCCGTAGGCTTATCAAGAAACTTCAATAAGACAAAAAATTCTTCGACCTCAGATTTGAAAAACATCCTCTTAAAGAGTGGGAATTCCTCTCATGTGAATGAATCTAACAATTCGAATCCTTCACCTATTTCATCTAAAATTGATTCAAATTTGAATCTTCTGCGCCACGAAAACGTAACTAGCAGGAAAAATAGTATCAACCGGAGCAGTGAAAGCACTGCTAAATCTCTAGTAGGTACATAACTTTCCTTGCTATTGTTATTTTAGTTTTTTGAAGCATTTGAAAGCAAGAAAAACCTGTTCATTAAAAAATAATAAAGATGTCGTTTTATCAAAACCTTGAGTTAAGGTGATTCGACGGTTGCCATTTTTTGTGTCAGAGCAACAATTGATATATCGCATCAATTTGTTCCATAATTTCAGCTACTTGTAATTTTTTCGAATTTTAAGATTGCACTTCTGTTGTCATGAGTCTAAAGAATTCAAGTACCAATGTGACAAAGGAACTCAACGTAAAAAAGGCAGGGTTTTTTAGAGGAAAAATATCGCATTCGATACTGATTTCAAAACTTCACTAGAATGCAATTTATTCCTTTGAGAAAACTCTACATTCAAAACGTTGAATTTCTTTGTCAAATTAGGTACTTGAATTTTTTTAGTCTCATGGCAACAGAAGTGCGATCTCAAAATTCGAAAAAAATGACAAGTAGCCGAAATTATGGAATGAATTGATGCAATATATCGCACGGCGCTCTAACACAAAAAATGGCAACCGTCGAATCACCTTAACCAGGCTTTTTTAAGCCAGGATACCTCGCACCAGCCTTTATCACTGGCGTGTCAGCTGTAAAACTGAACGAGAAATTGTCAGTATCCTAATTTTGCTGTTTTAGTCAGGTGCTTTTACCAGAGTCATTTGTTTTTCTGTAAATTAACAAGCTTACATATTGAATTACTGCTGAGTTCTATTTATAAAGAAAAAAAAAAAAAAAAAAAAAAAAAAAAAAAAAAAAAAGTCAGGGAATGGAAACAATCTAATTTTTAATTGGTTACTGTGAGGAGGACGAAACATTGTATGTTATGTAGAGATAGGCGCATGGACAAAAAAATACTACAATTACAGCCTAAATGCTGTTAATAATAGGGCTGAGCCCACATCTTTCTGAAGTAAAATCAAAGTCAAAAATGCCAAAAATTGGAATGAGGATCTAAGAATTATGACCTCCCATACATATCAGTACAAAACTGAGAGCGAGAGCTTTCAGTGTAGACACTAGAAAGGTGCATTAGAAATGCTTTGCTGGAATCCCATAGACAGGTGTGCAGAGATGTTAAGCTGGGCCGTCAATGTCGATTTCTCCTCCCTCTCAGCTTAGTAGTGAAACAAGAGTTTATATTTTTCATTAGTTCTAATTTTCAGAACTTTTTTATTCTGATTTTCCCCCAGAATAGCAAGAACCGAGCGGAACTCTATTACCTTGTTAGCCTTACGGCAAGGATAAGTAATTGATACTTTTTCTCATTTATCACTCCTAATTAAGTATTACTTGTCTTTCTTTTCCAGGAATTTCATTTTTTCCCTCGAGATCATTTGCCACTGCTTCTAGTCTCATCAACAGGAAGGCTGGACACTCTGGACTCAAAACAGAAGTTAAGAGTAAGATGCAGTTTTTAACACCTCTTATTCTATTGAATATGTCCTCTTCAACTGAAGCCTACTTGTGGAATGGATCGTCAGCGAATTCATCAATGAAATTGCCAGTTGAAACATCGACATTCAACAAGGTCAGCCCTGTAACATTATCATTTCCAGAGAACAGCTCTCTGCCTCCTGCCTTTGAAAAACCACTGGTGATTAGGAATAATTTAAGTCCCCCTCCGCAAGAAAGTGAAACAAAAACTGTCAGTGTAAGCTCTAATTCATCACAAGATCATAACTTAGAATGTTCAATGAAATTGCTCATGTACAATGACACTAATTTAAGTCACCATGAGTTCTATCTTATGAGAGGAAACCAATCAGATGGGCTCCTTTTTCATGATTTCATCATGCTAGCCCAGAAAAATGGAACAAATTCAAGCTTTAAACCTGTTTTTGAATCTTTGAAGTCCTCTGCAACCTTCAGTCCAGTTATCCAGAATATTAGTTTGTTGAAGTTCTCTTCTAATCATACCCCTCCATCTTTTTTATCAAACTCTAATATCCCTTCAATTCAGTTTCTCGATCGGACAAGAAATGAGACAATTAGTTTGCCTGGTAGAACAAACACACCTGAGATATCAGCAATTTTAGATAGCGAGGGAAGCGTGAGTCAGCTCACGGATGATGTCGGAAAATATGCAGAAATTAAAAACAGTCAAGTCTATGTTACTAAAGGCTCCATCATTCATAAAAATGTTTCCAGCCAATCTAATTTGAACTGGATGCAAGAGAAAGGTGGTAAATATTTCCCAAGCTCTACGAAGGTCTCTGAAAATAGCCTAGTTTCCTGTTTATCACCTACCATGGAATCTGTTGGAATGAAGAGAAAACCACTCTCTGTAGATCTTGTACACCACACTGAGTCATCAAGTGCAGCAACTCCAAATTCTATCACTGCTACTCACGCCTTTCTTTTGAAAGGCATGAGTGCAAAGTCTGTATATGGTTCAGCGAAACTTGCAAAAAAATGTACCCTTCGAAGTGTTTCCTCTAGTAGTAACACATCAAAAATCTTGAGCAGTCTCACAAATTATGAGAATTTATCAACCACGTCATTTTCCAACATCAGTCTATCACCTGCTAAAACCTCTAAATCATTTAATGATTGTATGTTGAAAGCAACCAGTGTAAATAGTAATCAATCAAGCAACTTCTTCACTACCAACACCACCCGTGATTCTCAGTGGCAAATGAATGGATCTAAAGTTAAGAAGTATCAAAATGGCGAAAGAACATCTATAATGAAGAACCCGGGGGAATCCCAAGTTAAAGAATTTGTACCAGTAAAAGAAAAATCGCCAAAAACTTTACCATCAGATTTTCCAGCGAAAAAAAATGCTTTATCTAGTAACTCCGTCAAATCTACCGTAGATACAGTGTCATTCCCTAAACATACTAGTTCGACAACTGAATTTAGATCTCTGAGTAGTGCAAGGAGCATGTTTAATCAAATAAATTTCACAGCTAACAAAATCAGCCCATTATCTACAAAAAAGTTTATCAATTTGAATGAAAATAAAAGCAAAAATGAAGGAACAACAGATTCTCAGAATCTTAAGATACTGCCGCAAATGAATGATGATATTTCCGAAGCTAAATCCTCAAATTTTTCAGAACTGACGATCAGTGATATCACTGAAAGCCCTCTCTCAAGTACTAATACATCAAGTGAAAACCAACTTTCAAACATTCAGTTTGAATCGCCGAATATGGAGCTAACGCAGCCTGAACTCGAAGATTTAAACTCAGTGATTGACTTAAATGACTTGTACAACTTGCAGCTAGATAGCAATACACTTAGTGAACATGTAGAAACTACCACTCTGCCTTATCTATCAACTAACTTCATTCCTGAATCCTCTATCCATGTCCCATCTTTGAGCACACGGTCAAAGCAATCTTCAAATCCCTCGGCAAGATCAGATTGTTTCTCTCCTGTGTCTAATGTCTCTTTTCAAACAAATTTCATGCAAATGAGTGATTCTCCCAGTGTTGTTCTGTTCAATCGTGCCAATAGATTTTTACCTGTTGTTGATCCTCAACAAATGTTGATGGCCCCAAACAAATCTTTTTCCAATCATCAATCAAACCTTGACACCTATGTATCTGTTGCTCCGTCTGTTAGACAGCTTTATTCATTCCGTTCTCAAGATAATTCGCCAGCTAATGCGATACAGAGAGCCAACTTGGACAGTAATCAGAACAGCCTGATATCAAATGTCAGAGCAGCTTATCAGACTACCATCAAACCTCACTTTATGACAGAAAAATTATCCTCGCTTCAATCCAGTAATGTTTTTACTCCATATGTAACAGTCCGGCAAAATTTCCAAAACAGTAATCGAGGTCAAACTTTCACTTCTGCTCAAGTGACTTTGTTTTCTCAAAATAACAGTCAAAGTAATTTTTTCAATGTTCCTTCCAGATTTTTCGTATCCAACAAGTTTATGTCAGATCATTCAAGAGAACTTGTGCCTATGCCTGAGACAAGAATTTCGTCAGTTCCACAAAGTGTCTTTGAGAATTTTTCTCCAACTCCTCAAAGTTTCCACGGTTTTCCTTCCACATCAGCAGATACGAAGGCTCTTCCAGAATCTGATCAGTTTGCATCTCTACGAAATCTCAACTCTTCTCATCTTGGGGTTAAACCGATTGTTCTTTTATTCAATGCATACAAAAAGAATGGCTCCTCCCATCATAACCAATCAATAGAGTTCAGCGATCTACCAACATCAGACGTGAAAACCATTTCAAAAAATAGTAAAACCCCTCTCCTGGCAGTTTTGAGAGAGCACAACAGGCTGACTGATACCCCATTGCCAATGAATTCCTCAGTCCAAAATAAATTAATTGGTATGCATTCTGCCAATGAAGTGTACAGCACTGAGCGTCTCATAGGAAATCAATGTGAAATAACAGCTTTTAAAAATCCTTCAAAACTTGAGAGTGAACAAAATTTTTTATTGAAGCAATTGCCGGGACTCCAGATAGCGTCGTCAATGATGCATCCTAATTCTGGCCCTGCCACTAAAACTTTTAATTTGGCAGTGCCTTGCGAAAATGATAGCCAGTTTCTTTCAAAATCTGCTTTTAATTCTGTACCAATTTCAAAAGGAGCTAAATCTTGGTTTGATGATCCTCTGCTTGACTCCTCTTCTGGTAGCATGCTCAAGCTAGATTTTGCACATACTATTGAACCTCCTCCGTTGTTACTGAACTATCTCATTGGACCCACCAAAAGTGTTGGCTACCCCAATATTGTGAATCCTTCTTCAAATGGCTCTGCTCCTGTAAGCTGTATCATTATGCCTAACATGAGTAACAGTCAAGTTGGTTCTGTGCTGCCTGTAAACAAATGGCTGCTAAATTTTTCTTTTCCGTTTGAGCCAATGAATGGTGCTCATACTGCTTCATCCGATTGGCAAACTGCTTCAAAAATTGGAATCAACGAATCACCACTAAATGTTTCTAACAGATCCTTCAAATTAATTAGTCTTCCTCAAAACGATCTACATTTTAAATTGTACAGCGAGAAAAATAACAAAAGTCCTACAACCTTATCAGAATCTATTGTGTCTCAATTCAATCACCTGAAAGCTCTCCGCGATGATATAGGTGAAAAATCCTCCAAACCTCATCTCTCTGAAAGTCAGCCTTCCCCTTTTAACAAATTTTTGAAGACCAATGAAGAGAGGGATGTAGAAAGTTTGTGCCATCTACTAAATTCCTCTGGAAGCAATTTCCAAAATACTGATTCCTTTCCTAATCATTCAAATAAACAAGACGATGAAATTGATTTTCGTATTGGGTTGTACCATGACTCTTTAAGGAACTCCCAATCTCCCAAAAGCACACGTATTTCCAAGGATGATTTGGACCTAGATTACACTGTGAGAAGAAGAGACCCACAATCAGAGTTTCAACCTGTTCAACCCCCAATATTACTGTGGAATTCTCCATCTAATTCTCCCTCAAAAATTATTTTTAACAGCTTTCCCAAGATTTTTTATGACAGCCCAAAGGAACTTTCCTCTCAGGAAAGATTTCTCGGTGAAAATCCTAAAGTATTTGCTTTGAGTCCCTCTCTTCAAGTGATAAATCCTGTTTTTTTACTCCCTAATGATGATGCTATTACTTCTGCAATGAGAGGTCAACTTGAACCTAGTGCATATGACCCCTCAGTCGCTTTTATCAAAAAGCAGAGGAAGTTGGCCAAGTTCTACCAAAATGTACTCCCGAAAAAAAGTGACAAAGAGAAATCAAAAAGTGTCATACCATGGGATTTTGCACTCAGTATTCCTTCGAATTTAACTCCAAATCTGAAAGAAACAGCCCTTCCTGGTGTGGGTGCTGCTTTTTTTGTTGAAGACTCTCTCAAAAAGTCAGCTTTTAAAAATACCTCCATTGACCTAACTGTTTTGTCAGAGGTAAATAATGCTAACTTGGGGCATAAAATCTCTGATAAGATATTCAAGGTGATAAATGAATCTGGATCAGAAACTAATCATAGTCCAAGCACTTTTAATGCTATGAAAAGCAACGTGAATCAGCAGAGTGTTACGCCAGTCCATTTCCAAGTCACTGCGAAGATTGATTGGCCGGACCAAAAATTAGGCGAAAAAATTCAGAACTCGCCGGTTATCATTCAAGTATTAATTCAGAACAGAACAGATCCAACCAAAAATCCACCATTTGATCATAAATCGAGGGTGAATTTTCATAAAGGTATGAAAAGCAGCCGTAGAAAAGTCCATCCTTGCCTTACATCAAATTGCCATTCTTTTAGACATCCAAGAAAGAAATCTGGTCTTCACTCGAGACATTATCGTTCGAGAGATTCTGGATTTGAGAAATTATCTCACAGTACAGAAGAATTTCCACATTCTTCAGCCGAACTCAATCATGGAATTTCTAAATCCGCAGCCCAGCATGGTGAAAACAATTTTTCCAGCGGGTCTTTGAGAAGAGAAAAACAAGATTTTAGTAACCATCATCACTTGGAAGCTGGCCAATTGAGGTCCAAAATATTCCAACAGTCCCTCAAGAAGCCAATATCAGCGCAGCCACTTAATCATCGTCATTGGCACTCTGCAAAGGCAAATTTAAGAATCACTCCATCAAATGGCTCCCGAAATGTAGTCGGTCATCTTCAGAGAAAATTGAAAAACTACGACTCCGGAAAAATGTCAAATAATCTGTTTGAATACAGTGACTATGACCCTTGGAATTGGAATTTAACATCTGCAGATCTGATTAACTCTGGCTCGTCTGAACAGCTAAGTCCTGATTGGTTCATTTTACCCAATTCAAGTCCTACTCCGAGGAAAAATATAAATCCTAGATGGGCACAAAAAACACAGGAGGAATCTGTAGTGCCCACAAAAAGCTCAGAGTTTTCTGCCGAAGACTGTAAATTAGCGTATGGCAGCAAGTGTGTCTGTGATATGAGTAAAGTTTTGACTGATTATGATACTATAATATGTGATGAAGAGAGCACTGAAGAGGCTAAATTACGAGCTATTTTAGAATACCGATGCTCATCATACTTGCCTTTACCAGCAGGCTATTATATTGACAAAAGTACCAAGTCGTTGCCACTAGACGTAACGGAGCAAGTGGCTCCAGAAAATTTGAATGGCTCCAAAGAAATAGATGAAGAAATTTTAAGCCATTTGCAAAGAGTTGACATAACTTCAATAGGTAAATACGAGTTTTTGATTTGTTCATTTTTCCGTAGTTTGAATACTTGAAGTAAAAACATAAAAACTTAGGTAATGGACTACACAAGATAAATAATCAAGAAAAAATTTATTATTAAAAACTTACTTTTTCTTTTTGAAAAAATTTTACAGGATCAGTTCCAAGTACGTAGCTTAGCTTCAGTGATTCTGTTTATCCGTAGTCTTCTTTATCGCTGCAGATGAGCAACGCACTCAAAACCTATCCCGAAAAATTATTTTGAAAAGAATGTGCTAGTGATTTGTTCGTTTTATATTTTTTCTTGTTAGAATACCCTTTCTAAAGAGAAGTTTTTGTACTTGTTTAAAATCTAATATTCTTCATACCCAATGAAAAGTAGATTTCAAATAGTTGATAAATTTCCTATTGCAATATAGAACTTGTAGCTGTCTTCAGTTAGTTTAATATGTCAGCAACCAAAGCACTCTTCAACTGAAATGACTGCATAATAAGTGCATGGTCAGGTGCTGACATCCTATGTATCTCCGCTTAATGTTCCTCCTCATTTTTAAATTTGAGCCAAAAATGACAGGACAATCTAGACCAGAATCAAAAAAAAACCTTTCTGAGACGGTTTGTGGAACTTTGAGATCATAACTTGTGTAACAACAAATATGCATGACTTGGTGCATGATTTGTCATCCTTCAGTCCAATATTACTCAAACATTTTTTGTACTCAAACATTGCTACCGTTTAACTTTGTTCTAAAATCAAGGAAGCTGTCAAGCACTAACATTATACCTTGCTGCCAATGTCTTAATCTAATTACCATGAATTTTGTCCTCTTTTTTTTCTTTACCTTTGCAGGCACCTCTCGTTTGCGCTATGCTTTTGTAGGATCAAAAGTTGAAATTCCATGCTACGATAATTTCCAAACGCCTATGCCAATCAAAGCAACTGATAGCATTCAGTACAAATGGCAGAAGGGGAAGAAAGTTATCACTGGTGAGTTTTGGAGACATTTTTACCATGTATTTCAGAATGTTTTGTTTTTTAATGCTTGAAGAGCTTTTCATAAAATGGAATTCACAATTTAAGTCCAATTTTAAATTTGATATTATATCAGATAGTAACTGGGAAGTACAATAATTTCTGAAAATTCGAAAATAACTTTTTAAGTCAGTAAAACTGACAGGACCTTTGTACATTATACTGTTTTCATAAAGCAGTAGCAATTGTGAAACTTAGAAGACATGCAAATTGATTTGCAATGTCATACATTCTGATTTATTCTTTTATCATAGGAAAATTGATAGATACCCGTTTTCATCGATATTTAATGTAATATTTCTTGGTTGCAGAGGGCCGAATGAAAGAATCTCCCAATGGTACTCTCACAATTGACAGTGTTGTTATGATGGATACTGGCATATTTTTTTGCATTATTTCATTTAGCAGTCCTGAAATGAAGAATCAAGAACGCATCTTCAATCACACTCTGTCAGGTAAATGTTGTGATTGTTAAATTTAATTTCTCCAATATCTAGCTTTCCTCACTTTTTCTCAGTCATGAATCTATTTCATCATCACTCAAAATTCTGCATTTGAAAAAAACTTTTTCTTTCTCAGCAAAATTATTTTGAGTTTAAGTCAAAGAAGTCTCCAATAAAGGAGTTTGATGAACAACACATTATGTACCAGAACTCTCTGAAGAATACATTTTAAATGGCTTCCACGTTTTACACGTGATTGAGCATGAAAATCATTCTCATCAAAAATGAACTGTGGTCTGTAATATCTTGGAGGTAGAGTCCATGCTATTTTTAGTAAACAACCCTGTTGATAAATTAAGTGGGACTCAGTTTCTGTTCTCTAACTTTCATCCATTTTATTCTACATCAATAGGAGCAGGTTCATGTACCTGAAAATATGAATATTTTTTTTTCTGTAATTCTGATTTCCAATTAAAGTTAACAGTCAACAATGAAGCTAAGACAAAAAAACCTAATAAGTTGAAAAATAGCACTGAGTTGTTGTGCTCAGGTGATCAGAAGTGGCAGAAAATTTGACAAGTTCTTCGTAAAACTTAATTTGCTGGGACCTTTTGCTTTAATTTAAAAAAAAAAAAAAAAAAAAAAAAAAAAAAAAAAAAAAAACGCTAGAAAGCTGAGAATATCAGCTTTTCAACGGAATGTTTAAAATTTCTCAAATTACAGTTGTTACTGCATAAAGAAAGTACAGAAATTTATTTATTATTTCAGAAAAAATTCTAACAAATTCAGAAATCCTCTCTTTTGCGCAGAATTTTTCGATATAAGCCTAAAAACTGGTCAATTTTGTGAAAAATTTTATCTCTATTTCAGTGTTTTCCTCCTTCTGAAATGCAGTTGTCATTAAAATGTGCGATTTTGCTCTGAATTTACTCATTGCCATTTGCCATCATACACAACTTTAGTCTCAAGCCACTAATATGTCTCTTTTTAAGCAGTTCTTGTTCTCTTACAGTTAAAAAAGTGGAAATGGCCATTTTTCGAAATTATCAATTGATGTATTGAACTCTTGTAATATTTTTGTTTTGTCTTTTTTCTCAGTGGTTACTGTACCCAAAATTACAACTCAAGCTGTGATTCATCTCAAAACCAACGCAAGATGCAAGCCTGAGATCCTTCAGATGCTTAATTCATACATCCCACAGTTAATTCAAGAATCGATTTGCGAGGCTGGTGAAAAGGATAATGAGATTTGCGAAATTGGTGTTTTCTATCCTCTTTGTCTTCAAAATAAAGTGAGTCTTTTAACTCGCTTTTTTTGGGGGGTGACTTTTTATTTAACCGGCACACTTAATATTCCTGTCAAATATTGCATGAAGAATATTTCTTCAATAAAAGCTCTACAACTCTTTTAAGTAAGGACATATACCCAAGAATGAGAATGTTAGTTCTTACCGCTACGAGTAAGTACGCAGTAGCACCAAGTCTTTTTTAAAACCCATGATACAAATTGACCAGAGGGAAATTTTTTCTCTCAGAGCAGAAGCCATCTGCAAATCATGCAATGCTGAATGCTAAATTAAATTTTAATTTGAAAAAATTTAGTATTTGGCGACTCATACCATATGAAATTGAAATGAGGAAAATTATCTATAAAACTGGGTCGAAACTTGTATGTAATTATTTGATACTTCTTCCAGTTTGTCGAGAGAAGGTTTAAATGAGTGTTAACTTGTAAATTTCAGACAGACAGTACCATCATGTCGCTGAATGTTCACATGAACGTCCGAAGTATTGAAGATTTAATCATCCACAGCTATGCAAACAAAGCTGTCTGTGGTCCTGTATGTCATCAGAAACTATACCTAAAAACATCATTAATACTGAAGGAAAGTCTTCAGGAAGCTCTCCTAACTCCCAGTAAGGATATGTTTACAGTGTTTTACAGTTTAATCCATCGTAGTGCATGTACTCTCTTCTATATTTTTTACAAAAAATAGATAACTTAATTGATGCTTCATAACATGTCAAATTGAGCAATGAATTTTCCTGAATTAACTCCATATTTCCCGTTGCTAAGTGAGCTTACTTTTTCAAGCATAGTAAAGCGGAGAAAAATCACTTCCTCCTAAATTATTATCTGAGTATTTAATTCACTATCGTTTAAAAAATGTATATTCAGTGAGGTGTAAGTATAGTGAGAATACATTTAGACTTTTTTAATTTGTCTAGATGCAGGATAAATTTATGAATATTACCTTCCTCTTGCTTTTATCAGTCTAAATTTAAATTTGATGGCTCATTTAAAGGCTGCAAGTATTATAACAAGTTGCTCTTTGTAGATGGTCCTAACTTGGTTAATTCACATTCATTCAATAAGAAAATAATGCTTTGAAATTATGTTTGAGGCAATTGAAAGGTTGATTCTTTTCCGAACAATTTTTTATGAATTTTAGTGTAATTTTTCAATTCAATTTTTTCCAACAGTACTAGATGCAACATCCATCTCTGATATAGCTCTAACTCCTCTGCCAAGCAGTTTCAATATGAAAATGACTGTCGGTTGTGATGCTGGATTTCGTTTAGCTGAAAACTTTTGTGGTAATTCAATTTTTATCATCTTTAACCTGCAAACTGTTTCCTTTAATGCCTAGTTAGACCAGAAAATTTTCATACAATAGAGAGGATTGTTTGGGCTAGTGTGAAAAGCCAATTTAGAGAATCAAATATTGAACATACAAAAAGGAATCTAATGTTTGAACCTTCCAGCTGAGGTGGTATTAATACCAATAGCGCTCACTGTGAATGATCGACAATTTATTCAGAACACAGGCAAGCAGTGTGAATTGACTTATCATCAGATGATCTCGTCTCTTCCTTACTGAAAGGGACAGACAGAGTGTCTGACTGACATGGTTACCCACAGACAGGAGAACGAATTATTGAGTGTTCTTTTTAAACCGTCACAATTGGAACCTTAGTGCCAGCAGTGAACTGCCTAAACCACACCACTACCAAGGTTGATTTCTCTGATATGTCAGCTGAAAAATTCAGGAATCATGGACGAAGTAAGGGAAAAATGTTTAAAAATTGGTTTTATATTTTGCTGAATCTTGACGCTCTTGTGTTGTAAGGCAGATAGTATAAAAATTCAGTCAAAGTTTTATTGCAGAACTTAATTCATTTTGAATTTGTGCCTACAATTTTGATGCATTGCTGAATCCCTTGTATTTTGGAAGGTTTGTGTTTTAATATTACCTTTGTTTTAAAATTTAGTACTCTTATTCGTTGTAAGCTGATTCTACATGTTCGTTGGTCCTAATTATGATTCTTTTCTTTTTTTCAAAGTGCCATGTCCACCTCATTGGTTCAGCCCTGAAGGCAGCACAGTGTGTACGAAGTGTCCAGCAGGCTTTTACCAACCTCAAATAGGGTCACGTGCTTGCTTGCGTTGCCCTTCACCTCTCACCCAGGGTTGTAACGTAATTGTAAGTAACTGGTATCTATTGAGCGCAAAATTGTTGACTATTTTGAAAACATTTTTCAACTTTTTCGCCTTGTTTTTCCCACAAAATAGTGTGGACCCAGCACCATTCTACCACCATGTTACATAATTGTTAGTGTAACTCAAAATTATGACTTATCTTACACTCTGAAACCCTTAACAACCACCGTGTTAATCCCATTTCTAACATACCAGGGTGTCTGTAGGCCTGGCAAACCAGACATTGTCAGGAAATATTCCCAGGTCAGGGAAGTCAAAGAATTTTCTGAAAAAGACAAGAAATGTAAGAAATCCTGAAACTTGAAATCCAAGAAACATCAGGCTGTCAAGAAAGTCAGAATGAGCCCCAATCTGATGTGAGGCTCAATGCTCTGAATTACACTATGAATTGTGAATAGATGTATAATTTTCTCCCAAAAATGTTTCATTTTCCGTCCTATGCACTTAAATTTTCGATGGAAAAAGTCTGGGTATTTTTATCATTTTGGTCAGAAAATCGTAGTAAAGGTGTAGAGCAAAGATGTAGAACTTTTTCTTGCCGAGTCTATGGACCTTGTATATACTATGGAAAATTAAAAACAACGAGGTAAATGCATTAGTTTCAAAATGTTTGAAAGAATTAAGGATGGAAGACTTGTGCCTTTGACATCGGCACTTTAATCGCTGTATCTTTAATTTTACAATACTATTTTTCTCCCCAAATTCTTTTTTTTCCGAATTTGCATTATTTCATTTCTAAAATTTTACACTCGTTGTTAAACTGTTCTTCTCCTGTTATTCCAGGCAAATGTATTCAACAATCATAAGAAGGATGGAGTAAATGGATCAGCAGATGCAGGAGTCATGCCCACAGAAGTGAGTCTTTTTCTGTATTTATAATGTTTCCTCATAAAATCTATCAAATTTGGCATTTGTTAATTTTTATTGAGAGTATTCTCACTACAGAGGGAAAAATCAAAAATATTTATGGTGAGAATACTCTGCTTATAAGTAATTTATGTTTGTAACTTCACTGTATTAGAGACAATACTTATAATTCACAGCAACTCATCTTTGAATACCCTCAAAATTCAAATTTTTCAGACAGAGTATGAGCCAGATATAATAGGATTATGAGTCTGCACTGTACATTGAAAATATTAGACGGAAAACAATGTAGGAAAAACAAAAGTTGCTGAATTTTCCAAGAAAATGGAGAAGCTATCGGCCATTGATGTTGATTGTAGATGTCCACATTAAAAAATAAGATCTTGATAGATTGATTGTTAATACCTTGATTTGTTTCTTTTTCCAGAGTCCCAGCAGTGGAGATAATTTAAGGAAGATCTTATTAATATTATTATCAGCTGCTGTACTTGTCACTATAGTCTATTTGTGTGTTGGCGCCATCATACGTAAGTTTAGTCTTATACATAGGCTGTCCCAAAACAACTGGCACTAAGGCTGTCATTCGGAAACTACAATAGATATCGACATGCGGTTTACGGGAGGTGATAGCTCATACTCTTAGCTCTTAAACGAGCCTAAGTTGAGCTAATTTGGTTAAAAACTCAACGAGTTACATCAATTTTCCCGAGACGTGTAAGAAATACCCCTACGGATTTTTCGGTAATTTTTCATTCCGTTAACTTTGCCTCCGCAAGCTTTGCAAGTGGTTCAGACGTTATGAATCAAGTTTCCACTTGTCTGGATGCAAGTTTGAACTTTCCAGCAAGTGTTTCCATCACAGCCGAGAAGTTTTTTTCTGTTTGCAAAGTCCATTTAGTGAAATTGTCCGGCCTGATAACGCGTTTTTTTGTGTTTCGTCATGAGTTCACCCGCGCAGTTGAAGCAAGGGCAACGATACGCAATTCCATATTGCGTTCGTCGTGAATTATCTGCTTCTGAAACTGTGAATGAAATGACAGTGGCTCAGAGGTGTTTTAGAGGCAGATAATTCACGACGAACGCAATATAGAATTGCGTATCGTTGCCCTTGCTTCAACTGCGCGGGTGAACTCATGACGAAACACAAAAAAACGCGTTATCAGGCCGGACAATTTCACTAAATGGACTTTGCAAACAGAAAAAAACTTCTCGGCTGTGATGGAAACACTTGCTGGAAAGTTCAAACTTGCATCCAGACAAGTGGAAACTTGATTCATAACGTCTGAACCACTTGCAAAGCTTGTGGAGGAAAAGTTAACGGAATGAAAAATTACCGAAAAATCCGTAGGGGTATTTCTTACACGTCTCGAGAAAATTGATGTAACTCGTTGAGTTTTTAACCAAACTAGCTCAACTTAGGCTCGTTTAAGAGCTAAGAGTATGAGCTATCACCTCCCGTAAACCGCATGTCGATATCTATTGTAGTTTCCGAATGACAGCCTTAGTGCCAGTTGTTTTGGGACAGCCTATGTATGTATGCCTCCTCTTAAGGTAAATACAAGCTGAGGAAAGAAGTCTTAAAATACTGAGAACGTTTAATTTCTTGGAAGTCTATCTTATTTTTACGCAGTTTTCATGTTAGCAGCTTCAGCTTCGTAAAAATAATTTTGATGGTCAAATTGGGTTGCATTAAGCAAGGCCCAAACCAGTCTTTAGCACAAATTCTGAAAAAAAGATTTGATAAAAGATAAAGTTGCAATTTAGTGAGACCTCTGCAATTTTGTTTTAAATTCATCTTTGACCTTGATACTAAATCTCACTCCTTTGTTTGTCAATCAAGCAATGTTTCGTAAGAGAATGAATAGAGACAAAACATAACAAAATGAAAGGAAACAAAGCAGGCTGAAGTTTTGGGACTCCATTGTTTTTCAATCATAATTTTTTTTTCACTTTTCTACGCGTACCTTCCCTTTGCGTATCCATCCGGATAATCCCATATTTTAATATGTATGATAATGAAGTATCAATGTAAATTACTGGAAGAAAATACTTCTTATACTAATTTTCTACTTTTGTGATTACATTCTTTTGAGGTGTGCTCTACTCAAATGAAAATTTCTTGAAACCGATTTAAAAAAATTAAATATTTTCCTTCAACCTCTTCTATCATTCTAAAGGCACAGGAGCAAGCATGTATGAAACCCTGTTGTATTTTATTGTATATAATTACCTTTTAAATACCCAGAGACTCTGAGTCCATTTTAATTCTCTCTTCAATTTTTCGAAAGTGATAACAATTCTATGTCTTTACTTTTTTCAGGTATATTTTCTCCGGGAAAATCGGAAAGTTTCTCATCAGAAAAAGTACCTTTGCAGTCTGGCAGTAAAAGAGGTAAAAAATCCAAGCACAAACGGTCATCCTCTCGGAAAAAGAAAGTGGAGGTAAATTGAGAATATTTTTCATTTTTATTACCGAGAGAAGATAGTTTTCCAAAAGTTATCTTTAGATCTTTTAAATTATCCAAAAATTATCTTCTGTAAGCCCATAACATGAAGAGAGGAGGAAGTGACCAAAATCTGTTACTTCGAATTTGGCTCAACTTGTAAGCAGTGGCTTTTGCCTACACTATCAAACTGAAACTATTGCTGCAGATGTTTATATTATGCAGTCTATATTTTTTGAGTACCCATATCTTGTATGTTCTTTGACCTCCCAAAAACAGAGGGAGTCTGAAAACCTAGTTTTGTGTGACATAATTTATTAATAAACCTTAGCCATCTTAGCACTTAGAAGAAAGAAAATAAGTGAGTTTCAGGAACTAATACTGGTTATTCTTAGGAACTCAATTTGCACAATTTCAAGCAGTATAATCAATAAGATTCTGGTAGTAGATCTAGTTATTTTTTGAAGAAGGGAAGTATACCTTGTAAAAAATGCAAATATATGGTAGAGGTGAAAAAAAGTTATGAAGGTTGATCAAAGTGGTCCTCAAATAACACATCCAATGATCACCGAGACAGCCAAAAATATTTAAAATTGACGGAGCTCAAAGAAAATTTTCTTAAAAAATGTATTTACTCTAAAACTTTCTCTCCCCCCACATGAAATGACACAGCCTTTCCCTTACGAAAAAATACTGAACTGATCTGGACACGTAGAAACTTGTAAAGTTTGCAGAGGAAAACTCAGATAATGAAACATTTTATTATGATGTAGGCAATTTTAATCATATCCATCTTATAGCTATATTACTTGATGCCTCCTCCATTCAAATTATTCGTATTTTCTACCTTTTTTTCGATAGTCAGCCACTATGATCCAGAGAAAGTTCATGAAAGGACTCAAAGTATGTTGCATCGATTTCTGGTAGAAAAGGGAGATATGACAGATGATTAGGCAATGCGAACTGAGCTGGGCTAATCCTGGTGCCTTATATGTGTAGCCTCACCGAAACCTAATGACCATCATGTGTTGGCAAAGTGCGAAACTGAAAAGCCCTTTTCTGGCTTCTCAAAGAGATGTAACTGCCGTGTAATGAAAGAACTGTTTTTTTAGTCAAAAGGTTACTACTATCTTCATCTTTTTTCCTCTGTAGGAGATACCTTTGCAAGATCTGGGACCCTCCAATCTTGAAGACTCAGATGACATCTCTAGCTATGCAGAAACAAAGTTTGGTCCTAATGTATCAACAAGGAGAGAAGAACCGCTATTTCACGAGGAGGGAAATGCATTCTTAAACCAATGCAAAAATGTGAAAGAGACGGCGAGAAGCTGTAAACGTCGGAAAAAATGGTTCCCAACTTTCAGGTCAAAACGTTCCAAGAACCACGAGTACTTGGAGCTACCAGAAATTAGACCTCTAAGGAAAGGAAACGCTCTTCATCGAAATGCTGCAGTTTCAGACGAAGTAAAAAGAACTGTGCGCAGTAAGTATTGTTAATTACTTGTTTCACACCTCTTCTTCAGTGAGAAATATTTTTTTCTCACTTAAAAAAGAATAATGAAATTGAAAAGAAATAAATTGTTGAGGATAGTTATTAATTTTAAAGGTACTGCTTAAGTTTTGTGAGTACAATAAGTAACATTCGCCTCAATTTGAAAAAACCTGCCTAATTTGTAGCATTCTGGCTCTTCGAGTAAGATTTAATGAAAGTACCATTCAAGTAATATCAAGATTGACCTTTAAGGTGATTCGACGGTTGCCATTTTTTACGTCAGAGTGACGTGCGATGTATCGTACCAATTCGTTTCATAATTTCAGCTACTTGTCATTTTTTTCGAATTTTGAGATTTCACATCTGTTGTCATGAAACTAAAGAATTCACGTACTAAATTTGACAAAGAAATTCAACGTCTTAAAGACAGGGTTTTTTCAGAGGAAAAATATCGCATTCGAGAGCATTTTCGATATCAGTATTGAATGCGATATTCTTCCTCTAAAAAAACCCCGCCTTTATTACGTTGAATTTCTTTGTCAAATTTGGTAAGTGACAGTTTGGTCTTTAGTTTCATGACAATAGATGTGCGATCTCAAAATTCGAAAAAAATACGACAAGTAGCTGAAATTATGGAACAAATTGATTAGATATATCGCATGTCTCTCTGACGCAAGAAAATGACAACCGTCGAATTACCTTAATATTTGTTTCTCTAAATGTTTGTCTCCTTTTTTTCTCTATCAAGACATGTCTCTAGCTTCTCAATATAATTTTGTTTAATTTTTCTTTTCCAGCTCCTGAACGTAGAAGAAAAGAAGCCTCGTTTCAGCCTGATTTTTCCTAAACTTGATGGCCCGTTTCTTCAAATGACTGGTGTTTTCCAATGCGTAACATTTTTATGATTATTTTTAAGAGCTCTTATTCAAAGATTTTGCTGAAAGAAGCTCTTATCATCCGTCTCTGTGTCATCTTGTTTCAAATTTGTTTACTTATTTAACCATGGAATGTAAGTAGCATTTTTGTTTTTAAGTTGAGACAAAATTTGACTAAACATTTTGTAAAGAGAGAACGAGAGAAAGTCATTTAAGAAAAAAAGTGATATCAAGGAACTGCTACGTAATGCCCTCTTCACTTCCAAAACACCATAGTCCATTGAAAGTGACAAGATTAAGGGGTTAATACTCGAAATAATTGACACCGATCATTGAACAGTTTTGTCATTCCTTATGCTGAGGTACCTCTTGATTTTCCTCTCACACTAATTTTAGTTTGAAATTAAAAGCTATATCATATGTTGTAAATAATTTTGTAATGTTACTATTCATTTTAAGAAAACTAATTTTTTTTTAATAAAAGACGAGAGTTTTTTGACTGAACCAATAGTGTCGAGCAAATTTTTTCCCTCAATTTGCAGTTCATCTGTATCTGACTTACTAGGTATATTTTTCTTTCTTTCTTTTTCTTTTTTGGAGGGAACATGTATCAATAGTGGAACAATGAACATATCCAAACTTGGTACATGGAGTCAGTGCAGGAAAAAATAAAAGGCTTGATATGAGGTTGTTTTTCATTCATTTATTTAATGAATAAACAAAGAATGAGACCAAATAGACGTATCTTGTATGTAAGTAAAAAATTATTTTCTATGACTCACAAATGGTTGGATACCAGCTGTAAGAACAATTCTTATAGATGGCACATTAAGATTTTACAAAAATAGATTGAATCATAGTTTCATCATTCACGGTGTTCAAAGTTTGTAGATGAAACATCGGAGATAAAATGAGCTTTTGTCGTAGTGAGGTCATGATTTTTGAACAATTTCAGAGAAAATCTTTCAAAATGGCACCGGTGAACATAACGTACCGATCGGGCAGTATTGTCGGAGATGAGATAACTTGATATCAGGTAACTATCACAAATGAATCTGAGATGGTGCCGAGCGGAGACTCAGCAATAAATAGGAAGGACAAACTAAATTTGGTAGAGGTATTAGGAGATAGGAATCACAGAGAGAGCAGTCTAGTGGTAGTAGCTGTAGCCCAAACCATGACCGTAGAGAGGAGCGTGGTAGCCAAGGGAGTATGGAGAGTAAGCCTTAGCGGCGTATCCGTAGGAGAGGGGAGCGTGGTAGGCGCTGGCCAAGGGAGCGTGGTAGGCGCTGGCGAGGGGTGCGTGGTAGGCGGCGGCGGCGATGGGGGCGTGGTAGGCGGGGGCGGCGATGGGAGCGTGGTAGGTGCTGGCGAGGGGAGCGTGGTAGGCGCTGGTGAGGGGAGCGTGGTAGCCAAGACCGTAGCTGCTGTATGGGTAGGCGCCGTATCCGTAGTAGGGAGCGAGTCCCCGCTTTTCCTTGGCGCTCGCGTCTTCCGCGGCGGGGGCGATCTGCTCGCTGGCGGCCTGGTCAGCGGGGGTGGCTGGGAGGGCAGCGGCGGCCGCGATGAGGAGGAAGGCGCAAACCTGCCAAAAAAACAAGCATATTCTCATCAAGTTTTTTTCGAATCACCTATACGTTATTTAGATAGCCAAATTGTGAAACCACGTATCTCCGTTTGTAGCAGCCTTCATGTCATAATTAATTTTTTCTTGGGAAAACTAGTTGACGTAATCGAAGCGCTGGGTGCAGAAAAGGAAATTTCTTGGTTGCTGTGTCTCAAAATCTTCGTGAACGTTTTATTCGTTATGATTTAAGCAAATGTACGTAATTCGTTGTGACTATTACTGGATATTCTTTATGATTTTACAATGCTGGAAACGAAAAATTTCCAAGATTTCACCCTATAGTTTCCTCTCTAAATGATGAATTATCCGTGGAGATTCTGAAACACCGTACCAAAGAAATGCACCCTACGCCTCAATCCCTCGATGTCTTTTCTCGTTCGGCAGAATATTTGATATTTCCAAGCTATAAAATTGACTTGTTTCTCTTCAACAAAATGAAGTAATAGCGGAAATTTTGAAGCGGTGCAATGGAGATATATGGTTTCGCACTTTTGCCATCATTTTCTCATCAGGTTACCAGAATTTTCTGTGCTAGGAAGATGGAATTTGCATGAGTGGGCACCGCTCGCAAATGTCTCATTCTTAATATTCTCAGAGATTCTTCTCACTGCGCCCGAGTATCGCAGACAACAGAAATTAGGTATTACATTTAAAAACAAAAAACTCTATATCAATTGCTGCCTTTCAAAATTCTCTTAAAGTAAAATAAGAACCTAAGCACGTGCCGTCTGCATTGTATCAAATGTTCAAGAGGATAGTATCCTTTTTAAGATGGTCATATACAAATCATAAAATTCCACAAATTTAAAATATTCGTATTTTTTGGATTAAAATAAAGTAAGACAGTAAGACCGAGTTTAGCAGAAGCAGAGAAAAAAGTCAAAATAATATTTTTACATTAGCTAAACATGCGCTCAAAAAGAAGAAAAATTCCAGTCTTTTCGATTTCCGAAAGATTTATGCGTCGATTTAGAACAGTGAGAATAACCATTTCATTGTAGAAACTACACTATCTTCGGCTCGGCCATAAAATTACTCATCTGCATAAAGAAACTAATCGCACATACGTTGTTTCTGAAATGGACCAGAAATCGTAGCCTCACAATATTAGTTTAATTTTCCTGATAGTTCCTCTTACAAACATACTTCTTGCCACGATTTTTCGTCTACAGAAATATAGTCATTTATTTGTAGCCGTATGTTGATGACAAGAAATATTAATTCAACCGGAGAGATTCGCACTGACGCGCGTGTTTTACACCCCCGCAAATTTAAAATTCCCGCCGGACTTCAATCATGCAGCGCTACCAACCTAATAACAGCCCTGTACCCTATTACACTTGGTTCTCACTTTAACGTCCCCGTGTCCCGTGTCATGTCTCTTTTTTCATTTTTTTTTCTCTCCAGAATGTATTAAATGCCTTAATCGGTGGAGTTAAAGAAGAGTAAGTAGAGCTTTTTGGTTAAAGAGTATGGAAATCATTGATACACTTTTCTCGAAATGGTAGGGATTTTATTCGAAAGTTTAAAGTCTGAAGGAGGGAAACCGAGACTCAAATCAAATAAAATGACCAAGAAAAAAAAAGTTACTTAGTTTAGCTAGTTACGGTTTTTATACAATTTTGAATCAGAAAATTCTTGACAGTTTCAAAGAAATTTGTACCCTTAATATTTTGTTGCAAATTTGGATAATTTTACATTATAGATAGTTCGGAGTCTTTATTTACTGTTTTTTTTTTCGTCTGCAAACATTGATACCTAAAGTTCTCTCTGAGGAGCTTCCCTTCCTAATTTTTCCTACCCGTGATCATGTAAAGAGCATTATTTTTTGTTTTCAAGTTAGTGCAAAGTTCGAATACACGTGCAAGTGAAGTTTCTATCAGCGGTAGGTATTAGAAAATTTATTTATTAATGTTGTGTCACATTCGTACTAGTATTTTTTATTATTTTGCCAGATTTTTTATTTTTCATATTGAATTATTTAATAAATAATTAAACTTTTCTCCTCCTTTTTTTTTCTTTTTAGAGAAGAAGTAGGGTAAAAAATATGCCGCGTAGTTTAGAAACTGGATTTGATTTCTTGGAAGTCAAACATAAAGATTTATAATTCTTAATCTTAATTTCTTGTCGTTTCGGTGAATATTAACAACGGAAAATTGCTTTCCAGGGAGAGGCGGAAAAATTAAAAATGAAACATTATTTTACCACGGATAAATTATTTAAAAATTATTTAAGAAATGTATATAAAAAAATTGTTTCAATATAGAAAAGTTTTTTTTTTTTAAAAAAAAAAGTAAAACATTATTTTAGCACGAATAAATGATAAATTAAAATTATTCCATAAAAATAAATCAAATAATTTTTTCAATAGAAATTTTTTTTTTAAAAATTAAAAAACGCAATTTTTTTTTTAAAAAAACACTTCAACAAAATTTTAACACACACTCAAAACTAGTCTAAGTCCAGGTTTTCACTGTAGCAGCTAAAGGCGCAACCGTGGCCGTAAAAAGACAACCCGATTCGTCGCGGCGCAAAAACGAAACACAGAAATCCACGTGTGAACACAAGGCAGCACGAAGAAACACAGTATCCATATGCGGGTGAGAACTTACCAAGAATTTCATTTTGATAGGTTTTTTTTTGACGAGTTAGCGAACTGAAGCTTAGGAGCACTTGGAACGTGAATGATTATCTGTGGGGCGACGGGGGCTTTTATAGTCGGGAGTCGTTTTGGTGCCCGACATCCCCCGGTCTTCGGGATCGGCGGGTCGGTTGAGCAACTGGGCAGTGCCGCGCCGGGGGGTTATGTCACCTTCGACGCCTCCCATTGGCTCCTCTCGGGGTCGGGAACATCAGTGGCGAGGCGTGCTTTGATATATCGATCGATCTGCTATTTGAACCAATGGAAAAGAATCGATATACAGGGTGTTTGTAACGAACACCCTAATAATCGGTTCTTCACCACAGCTCAAATGGGAAAATATCGATCATCGATCATTCACGTCTCGCCACTGATCGCGTCCGTTCACTTGCACCATCGCCGCAACTTGTTCCCAACTCCATCGGGGTGCCCTTTGGTTTTCAGTATCCTCTTGTTCTCCCTCGTTTTCTTACTTCTCGACCCGCGTTTTCTTCAAATCTTTTTCGAATTGATCCGTTAAAAATAAAATTTGTATTGTTTCTCTGAAACCACTACGTATTTGTAATGAATATAATTAATTTTGTAAAGAAACGTTTGCTGATCATAAACCAACATTTTTTACCATAATTTTTCAAGTTGATCCATTAAAAATAAAAATTGTATAATTTTTTAAAATCAATATTTCAGATAATACACATTTTTTTTAATTGATCTAATGATCTGTTAAAATAAAAATTGTATTTTCTCTCTGAAATCACTACGTATTTTTGATAAATCTAATTATTATTGTCAAGAAACGTGTGCTAATCATGAACAAACATTTTTACCATATTTTTCAAGTTCGTCCGTTAGAAAAAAAAATCGTAAACAATTTTCAAGTCAATGTTTATGATAATAAATTGGTTTTGGCGGCAATGGATTTGCCGTCCCTATTTTTGGTTGGATTTTTTTTCTGCTTTCATTCGCCAGTGACAAGTGATTTAATAGCAGTTTTCTTGCGTTTTCCTTTTTGCACCATCGCCGCAACTTACTTCCAGCTCCATCGGGGTGACCTTTGATTTTTTAGTCTCCTCTTTTCTTCTCTATTTTCTTACTTCTCAATCCGCGTCTTCCTCAAAATTTTTAAAGTTTATCGTTCAGGTAAAAAAAAAATTAAATAATTGTTTCGGAAAATATTTTGCGCAGAAAAAATTAACACGTACTCGTGATGACACCGTTTTTATTATCTATTAATCGATTTGACATCAGTAGAAAAAGTAGTAATGTTCGTTATTTTTTTCGGGCAAGTGCGTGTCCTTTGAACATTTTTTCGATTTAAAAATCTCGTTGTGTTAAACTAGTTCGTGCAGTGGGGTTCAGAAAATTATCATTTTCGATGCATGGATATTATGAAGACATCGTTGCTTAGTTTGGTTGAATTTTTCCCAGTTTTTCTTTTTTCCCACGATAACTCGTATTTTGTAATAGATTCCTGCGACTTATTTACCTGCAATTTTCTTTCGTTGTAATGTCTCCTTGAAAATGAGTTTAAGAATTCAAGAGGACGATTTCTTCAGCGGCTGTGATCGTTGCTTTTCTCGAATGCGAACCCAGTTTTCAAAAATCAAAGCTCCTGCTGCGTTTCATTTTATTTAATATTTCTTTTATGTCAGAGTTGCAATGTTTTTTACCTCACTTGATAGAGCGACGGAGAGAGGTGGTGCAATTTCCATTTACGTATTTAGTAAATACGGTTCTCATCAAAGTAGAAAAAAATAGACGGCGAAACTGGGAATCGTGTGAGTACACACATCCAACAAGTAACATTTTAATGCAATGATAGCAATGTGGCTGGTGCTTTCTCAAATTTTAAAAATTATGAAAATTAAACAGTGTTTAATTTGTAAAAAATTGTATTTTCATCCGTGCTAAATTCAAAAATCTTGCGTGAAAACTCATTTTATTGATTTTCTCGTGAAAAAATGAACATTTCAAAGCGGCATTTTGTGTAGCGTGCAATCAAAGTGCAGGATTTCGTAGTTTTTTTTCCTTTTCCCCCTTTTTTTAAACTGTATGGCCATAGTTTTGAAGGTTTCATTTTTTGAAGAAAAATTAGCCAACAGCGTTTTAAACAATTTTCTGTAAATTTTCTTCATTTATCCAAAAATATTCCCAGAAAATGTTAGGGGGATACATTATTTAGTTTTTTGTTTTTAAAAAAAATTAATCACAACAGGACATTTTGAAATATCGCAATGGAGCTGTGCCCTATCTGACTTTGGTCAATAGTCATCTATGTAAGTACTCGACAAAATTTTCAAGTACAGTTCTGACTCAACAATGCAAGCAATCCTATGTGACTACCGAAAATTTCTAATAGTATGCGCACCTGACATCTTGCGGAGTTGCGTCTTGAAACAATAAAGAACAGAATGAGATGTGCACGTTGCGTTCCGCGCAAAGTAAGGCGTTTGGTAGTCGTTATTGTCCATCAGTGACTCCATTCTTACCGACACCTCTCGAAGTATAGTTTCTTTATGTTGCGATGTATCTCATCAATGTTTTACTCACAATCAGTCTTAGAAATATACTGAACGCTGTAATCTCTCACTATTTCTTTGAACTTACATTTATTTAAGAGTCACATTAAGAGGTAATCGTGTGCATATATAATGAGTTTAAGCATAAACCTTTTAATGCAGTTTTCCAATTGAGAGCCACGCAACCTGGACGACATTATATCATTGATGATATTGTTTGTATTTTTAAAGACTAATCAACTAAAGATCATTGCCGAAGAAATGCAATGAGAACAATACTCACACACTGAAAGTGGTTAGAGATGAAAAATCGCGGGCCGTGGGACATTCGTTAAGTTTTTGTTTGTGAAGTGATTTTATTATTATCAAAAACTGAGTATATATCTTTCATTATCAGGCCATCGCTCTGAACAATTGGCGTTAAAGAGGAAGGTTAAAAATGAGAGAGGAAAAACTTCATTAATTTTGCGTGAACATGACGAATAAAGGAAAAACATGTCGTGAGACAGCCAGCTACTTCCAATATGAATTCTCAGCATGAAATTCTTTACACTTTGATTACCTATATGTATTTGTGCCTTGCGGCAATGCGATTATTGAATAGCCTAGTCAAAAAGAGCAAAAAAATGTTGGACTAAAAAGATTATCAACATTTGTGTATCCTAAACAAATTAAAACTATTCTTTTTTTCGTGGAAAACCTTTTGGCTATAGAATTTTTAATCTCAATCATGCGCGCATATCAATGAGAATTTTTTTTTTTCCTAGAGGGTTTTTTTTCGTTTAGTTCTTTAAAGTGATACTAAGACTAATTCATTTATTCATAGACCTATGCGCATTACAAACAGATCTTATCATAGTTCGCTAGCTTTAATACTCAGTGTGGCTTGTGCCGAACGCTTGCTTTCTTAGCCGAGCGTTAAAGTCGCCGGCGCTATGTACAGAGTGTCCCAAGAGTTTGGCCCACCCCTTCTAAACTTTTACCTCCTTCATATTTTGAAACGGAACTTTGGGGATGTTCATTGATCAATGTAAGCAAATTATGGGGCCCCTTAAAATTTCCGGGGCTCCCATGAGGTGATGCGGGAGGGGGGGGGGATTACGGGTCCCACCTTTATTTTCAATTGGTAACCACCTGTTCTATATGGCTCTTGCTTATCGCAAAATGAACTCATCAAAATCCGCGAGCTTTTATATTCAATGTTGACTGTGCCGGACGCTTGCTTTCTTAACCGAGCGTAAAAGTCTCCGGTGCTATGCACAGAAAGTCCCAGAAGTCCGGTCTATCTCTTCTAAAATTTTACCTCCTTCATATTTTGAAACGGAACTTCGGGATGTTAATTGATGAATGTAAGCTACTCTCAGGGCCCCCCAAATTTTCCGAGCCCCCTAAAATTTCCGCCCTCCCTGCCACTAGGAAAAGGAGGTGCGGACCCCAACTTTTTTTAGCTGGCAACTTCCTCTTTGGGACACTTCAATCGAAAGAAATTAAGAAAAGAAATTATTTCGCGCAAATCTCAGGTTGTCATTTTGATTTTTGACAAAATGGCAGCCGGTCCAAGTTCCAATCAGGACAAAATCGGCATCTTCGTTTCTTACCGAAAGATTTGCGTGAAACTTTGTATCCTTTGGTTGTTTTGGCACGATTAAACCGAATTTTGCATTACTTTTTCAAAAAAGCTAATTTCTTCTATACATACAATGGTGGCCGTAAAAAAGATCGTTAAAGGAATAACAAAGAGTATCAAAGTTGTTGAGGGGGGGGGGGAAGAGAATACAATTAAAGTCGTTTATCCGTGGATTTGCATTAAAATTAATGTCCGGAGGTTATTTCTTTCGAGAAACCGAAGCCGTCATTGGTTTTCCAAAACACGCTGATTATTTAAATGGCGGCTTCTGAAGAATAAAAAAATTATTTTAGCCATTTATTGGTGGTTTCCTCTAAAACTCGGCACTTGGAAACTTCTGGGCACGAGAACAGCGAGTCCGTACGAAAGTGTTCTGGTATCAGTAGCTCAATTTTGAGTTTTCGTAGAATGATTTCCCTTTTTTGAGGGCGTAATCACATGCAGGTCGTAAAACGGAGGCATGAAACGTACGAAAGAAATAAAAGATCGGAAATTTCCGTGAAATATTTCATGAAATTTCACGAGGCTGTGAAATATTTCATGTTTCTCAGGGGCTACAGTATGCAGCCCGCTCTCAAACACACAAAAATAGAAGGAAGTTATAATTTTTACATTTTGCGGAACATGAAAAGGAACCGATATTTTTCGAGATCTTTCACAAATTTCTGAAATTTCATGAAATATTTCCGTGAAATTTCAAGATTTTATTTGCCACCCTGATCACATCGATACCCAGAGAAAATTAAAAAAATCCGTAAAGAAAATAGTGGTGTAATCGATGTTACTCGGAATTGAGTGGTCACTAACTCACGGCGATCAGATCTTTTCATAGTCACCCACACGCAGCAAATGCATCGCCTATCTGACGTAATGGCGTAACTCAGTTTCCTTCTGAGCCCTGTTCTCCGTATAATTCTATACTTTCCAGGGCCCATGTGGAAATACAGTAACGCCCTTACATCAAAGGATCGACGAAATAGAGGCGTAAATTTCCACCGGGCGGTCGCGGAGGAGGGAACTGAATTTCAGCGGCCCTACTCCCGTGCTAAAGAAAAACGCCGTATAAACACTCCAACGTTGCCAAGTCTCCTCCCATAAACTGTGTATTTTTGAGGAAGCTCTCGAACATTTCCCCCTGAAATTTTCAGATACTCGACATCAAATTGCGAATAAAATTCACCGTAAAATCGGGCGAAAAATATACGCAAGTTTCCTGGGAAATTCGCGCTTTGTTACAAGAAATTTGGCAACGTTTGCGGACCCATAGGGCGTTTTCCCGCGGCACGGCAGCCTAGATCGGTGTTGATAACGGCTCAAGTCCAAGCTCGGACGACAAAGAAATGACGAAACGTGAATTCGGTCTCGTTCAATCCAATCCATTTACATACGCGTCGAATTGAGTGCTTGGCCACTCTGTCACGGACGAGCGTGTCACCGGGGACGCGGAGAGTGGCGAGTGGTTTTTTCTAGGTTAGCCCGCAATGGGCCTGGGTGCATCTTGCGTTACCGAATCTAAGGCGCTCCGATCGTCCGGCGCCGGCCTAACTGATTGATCTGAGTTCATTGTGTCACTCCTAGTGATGCCCCGTCGATCCAATAAAATCCAGCTTAGGCCGAAGCCTCTTTGAGACCTGATTGCTGAACTGTTTACTATCATCACTGCCGTTTTAAGGAAAAACGCCGTATGAACCCCCAAACGTTGCCAAATTTCCTGATACACACTGAAAAAAAATTCTCGGCGTTTTTACCAAGGCCCGTTGGTACCTTTACCATCCCACTTGTTTTTTTTACCAATTATTGATAATTTTACCAAGACAGACTGGTAAGCTCACCTAAAAACGGGTATTTTTACGTTTTTTTTTCAGGTAAAAATACCACTTTTATTGGTAATCAATTCCTGGTAACTTTGCCATTTTATCTCGGTAATTCTACCACAGTCGATAAAAAATATTGGCGTTTTTACCAAGGTCCAGTAAAATTACCGAGAAAGTTCAATAATTTGACCGAAATTTATCGGTCAAATTATCAATTCCATAAATGGTAATTTTACCAAGAAAAAACTGGGATCAAATAGAACCCTGAATTCTTGGTAATTTTACCCTTTTCTTAGTAAATGCACCGAGATTTTTTTTTCAGTGCAACTCACGAATATTCGAGGAAATTTGTAAACATTTTTTCCTCCAATTTTTAGAGAATTTTGTTCTTCTTTGATCTGAATAGTCTGACATTTTCAAGGAAATTTATTCGTAACTTTCTTCAAAAATGAAAATTTCCTAAGGAGAAGATTGGCAACTCTCGAATGTCCATACAGAGTTTTTTCCTAGCTCGGCAGAGCATTCCTTCAACCTTCCTGGAGGAGACGTTGTATTCCTTCTCTCATGTTCAATTTCTGCCGTTTCCAGGACCTCATAGAATGTTTTATTTTCGGTGGCAATGCGTATTCAATTGGAAAATGCTGCAAGAAAAAGCTGTTGTAAATATGAATACTTTATAAAACTTCCAGGACCTCATAGAATGTTTTATTTTCGGTGGCGATGCATATTCAATTGGGAATTGCTGCAAGAAAAACCTGTTGTAAATATAAATACTTTATAAAATTTTTATACAACTGAAATTTACATTGCTTATGAAAGTAAATTTTTTCATTCGTTTTTTGGAATTTTGAAAGGGTATTCATACATTGGTATGCAATTTTTGCTTGGCTGGCTGTTAAATAATCAAGTTTAATATGCATGAATGCACCTTGTAATACAATCAGTGAAATAATACTATGCCAAAGGTGCTATTTTGATGTGTACTAAATGCTAATGCATTATCGCCCGTTCGGGCATCTTCAGAGCTGTTGTGAATATGAACACTTTATAAAACTTTTATAGAACTGAAATCTTATCTCCGATTGCAACGTTTTACACATTTACTCATGTTTTATTTTTGATCAGTCCTTTTCGAAAAAGCTACACACAGTTTTTTTGAAGTTTCCGAAAATTTTTGGAATGATTTTCCACGCGAAAAAAAATTGAAAAAAATTCCACGCGATATTTTTATTTGTTCTGTTGTCTTTTTATTAAACCAAAAGTAATTTTACGCGCATCAAGTTTCGGAATCGCTGCATTGTTTAAACACCGTCCGGGTTTCAATTAAGACACATATTTACCGTTTAATTGAGGTAAAAAACAAACAGAGACTGCCAAAAGAAATGACGCGTGGTCCTAGTTTCACGGCGATTTTAGTGTCGCGCAAGCCAGGGAAGGGAGCGCGGTCGAGTGTTGAGACATTCTCACAGTGTGATGCGCCGTCAATCCAGCTATTCGTTTATAGCCGTAGTCGAATAGTTATCCTGAATAACTCTCGCATTGCGTTTGGTGCAATGCGAGAAGTATTCATGCAGTCTTGTAGGCGCTAATACGCGTCTGACGCCGAGCGCACTGTTTGGCGCAATGCATGAAGTATTCCCATAGTCTTGCAGGCGCTGATATGAGTTCGACGCCGACAGCGCCGATTTTGGTGCGATTATTCAAACTCGCGTTAGGATGATCGTAGCATCTAACAATGGGGCTTAAAAGGCCCATGTTGTGCTTCGACGCCGTGTGAGCATTCCAACGTTGCCTCGTTTTTCCCGATAAAATCTTTTTTCGGGAATTTTTTGCGAATTCAAGCACTCCGATGTACGGTTCTTCACCAGAATTTCACGTAGAGCACGATTCGCGCGACGAAAACTACCGAAATCAACTTTTAGCTATGATACTAACGTTTTTATTGTCCATTAGTTACGGGAACTTTGAGTTGCCCGGTCACAAGAAAAATAAAACCCTATACGTGAGTCCCAGCGGGCGCTACAGCGCTTTAGCAGACTACTCAAACAAGGATTGTTTCTTCCCCACACTATGCGTGGTTCAAAGTGTGTTGGGCGTCAAAATTGAGGTTGCCATGTTTTCATATTACTGATACTGTCATCGTGACGTTTGGCGTGCAATTTAACCCAACTAAAGTATTCTTTCTTCCATGAGTGGAAATGTCAAATTTATTCATATAAAACGTTATTACCACAGTTATTAGGAGTTAATCTCGGGTTAGGATTTCGATCCCTCGAGATCGACGTCCAGCGATCGATATCCTCCTTCCCTATTGGTGTTCACACCGCGAGCCTGCAATCCTGGGATCGACGGAAAAAGGAGGTCCTGATACAAAAGCATTGGTAGGTGCGGGAATCCCTCAGAGGATTTTCCTATGGACCCTACCCTACAGTCCAGGGTTGCACTATTTCATGAAAAATAAAATCTTGAAATTCCATGTGAAATATTTCATGAAATTTCAGAAAAATACAAAAAACATCTCAAATTAAATGCAAAATTTAATTGAAGGCGACTGGTTTTTGCTTTTTGGTGTTTTTTAGTGCATGTAGCATACCCAGCCCCTGTAAATGTACGTCATACAGGGTTATTCAAAAGTCACGCACCACTGGTCATAACTTTAGTTCTAATTATGCTATCGACTTGCGGTTTAGGACGTTTTTCCTCGTATCGAGGGGAAAACTTTTTTGGGTAGTTTCCAGTTCTTGATCCCCTTGGGGGGAGGGGAGCTGGGGGCAACTCAAAAATTTCAAATGGCCACCCCCCCCCCATGGCCAGTGGTGCGTGACTTTTGAATAACGCTGTATGTTTCACAACTTTGTGAACTTTCATGAAATATTTCACGGGAACTTTCAATATTTCGTATTTTTTTCATTTCACCCGCGCAACCCTGCTACAGCCCCTACAGCCCACTTCATCTTCAGCCCTGCATGTAGATCATGATGACGGCATCAAAATCAAGTCAGTCGCCGCGTTTGTTTTGACTCGCATGACGCATGACGCACTGGGAGCGCCTGGAGCGGAGCCGGAGGAACTTGTTTCGTCACTTCTGGCTGGATGCTCGTCGCGGTGCGGTGGTTGGCGGGCCGACTCAAAGAGCTGGAGGCCCGAGCCTGAGCCGTGCTCCTCCTCGTGAATGGCCCGATGCCACGCGCAGGCGCAGAGCGTGCCGCGGTCATCGTGGCCGTAGTACTCTCGCTTTTCATTCATCAGAGCGCTGCGCCTGCGCCGTGCTCCGAGCCACGTTGCGCCTTGCACCGCCGCGCCGCGCCGCGGTAGGAATCGCGGCACGTAATCTGTGCTAACTGCCCGCTCATAAAAATTGCACTCCACACTGCACTGCGCACACTGCTCCCCGTTTGGTTATGCATCGATCCTATGCTCCCGTGCTTAGGAAAAACGCCGTATGTACCTTCAATCGTTGCCAGATTTTCTTTGATAGAACACGAACTCCCCGGTAAACTTATGAATATTTTTCTTCCGATTTTTCAGAGAATTTTGTTCGTATCTTGATCTAAAGTTCCTGAAAATTTCAAGGAAAAATTTTCTTGATTTTCCCAGCACGGCAGTATACTGCCGTGCGAAAGGAAAACCGTCGTATAAACATTCGAGAGTTGCCAAATTTCCTTCGATAAAATGTTCATTTGTGAGGAAAGTTATGAATATTCTTCCTTGAAATTTTCAGGAGCTTTAGATGAAATTGCGAGCAAAATCATCTGAAAAATTGGAAGGAATATATTCATAAGTTTACCGGGAAATTCGTGTTTTATCAAAGAAAATTTGGCAATGCCTGGAGGCTCATACGGCGTTTTTCCTCTGCACGGCAGAATGGAGCTCTTGCATGTGTCAGGAATTTGCGATTTAAGTACAGACTCCTGTGTAAAATTTCGTTAGAAACACGGTGGTGCCTCTGATTGTCTTTGAAATCAACTCCAAAGCTCTGAAAAAGCGCTCAAAGTTGAGGCCGTAATGGAGGAGATATCCCACGCTAATGAAATCAGCTGACATGAGCCGTGCGAAAATACGACCTTACCCCTTCCGCGAAAAATATACATTGATGAAAGCAAAAATAGGAAAGAGGGGGAGGAGGAAAATCAGGGGAGGGAGTAAAAAAAGGGGAATAGGAACTGGAGGTACCTAGGAGATAAAATGGGACTAAAAATAAAAGACCGTGTTAAAATGTTACACGACATAAGGTCATCGCTGTGTACACAATTTTGTGATTCAATTGCCAGTTCATCGAAACCGAATGACAAAATTTAATATTTTATCGAATTCTTTACGTGAGAGCTAACTATTTAGTGGAGTACTAATGCACACGTCGCAGGCAATTTGCAAGTGGCTTACATGTTGACTCGAGAAATCGTAATAATGCGCTTCGGCATAATGAAGGTTTGATGGATGATAGTCTTCAAAGGTACGATCACGGGTTGGAGCGCCTTCATTTCTTCATGATACCCTACGCATTGTTACAGAGTTGGTTTAGTTGCCTATATCCGATTCAAACCTAACCAAAGTCTAAAATTACATTACACGCTCTTCAGAGTGTGCCTGTTCTTACAACCATGTTTTACGGAGAACAAAATGTGTCACAATAAAGGGAAAATAAACTGTACTCCATACTTGTTCCCATGCTGAATTGTATGCATTTCAATTTATTCATTTGTGGCTTGCAAATTACCGGCAATTGTTAATTGTTTTCGACACACACAACCAATAGGAAACAATGGTTCGACGACGCAACGTAAGCATCCGAATTGAGGGGCTTATAGGACAAGGCGCATAAGTGCAGTTTTTGCTATTTCCAGAAGGACGTGTTTGAAGTTCCGAAATTACATGGATCCTTATGGCGGAAAGAAAGTTTGAACTTATTATTTGATTATTAATAATTGGAATTTGGGTGTGAATTTTTCTCAGAATGTACACTAACACTAGTTTTACTTGAAATCATCAATATCTCATTTTTCCCCTCCGAAACTGCACTTATGCGCATTATCCTCCAAGCCCCTCATTTGCCTGTTGTATTGAATTCGTGAACACTTACAAGTTGAAATTTTTCACCCTTCAATCTTGAATTCCATACTGCCGTGCTAAGAAAGAACACCGTTTGAGCCTTCAGACGTTGCTGAATTTCCTTCAAGGAAACTCGAATTTACTAGGAAAATTGTAAGTATTTTTCCCCCAAAATTTTCAGACAATTTTGTGCACAATGTCATCTAAAATATCTGAAACTTTCAAGGAAAAGTATGCTTAAATTGCATCAAAAATACACGTTTTATCAAGGGAAATTTGGCAACGCTTGAATGTTCATACGGCGTTTTTCCTTAGCATGGCAGCATGATATTCGATCATAACGTGAAAAGCCCGTTCCTACTTCATGTAGGTCATTAGGTTATTCCATATTTTCAAGACTAATTTTTCAGCAATAACCCTTGAATTTCAAGTATGAGCGACCTTAGGCTCATTATTTCTCCCTTCTCCGGTGCTGCCTTCACCGTGGCCGCTCAAAGCGGATCGTTTTCGCGCGGGTTAATCATGAACCTTGAGACAGTTTATAATCAGCCGATTATTCAACGTGATGCCATTCATTGTTGGTCGTCCATCACTTTTTTGGCACTTCACTTTCCTTTCTCGCCAACAATACCCATTTTTTTTCTTCTCTCTCATCCTCTCTAATCCTCTGCTCGCGAATCGCCTCTTCGCTCGTTTATGCCCTTTTTTGCCGCTCCCAATAAATTATCACCGCACATCGCAGCGCCCGGTTGCCACGTCTCTTCAGAAATGAACGTATTTACGCTAAAAGGAACTATGTGCATAGGAATCGCGTGTGACATAGTTCCTAGTAGCATAAATGCGTCCAAATAATATACAGGGTCATCCGAAAGTCCCGCACCGCCACCAGTGGAAGATCGGTCATTTCGCCATTTGAAGCTATAGTAAAGAATCGATTATTCAGGTGTCATAGTTTCGATCCTTTTCCTTGGGTGTTATGGTAGATCAATCGATCTATCGCAAAGCACGCCACGCCGCTGACCACACCACTACCTGCACGGAAAAAAATGATATTGCTGATTTAACAATTTTGTTGTTAAAAAAAGTGTCCGGCATGTTTTAATGTAGATTTTACAATAAAAAAATGCTAACTTAACCACCTTCGTGGTTAAATTAGCTTTCCACTATTATAAAAAGTACAGTTGAAACATGTCGGACTTTTTTTTTAAGAATTTAATTATTAAACCAGCAATATCATTTTTCTCTGTGTGTAACTTTTGAACACATTTAAAAACACAGAAAATGGGTAACCACAAGGCTAAAAAACTATAAAATTCAAGCCCGGGGCGTTGAGGGGTGGTTTTGGCCCCCTCCTCGACCAAGAAAAAAAAATATAAAACATTTTTAAAATCAAAATCCCTAGACCCCTATTCGTGATCACAACAAGTGAGATTATCACCCACGATTTTCATCACCTCGCCATTTTCGTCGTCACGAATGGTAATCTAGGGATTTTGATAATTTTTATATACGGGGGTTGAACCCATCCCGAGACGTCGCAAGTTTTATGGCTGCTGTTTTTTAACCTTGATTACCCGTTTTCTTGTGTTTTTAGTTGAATTAGCCGGGCTATTTTTGTGTATTATTCTTTTGAATAATATGCGATGGAGACATTAAATTTTGCGAGTGTTCCCAGGTCAAAGAAAACGGCATTTGGGAACCCTCAAAATTTTAAAGGGACCACTCTGAAAAAGAGCAAGAACCCAAAGGGTCATAGAAAAAACGCAGGACTTTTGAATCGCCCTGTAGACCGAATTCAACAGAGGCACACCGAGTTGCATCCAGTTGGAACCAATAAAAAGAGGTTCGTAGTTTTATACCTCTGTAAGACTCAATGTTAAGGACAAAGTTTAACCACCATTTTCGCGCGCATAATATTTTTAAGTAATGTATACCGGAGGGCTCGCATTCCTAGAAAATATGATTTTTGAAAATTTGACCGGATTTCCGCTTGAAAAAATAGTTGCAATATTTTGAACTAAGAGGTAAGATAGAATTTAGGTGTAATCAATCATTGAAATGAAATATTCCAAGCTGGAAAAGGCATACAAAGGGAGGACCACTAAAAAAATGTACTGAATTAGACGTTCTGAGGCACTCAGAATCCGTTGTATTTAAACTTTCCGACCAGTCTTTTTATTGGCCAACATTTTAAATCGTGAGAAATCGGATAGTTCAACACTTCTACCAAAATGGGTTCTCTTCTATACTGCCTTGCTAAAAAAAAAAAAACGCCGTATGAGCATTGGAATGTTGCAAAATTGCCCCTCAGAAAATATTTATTTCTGAAAACATATTTTCCTTGAAATTGTTAGACATCTTAGATCAAATTACGAGCACAATTCTTCAAATAATCGGAAGATAAAAATTTACATATATTTCCCGAAACTTTGTGATTTCTCGATGGATGTTTGACAACGCCTGAAGGCTCATACGGCGCTCTTCCTCAGCTCGGCAGTATACGAGGCTGTTCCTCATTTATTTACCTTGTCACAAAAATTTAATTGTAACCGAAGCATAAAATCCCGAACTTTTCAAGTGTTTCCCCCTTCTTTTTCCACCAATTATTATGAATCAATGACCAGGCGGAGAGGCGAAAAGGTGGACAAGGTTAATAGGATTTGCAGCGTGCGAAAAATCGATGTTGCGTGGTCCTCGCCCGGGTTATCAGGGCAGGTGATAGTAAAACAGAGAGGTGCTTTGCGATACATCGATTCATCTGCCATTTAAACGCATGGAAAAGTATCGATAAACAGAGTGTTGGCAACGAACACCATAATAAACGATTCTTCAGCACAGCTTCAAATGGGGATATATCGATAGTCCATCATTGACGCCTCGCCCCTGCCTGGTATCCATCCTCATTAGAGGCAATGTGCCGTGAGAATCAATTAGGCACGTAACGGGAGGCTGAAGCTGTCTAAAAACTTGCAATGTCGATCAATGGCCACTTCTTTTTTTCGCTGCGGTTCCCGTTTATTAGACGGCCGCCCAGCGCGTCAGGCTCATCGCCGTCCGTCCGCCGTTGAAAGAATTTTTGCCCGGAGGAGAGCTGTCAGCTTGTAAACGTACCTACTCATGAGTTTTACACACTGACATTACAGCACTTAATTAAGAGTTTTACGCATGCTCCTCAAAGCGTGAGAATGCACTGAACTCGTGGAGCCAAGGTTCGGAGTGAGTGTATAAATTCATGAGAGCTTGCCTTTCAGCGAGTGAAGCAGGACCATATTTCATAATTCTGGTGCGTTATTTTTGATAAGGTTCTCAAGTCATAAAATTGAGCCTATAGTTTACGTACCTGCGGAAATGTATGCAAAAGTACTCACATGCGAGGTAAAATCGACCTTTGATAGGTCTTTTCTGAAATGAGCCGAAGCCAGTTAGTTCAATGGAGGATTTCTTTGGTAAAAGGGAGTATGCTGCTCATGCTGCATAGATTATGCACTTTTTCATAGCATTTGTAGCGAATGAAATTCATTCGCAGTCGACTTACTTCCGCGCAATTATTGTGAGGGAAAATTCGAGGCAGATTCAGGAAAAAATTCATAGTAGAGCTCCGAGATAGGTCGGGCTACGGTGCAATGAGCCACTGCGATATGTTATTTGGAATCAAAGAGCCGTGCTGCACAATCGTAGCAGCATAGGAACAAATTTTTAAGAGCAGCCCGAGACAATGAAAACAGTAGAAAAACAAGGGGGGGGGGACGGGAAATAAGGCTAGAACACAATTATAAAAACCGAGACGTTTCGTCTCACAACTGAGTCATTTTCAGTCGAAACCCTGGTAAAAATTGGCAGTAGAATCTGTGTTCCAATTTCCAATAGCTTCTATAGCTGGCAACGCAATTTCTTATAGCCTTTCATAGGCGATGGCGACCAAGCAACAGTCTGGCGATAAAGTGTATGCTAAACGTTGCTAATAACTAATAACACTAATAACTTAGTGAGTTTTTGGACTACCGCTCTCTTTTTGGGCCGCAGTATCTTGATTTATTTTGCGAGGAAAGCTCCGTACTTTTGAAGGATGCCTGCCATTCCTAATACGTTGGAGCGCCTTCAATTTCGTATAATACTGTGCAATACCTCTGGTGTGAAATAGTTGCTTCAAGCGCCGTGGCAGGCTGCGGCGCGGCAGGCGGGCAGCCAGCGCGAAACGCGCATTGGCGCCTACAAACCTAACAGGGATACTTCACGCTTTGCGCAATGTGTGAAGTATCCCTGTTAGGTTTGTAGGCGCCAGTGCGCCGCCGCTCCGCTTTGTGTTACGCTCTAATATTTAATCTCGTGGAGTCAGCGTTTTTTCAACTAATGACTTTGAAATGTTTGCACACTCTGTATGGATTATTCTCATTTTAATTGATGAAAAAAAAATATGTAGTAAAGGAAAATATAATGTGCGTTTTGTAAATATTAAGGTGATTCCGTACAAACTTAAGGGTTTGCAAAGCACACGAATTTCTACACAATTTCTTATAGCCTTTTATAGCCGAAGGCGAAAAAGTAACAGTCAGGCGATAAAGTGTAAAGCCCGGCGATAGGATGTATAGCCCGGCTGTATAATTTTTTATCGCTTCGTGTAGCCCGACCGTATGATTTTTTCCACTTTCTACAGCCAGCTATATGGTTTTCTATCGCCTTCTTCAGTCGGCCATAAGAATTCCTATGGTATTTTGAAACGCAGCTCCTATCGCCGATTTTTACCAGGGAAATACAATACCATTTTTTAAAAAATAGGTTTTACATCGTTTACATACCGTTACATAATGTATTTCCGACTGAAAATGACTCAGTTGTGAGTCAAAACGTCTCGGTTTTTATTATTGTGTACTTTAGCCTTGTTTCCCGTTTTTTCCCCCTTGTTTTCCACTGTTATCATTGTCTCGGGCTGCTCTTAAAAATTTGTATCTATGCTGCTACGCTTGTGCAGCACCAGCACGGCTCTTTGATTACATGCAAATGACCTATCTCGGAGCTCTGCTATGAATTTGCTTCGAATTTTCCCTCACAATAATAGCGCGGAAGTAAGTCGACTGCGAATGAATTTCATTTGCTACAAATGCTAAATGAAAAAGTGCATAATCTTAGCAGCATTGCAAACCTCATACGCCATTTCACGAAAGAAATCTTGTATTCTTGATAAACATCGTGTGCTGGAGGGGCCAAGGCATGTACAGTGCCAAGGAGCTAAATAGTGATTTTGTTTAATTTGTTTTATTTAATTTTTTTTAAAAGTAACTAATATTTTAACACACATTTCAATGTGTAATTTTGCGAGAAAGCTCTGTGCGATATTATAAAAAATGTTCACCAGGCAACAGATGTGACGCGACTTGGGTTATAACCCCTCGATACAACTATTCGAACTCGACGGATGTCCATGTTGCTTGTGCAGTAAATGAAGGCGCTTCCGCTTCCTTGCCCCGAAAACAACCGCTTCAAATTTCCTGTAATGTTTTATTATCTAATTAATTACTCTAATGGCGGCTAATGAGTTCTCGGGAAGCTGAGATCAAAAGTGATAGGAGTAATGCATACAATGGATAAAACGTTTCTGAAGTCAATAATCTTAGCAGGCCGCGTGAATCTGGATGTTTACTCTGTGGAGTTCCCTTAAATTTAAGAGAACAATTAAGGGGCTCGGAGGGCAAAGCGCATGAGTGTAGTTTTTGAAAAAATTGAGATATTCGTGGTATCAACTTAAACTAGCTTGAAAGTATATTTTGTGAAAAACTCACAACTGAAATCCAACTTTAAAGCATCAAAAAGTGAGTTTAGACTTCCTTTTCACCAAAAGGCACAAAGTAAGTTTGAAACCTTAAACACGTATTTCTCGAAAAAACAAAAACTGCACTTGTGCGCCTTGTCCTCCAAGCCCCTCAAGTCAATCCATGCAAACCCATTCTTTCAGAGCCCCGATCTATTTATTTCCCGGTAAAGATTTTGCAAATGCCGCAATTGTAAATATCTACACACCAACGCAAAAAGTAGGAAATAGCCATCGTACTTAGCTATTCTCTCGATATTCGTAATGCCGGGGAACCTGACTGTTCGCAGAGGGAAGTCGTCAAATTCTAGCGCATGCTAATTACCAAATCAAGTAATTAAATTATCTGAGGCTACGTATTCAACATTCCTAAATATTGTTTTTACGTAACAATACGAAGAGCAACATCTTGCTCGCATTGATGCGTAAGGTTAAGCATTTAGAATTGCGTAGGTACTTTTAGTATCACGTAATGTAAAATCAAAGCCTTATTAATAAACGTGGCTGGGCCGAATTTCGACATTTTTGTAACCAGCTCGCATATTTTTCAACCGTCTCATTGTCACTGTCTCCCTTTAAATCACGCCTGGTTGCAGAATGCGAGAGTGTGGAGTTGCTGCTCTGGTTGAGTGTGGGTCATCACTCATGTAATTGGGGCAATCTTGGTCCTCTTTGAAGAAAAAAAGAAACAAACGCCACAATATCTCTCGGGACGTGTTCATCTTCTGCACGAGCACAATATTTGATGATGCAGCAAGAGATTTCGCTGGATGAAATACACTCTAAGAGTCGATACGTGCAGATGATAATCTATGCATAATCCAGGACGGAGCTTTCCTACAAGTAGGCAATAAATCAATTTGAAATGGTGCAAAATTTGATAAAAATCAAAGATATGCAATCGTCCTTGTTAGGTTCAAGAGCGCGCTTATAAATACGACTTGAGATATCCGACGGAATTTTTGTAAAAGTTGGATTCTGCCTTGAAATTAACCTTTCACGTGAGAAGCCAATGATTGAATCGATTCAAATCCAAACTATCCACGTTTTGGTTCATTCCGCAAATCAACGGGCTTATTGCAAACTTTTGCCGAAGCAAAAATAAGACTTATGTCCCTGAAGAGCAAAGGCTCAAAAATCATGATGAACACATGGGACAAGTTTGGAATTCATTCCGAACTTCACAACCCGAGTAAGAAATTTGCATATTTTTGAGCCTCCCGCTTCGAAAGGGATACCTACCACAGTAAAGGAATAATTTAAAATCATTTTATATTCATATTGGTGCGGGCAAGCTTTTAGAGGTCTCTAAATTGGCAACCGTGTAACCATGAGGCATTACTCAATATTAGCAGTAAGCAAGCACTAGATCATATGCCGCCGTCACCGGCAGCTCTCGGCTATTTATTTCCCGCAACTTTTTGAGATACGTGCGAGCTGATTGTTGAAATGGATAGACAAAGCTATAGACAAAGAGGACATAAGGGATATTGAGGGATCCTATTGGTGGAAGCGGGCGATTGCAATGGACATAGGAGGTAGGTAATACACTTATTAACGGCAACCCAATATAGACCCTATATTTAGTCCATCCCCCTCTTAGTCTATTAGAGCCATCCATTTCAACCAGTGGGATCGCTCCGCACTTCTTATGTCTTCTTTGTCTATAGCTTTGTCTGTCAATTTCAACAATCAGCCCGCAGTTCGACTTATTTTTTGCGGAACTCCCTGTTGATTACGTCGAGCAAATCGATTATTTTTCACTTTTCTCGACACTGGGAATAAGGAAATCCGTCTGTTCCTCACCGCGCTTTGATGATCACTTCGCGCGCAGCGTGTCTAACAAATGAACGTATTTCTGCCAAACGGAACTATATGCATCATGACGTGAGCTCTGTTATACTTATATTCTCATGGGTATCAGGGCTCATGTCTTAATGCACGTAGTTCCGTTTGGCAGGAATACGTCTAAATATCCAGGATCCGCGGGTTTTTCTATCGGCGATCAGCTTGGTGCGCTCTGCATTTCGCGGGTGAAAGTGTTCGATGTCCCATTATTGTTTTTGCTTTAATTACCGGACCGGGGCGGGCGCCTGGAGTGAGCTTTGGACTTCGGACGCAGCAAGGTGATCGCGATAAAGAAAGTCGGCTAAACGCCGCGTTCCGTCGCCGACCGTCACCACCGCGGAACGTCGCGTCGCACCAGGCCGCGCCACGTTTTGCGAGTGCGTTGCCAATTAGTTCACACATGACGTTGCTCTTCTGCATGGCGTGAGGGCAAATCTCGATATCTGGATGAGCCCCTGAAAGTATGGATTTAGATGTAAAACAGGGCTCACGCGGGAACTAAAGCCCTGGATAGACGATCAAATTCCGAACCAATTCCGATCAAAGTAGACATGCTGATGACTGATGGTCACCATCTACCATCAAATTTTGACGGGCCGCACTATTTTGTTCGAAGTAAGATCAGAATGGAGTGCCACCATTCAGCATTTTCTGGCACAGCAAACATTTCTGCCAATTTTTCATTTTAAAATCAAGCAAATTAATGAGTTTAAGACTGACGACTCCCGACACTTAGATGGTAATTGGTTCGGGAATTTGATCGTCTATATCGAGACCTTATGTATGACACAGAAAAATGAATAGTAGGTACTGTTGAGACGGTAGAACTCGCTCACCAAAGTTTCAACTATCAATTATGAGAAAAATACACTACCACTAAAAAAATGAATAACAGACAAACGATTATCATCCTCCGTGCTTTCGGGTACTACACCCCAATAAATTAGGTTTCTGGCCCAAATGTTGCGGTACTACCGCAAACAACAGGAAATGTCCGTATCATCTAACGAACTGGGGTAGTACCAGAATTTTAAGGGATAGCTCCTCACACTTTTTCCCCCTTATTGAACTCTTTGATTAGGGCATTCACTTATCGTCGCTCCTCTGACTTAAGGGCGTGTCTCAGTTCCTACGTGAGCCCTAATGGGGCCCATATTTCAACCTGCCCCTACAATTCTAGTATACTAGTGGCAATGCGTTCAAATGGTGCAACAGCTGAATAACAAGATGGCGGAGAAAGACCTAACATATTAAGAATAGGTTAATCTGTGATACCTTTATTTAATACTGCTGATTTTAAAGCACGGAGGATGATGAGCGTTCTTTTGTAATTCATTTTTTTAGCGGTAATGTATTTTTCTCAAAATTGATAGTTGACATATTGGTGAGCGAGCTCTTCCATCCCAAAGGGGCTCATCTTTCTCGGGGGCCTAATTTTAATAAATTGGGAAAAATGGTTCTTTATTATCATTTTAGGTAAGTTATGATTATACATCTTCTTTGTTAACTTTCCTAGCTTAAGTTTTCTTGATTTTAGTTAATCTCAACATAATTGAACGGCATTATAATATAATGGTTTAAATAAGTGTATGCACTTTTGGTAATCTTATTTTCTCGTTCTAATAAATATAATTGAAGTTTAAATCACTTTAATCTGGGTTCACATCATATTATTTTTACAGCCTTTAAAAAACTTTATAAAATTTTGGCATTCTCATTATGAAGGACATCCCAGCCCCAGCTTTTCAAAGCGCTTCTCGATTTCGGACGCATTAGAGCTTTCCTGCTTGTTCCTTCTTGTCTGAACATAAAAAATGAAGAACTGGTGGAGACGAACTCTCGCGTGTCATAAAACGTCAGAGAGGCCATAAAGCACGAGCGCTGTACGTGCAGGTACCGAGTCAGACGTGGCAACAGTTCAGGATCCGAGGACTGGGACACTAGGGCACTCCTTCGACATTCACGCTAGGCCACCAGCACAGACAGGAGTGCGAGCGAAAAAAAACCCCAACCGAGTGGTCATCTGCTCCGTTGACGCCCCCCCCCTCTCCCCTCCTGCCACTGACACGTCAGGGACGGTAAGGCGAAGGGATAAACCCTGGGACGAGGAACTGGATCAGGCGGCGTGGCGCGTTCTGCGTAACAAGTTGCACTCCATGACGCTTGCTCAATTTCCTTCATCGGTCATACCAGTACTGGACATTTAATGCGAGCGCCGGGCGTAAATGATCGATTATCGATATTTCCCCATTTGAAGCTATCGTAAAGAATTGATTATCAAGATTTTCATCACGAACACCCTGTTTATCGATCATTTTACATAGGTTTAAATGGCAGATCAATCGATATATCGCTGAGCACGCCACGTCACTGCTCGCACCGAGGCTGGCTGATTCGCGATTCGGTGCCTTTAGAAGGCATGTTCACTTCACACGCTGAAAATGACAGGTAAATAATAAATGCCATGACTATGATCGTTGCTGAACATTTGCATTACGTTTTGCAATAAGGAAAGCTCTGGCTCTTCCATAAAAGCACTTTTCTGCTTAGGGAAACCTTTAGCATATATCGACGGTGAAACTACCAAACCACGTATCTCGTTTGCGGTGTTTAAAAATCTACGCTCACATTTTATTTTTTTGAAGTAGACCAAATCAATATCATTCCTTGAAATTTTCACGGAATTTTCTCCGCACAAAAAGGAAAAATCACAGAAATTTTCAAGACTAGATGTTAAGTAGTTTTTCATTTAAAAAATAAAGTATGACAGGAAGTCTGCGACGTCGCAAACCGAGATACGTGGTTTGGTAGTTTCACCGTCGATATGTTGTTTCTAAAATAAGCCAGAAATAATGGTTCCTCATTGCAAAATGAAGTCCAATTCTGATTCAGTCAATTTGAGGTTTTTCCTATATTTACCAAATTGTTCAAATGAATAACTGCCTGATGCATTCTGACCTCATTTTTGCCTGAAAATTACACAATATCTTACACCTTTCAACGAGGCGCTTAGCAAATGAACTTCTGCAAAGAGTTTTTAGAAAGGAGTCACCTCAAAAAGATCTATTCTAGACCAAGGATTCATGGATGCCAATACTACCTCCTAAACGATGTACCTACCTTATAAACCCTTGTGTTTTTTTTATATACCCAGCTTATTTATGTCGGATTGTCGGAACAAGTTTTCGATAGGTTATATTGCGCGACCTTGAGTTATCGTCTTTACTAATTTGAGCAAATTCACCGTTGAATTGCTCTGATTTGAATCATAGGGTCGTATAACCGGGGATAACAAGAATTTTCTATTCTCTGAATTATAAGGTCTTCCAATGACGTAAGCCATATCACTGGTATGAATCAGCGAGTACTAATTATTCCAACAATAATAATCAACCGTGAGAGCAATCGAGATATAAGAGAATAGAAAATTATTGAGTGATACATGCGGGTAAAAGAAAATTCAATGATTAATGTCTATTTTTCGTTGAAACAGTTAAAAGGGAATGTGAGGATAATGTTCGGTAAAAGGTAACGTAATGCAAATGGAGAGATATCATTAATCTGAAACAAAATCTGCGTGAGAATATGTATTCATCGCACCTAATGGAAATCTTAGGTAGGAATTTTATAATCTTTTTAGCGCCGCAGACAATGCCGTATAAACTCATTATTGCTTCATTATTTTTCACGCATGCCTGTGATGCCTAGAATCTTTGGGGAGGTAATATATGATTCACAGGGTTGCTGTCGTGGAAATCAGAAACTGCTTTTTACAAGTGTTTTAAATGTCATTCGCACACTAATTGGCATCCAAATCTTATCTTGAAAGCTTCTCTGTTGATGACCACTAAAACTGTGAAAGGAGAAATGAAGAGAATGAGGATTTCAAGGGGCATACCAAATCGATACTTCTCTCATAACACTGTAAATATCGTCAGTATTCCAAGTCCATTTAGCAATTAAAGCTTTCATTTTTAGGCCGAAATAATTTTTTTTGAATCACGAGTAAAGAATTTAAGAACTCTGACTTTTGATAAATTCTTGCGGCGTCACGGTTGTTGAAGTGATCGTTGGTTCCTGAGGTTTATGAGTAGCGTTTTCTAATTTTTTCCCTAAATTTCAATTTTAAGACGTTCATCAGAAACCTCACTGCATTGAAATAAAAAAACTCCATGCACCCAGATTTCAAACTAAAGAAGTGTCTACGAGCGACTTAAAATGTTGGACAAAGTTTGATGAACTTTGCATGAAATTTGAGTCTTTGGGTAGTTTTGGCTTCTAATTTGTCAAAATACATGTAATCTCTCGACCTCATAGAAGTAGACTCTAAAAGCACGTAAGCCTTAAACAATAAGGTATGACGTAGTCTCACGTTGAGAATACGGGCATCAAGGGTTAAATAACGAGTAAAAGAGAAGATGCAGAATTGCAGTGCTATGGGAAAACGCTGTATGATCTCTCAGACGTTGCCAAATTTTTTGTGACACATCACATATTTTGCGGGAAAACTTGTAAATATTTTGCTCCTAATTTTTCAGAGAATGTCATTCGTAATTTGATCTAAATAATCTGAAAATTTCAAGGGGAAGTATTTCTAACTTTCCTCAAAAATAATTATTTTCTGAGGGAAGGTTTGGCATCATCCGAATCAATGTTGCAATTTTTCATGAAAAATAAAATCTTGAAATTTCATGATAAATATTTCATGGAATTCCAGGAAAACATGAAAAATATTTTTCGAAATTAAATGCAAAATTAAACGAAAGGCGACTGCTTTCTGCTTTTTGGTGCTTTTAAGTGCGTGTTGCATACCCAGCCCCTGGAAACATATTTTATACTTTTTACAACTTTGTGAAAGTTCATGAAATATTTCACGGAAATTCTCAATACTTCGTAACCTTCATTTCACCCGCACAACCCCGATCCGAATGATCATACGGCGTTTTTGCTCAGCACGACAGGGAAGAACAATAAGGAGGAGGTGAAGACAATAGGTGGTGTCTGATATGGCAACTCGTTGAGATTGATGGTTGTCGAGTAGAGAACCGACGGGGACAGAGCAGACACAGGACAAACTGACACACGGCGGTCGCCGCGTTGGTCGGAGAGGTCGGCGTGGCGGTCCGTACGGTAGAGTAGCTGGATCCGTGCCCACAGCAAGTTGCGAGGGACCACCTTCTTAGCCACGCGTTTAAGTCTCTCCGATTATTGAGCCACCCGGACCGGGCCACGCTTCCACAAGCGGGGACCGCAGCACCTTCCTCTTCCCAGGGATAACTCCGTCCAGCATTTGCCGGAGTATGATTCCGCTAAATCTTAGGCAGGTTAAAGTTGGTGATGGAGTTGGAGGTAAATTCGAGGGGGGGGGGGGGGGTAGATAAATCGTGAAATATGCACACAACTTTATAAGGTTTTAATCTCTGGGAAAATACTACCTACTTCAGTGTTTTGATCAACGTGAGGATGAAATACGACTCTCAGAGATGATTGAGCTGGCTCCGAGGCAATCATATTTCGTTCTTTCCCTAACGAAAGAACGTATCTTCATTTTAATGTTGCCAAATTTCCCCTCATAAATTGCTAATTATCTAGGTAAATCTTGGGCATTGCTAACTGAAAATTTCACCGATTTTTCCTCAGATTTCATGCAAAAATCAGAGAAAATTTGGATGAAAATTACACATGTAAATTTTTGTAAAATAAATTAATTGTTTGAGTTAATTTGGCAACCTTGGAATAAAGTTACGTTCCTTCGTCCGGGAGACGACGATTTGAGGAGGTTGGATGACGAGGCGCATAAGTGCAGTTTTTGCTATATCGAGAAATACGTGTTTGAAGTTTCGAAATCATATGGATCCTTATGGCGGAAAGAAAGTTCAAGCTGACTTTTTGATGCTTAAAAATTAAAATTTGGAGGCAAATTGCTCACAGAATATGCATTAAGACCAGTTTTACTTGAAATCAATATCTCATTTTTTTCAAAAATTGCACTTATGCACATTGTCTTTCATGCCCTTCATTTTGAAGCCTTAGAGGAAATATTTGGGATGTAATTAGTTTCAATAACTCGATTCTTTTGAGAATTTCGAATGGATTGATTTTGTTACAGGAATGTGGGTTGAAAAAGCGCAAAAAACTTTTGATTTCTCCAAAATCTCGTCACCGTTTTCGAGTTTTTCGGATCTTTTTACAATTTGCAGATTCAAAATAGCCAACCACTAAAACTCGATTTTGTGACGCTTACGATTTTCAACTCCAAAACTTTCAAACATATTATTTTTAGCTTCCTGTTATTCTCAAGTTCTTTGTCTTATCAAAACTCGACTCAAATAAGAATCCCAGAAAGTCAGCATCTCTGGAAATACCTCCTCCCCTCGCATTGTAAATTTAATCTGTGTTGTGAGCATTTGTTCAGTTTTAGCCCTTGTTCACGCAAAAAAGCGCAGTGTCTCGCGCCCAACGCGCTTGCAAAAATTCAGGTTTACCAATGTCACTCGTCCACGTAACTGTGCTGCGCGTAGGAGGAGGTAAGTGAGCCTATGCCAGTAACAGAACTACCTGGACGGGTGACATTCGTGACCTAGACGTGTAACTTTCCAGAGCAGGTCATCTGAATTTTTACAACATCGTTGGGCGGGAGGCAATGCGCTTTGTTTTGTTTCTGAAGTTGTTTGTTCTAAGTTTCTAAAGAATCGAGTTATTTACACTTTATTACACCCGAACATTCCCTCCAAGGGCGATGAAAATGTGATTGCTTCAGAGCCCAGTCAATCATCTCTGAGAGTTGTAATTCATCCGCATATTAATCATAAATCTAAAGTAGTAGCTTTTCTAAGAGATAAAAACCTTAGTTATTGTTTCTTCAAGTTTAATTGCCATTCATGGATTTGCTGGAACTCTGCAGTAAAACCAGAAAACGTAATCGGAGAGTATTTAATAGATATTAAAATAAATTGCAGCTCAATTATGACCAGAGGATGAATTTCAATTCGACGTAAGAGAGCTGATTCTTGTAGACAGATACTGGATTCCGAGATTTGCATATTAATTTGCTGTAATGCAGTGAAAACATGTTCTTCTGGTATTTTAAAAGTACAAGTATATATTTTTATGATCCTTCCCTCTCAGACCTCTTCTTCTCTCTCTTTTCGGCCAAAATAAAACTGACAGCATCGCAATTTCAGCCTCTAATCAATTTACTAGTCGCGTTTAGGCGAACAGAGTCTTATCAGGCAATCTCGTCAGCCAGCTTTGGCGGTAGGATGTCAGACGTTCCAATGGCGAAGCGTGGATGCTCCATTTATCGATGTTTTCCCATTTGAAGCTATAGTAAAGAATCGATTATTAAGGTGCTCGTTGCGAACACCCTGTTTATCGATCTTTTTCCATAGGTTCAAATGACAGATCAATCGATACATCGCAAGACACACCACGCCACTGAGACGTTCCAAGCATTCTTGGTCACTCTCCGGGAGAATTCTATGTAGCAATTGGTTCGCACTTGTGGATATCTCCAATCTATTTGTCGCACACTTAGTTTCGCATTCCAAGCTATAGATTGGAACTACAGGTTGAAGGTCGATCGACATGATGAACTTTCACGCAATGAAGCTCGATTTCATTATTGGGTAAGAGCTGTTCACACCTCGTCACGGGCTCTTCAGATCTGATCAGAATTTATGATCTCTAAATCGAATTCGATGGATTGGTTACGAGTGTCTTAGAATTGGACGTTATGCTAAAAGGAATTATGTTACATGCAGGTCCTATGCACATAGTTCCTTTCGGCATAAATACGTTCAATTGTGTTTTAATAGCACATACGAATATCGACGGTGAAACTACCAAACCACGTATCTCGTTTGCGGTGTTTAAAAATCTACGCTCGCATTTTATTTTTTTGAGGTAGACCAAATCAATATCATTCCTTGAAATTTTCACAGAATTTTCTTCGCACGAAGAGGAAAAATCACAGAAATTTTCAAGACTGGACGTTAAGTAGTTTTTCATTTAAAAAATAAAGTATGACAGGAAGTCTGCGACGTCGCAAACCGAGATACGTGGTTTGGTAGTTTCACCGTCGATATGCCATATTCAAATACAAATCAAAAATAATCTGAAGAAATGCCATATTCCATTATTTAATATCAACGGAGAACCCATTGAAAGGCATTGTGAATGGCGTCGCCTACTAAGTTTATCGAATATCCATTTGGTCTTACCCTGATCAATCGGATCAAGCATTGCAAATTTTAATTATTCCTGACTTGGCCAGATTTACCTACTTGCCGCCCATGGGCCGCCTGATGTATTTTGCCGCCCTCTTCTCGTTCATTTTGAAACATCAATAAAAACCATCAAGTGAACGAGCCGGAGGGAGAAGGGTGCATANATGTTTGTATGATCTGTCTTCTTTTTGGTAAAAACCTAGTTATTCTTGTTATTTATTACAATTACTCCTTATTATAAGGTAAGAAAGTTGTGTGCCTTCTTGTTTCATTAAATGCTTCTTTTAGCTTAATTTGGGTTTCCAAATTATTCCTTCCTAAGGTTCGTTTCCTTCACTTTCCTTTATTCTTGTCTTGCCTAACCTCTATTGTTTGTGAGAAAATGCGTAACATTCTACGCATGCGAAAATGCGTAACAGACGCGTTCACTCGTGTTGCACACATTTTTTGCGTAAGCCCTGTCAACACTACCAGCAAAAGTTCACGGAACTTCGCGCGAAAGTTCAGTTCCGTAAACCTATCTCTGTGTGGACAAGGCCTTTCATTTGTAAGAAATTAACTAAAAAATTAAGGAAGAACAAACATAAATGTGGTTCAATAATTTTAATTACCGCCGCCGTGCCGCGCTGACTGCACTGTATTTGGTGCAATGCGTGAAGTATCCCTACAGTCTTGTAGGCGTTATGCGTTTCACGCCGCGCCGACCACTGTTGACCGTGCTGTGTTTAACGCAATGCGTGAAGTATTCATGCAGTCTCGTAGGCGCTAATATGTGTTACATGCTGACCGCCGCGTCGAGGGCTTCTCCTTTTCATCTCAAGTCCTCGTCATCATTTCTCTTTGCGCCGCGTCGCTCCAGGCCAAATTACGTGTTTGGTTTCTCTCTTAACCCAACTAATTAAAGGAGCGCAGTCTTTTGTATCACCGAAATACGACAAAATTAGAAATTAATGAACTCTCAGGAAATGAGTGATTTTGTCACCTTTTCTTGTTGGTAATTTTTTTCTGAATCCGATCTTTTTGTACCTGCATTTAAAAAATTGCAAAATTTGCCGCCCCCTAATTATCAAAGAAACTGAGGCGCAGGAGGCCAGGGCACACACTAATGCAATAAATTGTGTTGCTCATTCTGTTTTTTAAAACGCCAAACTCCGATATCATAGGGTTTCAAAGTTTTGCTTTTAGATAAATAGGTAGCATTACCCCTCGAAACAACCTGACTGCATTTCACGTTGACTACTCTCTGATTTCCTGTCTTTTCAACCAAAAATCATGTAACATAATGTTTTTAAAATATGTGTGAATATTGACGATGAAACTACCCAACCACGTATCTCGCTTGCGGTGTCCAAAAATCTCCGCTCCTATTTTACTTTTTTTTAATGAGAATATATCAGCTTCATTCATTGAAATTTTCTCAGAATGGAGAACTTGCATGCAAATTTTTTATTACTTCATCTGAAAGTGCTTAAAGAGCCGATTTCACAGTTTGTTTTATAATTGTTTTCTGATGCGAGAAATAGTATAAAAATGGATTTAAAAGTGAGAAAATGCACCACCTAGTGGCCGTCATCTGGCGGCATTTCCCATTTAAACACACGTATTTTCACAGATTAGATCTTTTTGTCGTATCTTCTCCAATAATTGTTCAATTCATGAACCAAAGGTATCCTCGTTCTCAGTTCACTCAGTAGTTTCCACTTAAACAAGAAATTCATCAAATTTCAGACACCTGCAAATTCTCTATTCGCTTTGCTTAGAGAAGAAAAATCATGGAAGTTTTCAAGAATTGACGTCGAGAAATTCTGCCTTTAAATAGATAATAGAGTATGACGGAAAGTCTGAAACGTTGCAAACCCAAAAACGTGATTTGGCAGTTACACCGTCGATATGCTCTACATTTTTAAGAATACGGTCATTAAGTACTCAGTCCAAAAAAGTGCCAAGTTTTCTGTTGAAAAAATCAAATGAGAGAAATAATTAGGTGGCATAATTATAATCCAGTCGGGCAGATTCTGTTTAATGTCGCCCAGGTTTCATTATTTTTTATTTTTACGCCGACAATTCCATGGAACGCTGAGAGCTAACTTCGATCATACCAGAACAGACCATTTTTTAACTCTTTTTAGGAGTAAGGAAGATATGGTACAATACAATCTCCTCACCTGTTCATGTCGTGAGTTGTCACTCAAAAGTTTCATTCGCACTAAATTCCCATTTGTAATTTGAAAACTTAACAAGGACTTGAACTTGGACCGTGCTTAACAGAAAGGAACCAAGCCACATAAGCTATTGCCAAATTTAACAGGGCAATTTAATTTCTTACGAGAGAACGTTTGGGCGGATTTCTTTGAAAATTTTAAAAAAATCGCTTCGTACAATGCAAACAATTCACTGAAGTTTGCACGAGAATCCGCACAACCGTTCTATGTAAAAAATTAAAGTGCCCAATTAAATGTGGCAATAGCTGATGTAGCTCGGTTCCTTTCTGTCTTACGCGGTTCACTTCGTCCATAAAAATCGAATCGACGTTTTGGTTTTCAGCATCGACGTGTCTCCCATTGACTTTCTCGTGAAGATGGGCGATTTTGTTAATAGAATCGTGTGTATCAAAAATGACCATTTCATCTACAGTTTTTCCGCTCTAACGTTTTACGCTCTTGATACGGGAGGCAATGCGGCTTAAAATTCTTCCGAGCAAGCTAAGCGGCCAGAGTCAAATCCTCGCATCAAATCCATCACAGGAGCAGACAGGTTCTTTTTCCAAACTTTCCACGGGCGGAGAAGTTTGTTGACTTTGAAGCGCTGAAGTATTTGTATTAGCGGCCTCTCGCGGTCCTCTGCCAGTAAGCACTTGCGATCGTCAGCTGCATATAGTGAATGCAGCTCAAATTAGATAAACCATCCGAAAAGCCTTCTCACTCCACTGCCGTGCTAAGGAAAAACGCCGTATGAACATTCAAGAGTTGCCAAATTTCCCTTGATAAAACATATATTTTTGACGATATTTATGCACCTTTTTCTTTGAAATTTTCAGATATTTTAGATTAAATTGCGCATAAAATTGTCCGAAATTTTTGTGAAAAAGTATTCACAATTTTCCTAGTAAATTCGAGGTTTATCAAAGGAAATTCGGCAACGCCTGAAGGTTCATACGGCGTTCTTCCTTAGCACGGCAGTCCAGCTCAGCGGTTTGCCGACTGTCAGCGCAGCGTCAGTTTTGAATGAAAGTTCATTTACGGATCGTGTCCCCGCGGGAGATGCCGGGTCAGCTTCCACCCCCCACCCCCCCTTTCCACCCCTCCCCCGCCCCCCTGGAGCATTGCACGGGTCGGTCGTCGACTCTTGTAAGTTGTGGGCGTAGGAGCAGTGTTTATTTGTACGCGGCATTAAGTATGTGTGTTGTAGATACTCTTACGTAAGCGGGCACTCGAATACTTGTACTCGCGAACCGTTCGCGGTCGATATAATAGGCCTCAGCTCCGAGCCGGAGGTTGCCGCATCGCGGGGGATTCCCGTCATTTCTCCATGTCGGTGATCGACGATTGGGGGTTAATTAGGCAACCCTGCCGATGACCAAGCAGCCACGATCTACTTTTAGCACCTTTTGCTCCTTGGCAGTTGCCGTTTACGGCCCCAAATTAATGTCCCGATCCAGTCATAGAGAAGCCTAGTGGTGGGACGTAGGCTATCTTTTGACTAGGATTACTGGTAGGGGGCCAGTGGAAACATTATAAACAATAGTTTAATGTCAGTTTATTAGATTTCTACTTAAAATCCACTCGCGAATTGAACGTTTCCTTAGAGACTGTTCAACATTTCTTACTAAACGTTTCAGTGTTATCTCCTAATTACAAACTTAACTCAGCAAAGTTTTGGACAGAAATTGCGCGGTCATATTTTTGTAAAAAATTCAATTGTTTCAGATAATTTGCCTGCCTTTGAACGGAGTAATGTTCCTTCGTCTGGGAAATGATGATATGTGGAGAGGGCCCAAAGCGCATCTTCAGGTGGACGATGCAGTTTATCGAGCACGGCTCAACGTGATTTTCATACAAACATCTTGATGCAACTATTCGTGCTCTACGGATGTCCAGGTTGTATACATAAAAAATTGAAGGCGTTCATACAAACATCTTGATGCAACTATTCGTACTCTGCGAATGTCCGTGTTGTATACACACAAAATTGAAGGCGTTCATACAAACATCTTGATGCAACTATTCGTACTATACGGATGTCCATGTTGTATATACAAAAAATTGAAGGCGTTCATACAAACATCTTGATGCAACTATTCGCGCTCTACGGATGTCCATGTTGTATACACAAAAAATTGAAGGCGTTTTGGTACGCCTTGCCCGCATAGCAATACGGTGGCATTTCGGCAGCGTGTCATTGCTAGCATAAAGAAACTTTCCTTTAGGCGAAATGAAAAACCACGAAATATCATTTTGCATCTGTAGCTCCGCCAAAGAGATAGTTCCTCCGATGCTCTCCTTATGAAAAATCAATATTGCCGTTAACTTTCCCGTCCCGGCGGCAACAATGCTCGCCGATGAAGCAGCGGCGACCTAATTAAAAAAACAGCTTTTTAATAGCGGGACCCGGGCTAATCTACCACGCTAGAGCAAATCGCCGTATGAACCTCCAGACGTTGCCGTATCTCCTTTGACAAATCACGAATTTTCCGGAAAATCTATAAATGTTTTTCTCCCAAATTTTCAGAGAATTTGGTTCGTAATTCAGTCTAAAATATCTAAAAATGTCAATGATAAATGTGCAAAACTTCCTTCGAAAATACGTATTTTCTGGGGGAGAATTTGGCAACGTTCGGGTGCTCATACGCGTTTTTTGGTAATCAGGCGAGCCGAAGTCGGTGGATGGGCAGCCACAATAGACGCACAATCGGCACAATGCTCCCGATGCCCGGTGGCCGCTGAATGGTGCTGCTCTTGGAGGCCGAATCGGTTTCAAGGTGACGACGACGCGACACTAGGGCTAAGCGGCCGCGGCTTCGGGGTGAAAATGGGGCACCGACTCACGATTGGCCCGTCAAGTGGCCGCGATCAAACTGGCCTCAGGGCCCTCCTTTAACTCAAATTTGCGTTGCGGCCGAAATCAACTCGCATATCGTCGCACAGTGGATCGAGCACTGGAAAAAAAAAAAACACATTGCATCTAGAGTCCAGACTCTTGAAAACATTGACGAGAAAAAATACTCTTGATTCAATCAGATTCAAGCTTGAATCAAGACGAAATCCGCTCAAATTAAGAGACTTGGTTCTTGATTTTCAGCAAAAATCCGATTGAATCAAGAGTATTTCATGTCGATGTTTTTAAGAGTCTGGACTCTAGATCCAATGTGTTTTTTTTTTTTTTTTTTTTTTTTTTTTTTTTTTTTTCCAGTGAGTCAATTGAAGAGGTCGTGCAAAATTTGGAAACTTTAAACGCTAATTGCAACTCCGTGTACACTAAATTTTGAGGTTCTGAAAGTGGTTTCACTGGTTTCCTCATGACATTTTCTTCTTGAAGCTTCCCCTGGGATTTAAAATGTGACGAAATAAACGTCAAAATTTGCAGTTTTAATAAAGAATTTCATGTCCGACATCTCTAATTGACTCGATCCACTGTGCGTTGTCTCTGCCATAAAAGAGCATATCGCCAAAGAGGGGTATTGGCAAAGGCCGAAATCGGCTCACTCCTGGAATCCAGAGATACTACTATATTTTGCAGTTTACGTCTCATATTTAGCGGAATCATGTGTGTTTCGGCGACAATTTCATTTTTCGACTTCAAAACGGAGATCAAACATTTGGTCAGAAGACCAAAATTCACTTGTTCCTTTTCCCGTGTTCATTTCAATGACAGACATTCACGTGTTCATTTTCAGCGTTCCGAAGCAGATTTTATTCTTGGCCAAAAATTGACACTTGATATAAGCTTTTGATGTGTTGTTCAGAATTGCTCAAGACGTAAATCATGTAAAAATTATAAATGGTCACTTTTGAGCCCTATGTCACAAACGGCTTTTTCCTTGCTTCGAAGCACTTCGGGAGTTTGGACCACAAAGCGGCCATAGGACCTACTCCATAGTTTTCAGTAAAAAGCGCGAAACAGGACACAGGCAACGTCGCAATGCATTCATACCCCTCTGACTTTGAGCGTCACAATTTTGAAGAGAATACCAAGCTAAATAATGTCAATGTCAGCAGAAAAACTCCTTTTTACACCAGCCTTCAACCGCATTTGACCCATTGCTTACGGAAATCAATAGATTTTATTTCACGGCCTTGCGGATAATTGGACACGATTAGTTGTTTTCTACTTTTTTCTCGCAGGGATTACGAGTAAGTATTGAAAGCGGGTGGTAGTTCTTTGATTGTATCGCTGAGACAATCAATTCAATCGGCCGATAACCCATAAACTTAGCCGTGACAATTGAATAGTTATGGAGGAATACTTTGATTAATGAGCACGCAAAACGATTAAATTCCAGTGATAAAAAAATCATTCGTGCGAGCTGTAGATTTGCGTGATACTGCAATTCATCGATGGTTTTTTCTGCCTGAGCGTCTTCTCGTGAAGAGCAACTGGGTGTACTGATGGGCGATTTGCTGCACCGGCGCTCTGGCACTGGCGTGTCACGTTTTGTATTTATGACGTGGGAGGTTCAGAGTTCGTTGTATATTGACAGTGAACTATGTGATATTGAACTTGAAACGAAACGATCCTATAACCCTTGAAGCTGACACTAAACACTCACAGTGTAGACCCTTCACCGATTCATGTGATAAGCTGAGCACGTGAATCCAAATAATTTCATAGTCTCAGAGCTCCCTTGACCTCCCCAGGGATATTTAGGGGAAGCAGGGGTCCACCTAAAATGTGGGTTCGCCTTCAAGATTTTGAAATCTATATATACTATGAGCCCCAAGACGTCCTTTTGCATATCTAATAACGCTTAGTTTCAGCGTTCTACTGAGCCGATTTTCATGATTTTTGCGACTATCGACAGGCAATTATCTCTAGATGAGCCTGCTTTATTCAGATTTTGAGAATATGACCCAGGTTTTTTTATATTACGTGGTAAAGTTGCGAATTCTTCCATTTAAACAATGTAAATTTTTATTTTTTGTCATAGTTCGTTTGAGCGTTCTACCGGACCGATTTCCATGATTTTCACGATCCCTGACTTCGTGCGATCTAAAACTAGAGTCCCTTTATACTGAGAGTCAAGACAATGCGAATCCATTTCTGATTGGTTAATCGTATTTTAGGCCTTCACAGTGTCACAAACGGGAATAAAGATTACATTTTCACCAATTGCAAAGATTATAATCTGGAATGGACCGAGGAATTTCGGGTTCGACAAGGAACAAACGGAATGAGAGAAGGAACGGAGATAGGAAATTAAGAATGAGCCGATCAAAGATTACGAAAAACTGCGATAAACGTCTAATTTGTGTAATCTTTATTCCCGTTTGTGACTCCATGAGGGGTGTTGTCTTGACTCTCAGTATAAAGGGAAAGGGACTCTATCTAAAACAACCGAGAAAAAAGCCTGGCAATGGTGGTCTAATATCGATTTTCAGTTTGCGCGCAAGCAGAGGACTCCCCGCTTATTTGAAAAGTGGCGCGTCAATTCGTATATATTGTGGAGCGCGCCATTGGAATTGGCGGGAACCAATAGGAGTGAAGTTTCGACCTGTTTACATTCTGATGACCAGGTTATAAAAAAACGTGGTTCCTTCTGGTGAGTGCTATGAACAAGTCTCTGGAATATTTGGAGATGCTTGAGACTCTTTATTTTTTGTGTGTGTATGCGAAGTAGTTATTATTTGCCTATCTCAGCCACATCCCTCCAAATAATATTGAATGCGGTGTTCCCTCTTTCTATCTCCGACGCCTCAAGGTGTGCTCTCAAAGTACCAGCTAAGTTCTCGCCAATAGTTTATTTTTTCCTCCTCACAGTTTCACTAGCACTTCAATTCTTGAGACTTTCAAATTCCAGAGGTACCCCTATGGCCTCCCACGCAAATTTCCTGCCTCCGCCCATGTAAAATGATGAATTTATTAGCAAACTTTTCCCCCGGTGCTTTTGCCTACCTCAAAAAAGTTGGCACCTCCACCAACTTTTCGGCCTTGTCTTCCCCGTAAAATAGTGTTGACCCGACACTATTTTACCACCTTGTTACATACTGTTCGGACTACGTTTCCTAGTGTTTTCTTCTCGAGTAAATGTTTTTTCCTCTCTGAGGGTGCAAATTAAAGCTAGAAAATCAAATATATGACAGAGGATACTAAAAATGGTAAGTACAAATGAGTAGAAAATCAAAGTCATATGAATAGAATTTCAATTCATATGAATCGAATTTCAACTCATATGAATAGAATTTAACTTATATGAGCAGAATTTCTCTATTCACTTTTCGCCGACTCATATGACTAGAGATTTCAACTTACATGAGTTCAGCGTTGATTCTACCGTGTCCGATATCTCAGAAACTAGTCACCGCATCAGAAAAATTATAAGAACAAAATGTTCTTATTTTTCAAATTTACCTACAATGTCGGTGTCTCCTGGCCAAAAACACCACTTCTAAAAAATGAAAAAAATTGAATTCATATGAGTTGAACTTTTCTACTCTTACCTATGAGGAGAATATTCTAGTGATATGAGTAGGATTTCTACTCATATAAGCAAGAAATTCTACTCACGTGAGTCGGCGAATTCTGAATAGCCCACTCATCATTTTTAGCATGGACGATTCGTTGCATTTTTCAATCTGAGTCTATATAAATGTAAAAAGAGTCCGCCTGTCAAGCACGTGCACATCAGTATGAAGAGATTATACCAACCTTAAATATCAGACATCCTGTCTTCAAATTCTCGAACAGCCCTCGTGTTATTACGGGACTGCAAGAGGCAGCATTACTGTACCCACGCGATTGATTCCATTGTGTTTATTCACCTTTGCGGTGGCTCTTTTGTGACGGGGCTGCGACGGACAATCGACCGTAAAAAGACGGTTTAAATTATACGTTCACTTGTAGCTGACTTCGCGGGTTAGGCGCCTCGATTGAGATTCATTGTCCGACTTTTGCATTTGCCGGACGCCATGATTGAACGCTATCCGTGACTCAAAAGGCCTGGAGTATTTACGATGTATCAAAAAAGCTCGATAAAAGTGTCGGTTGCAAAACTGATTCTGAGCTTGCGGGGGACAGGGCAAAAGCTAGGAGGGGCGGGGAGCCGGCTAAAACAAAAGTGATTACAATTTTCTCGCAGCTACACGGTTGCCGATTTTTTCTTAAGCCCCCGGATTCAGGTAGCGGCCCCCGTTTATCTATCCCTCTCCTTCCATGTTTTCCTGGACTTGTGGCTCAAAATTTATGAACATGCCCAAGGAGATGCTAATAAAATTACAATTTCGAAGATTGAAGATATGTATCGCATCTACTCAGAAAAATCCCTCATATTTCTTTACGGCGTTCCGGTAAATTTCTAAGGGGGAGGGGGGGGGCAGCGGGTTGCTTTTTGAAACTAATAGACACAGCAATAGACAAACGAGACAAGAAGAAAATCGAGGATTCTACTGGCTGAAACGGTTGGTCGTTTTAGACCGGGACAGGGACCCGAGACCCGGACCCGGGAGGGAAATGATAAACCATAACTATAGAATTTATTGTGGACCATTAGTTGGTCTATTTTTTACCTTCTTTTTCCATCACAGCCATCCGCTTCCACCAACAGAATCACCTCATTTCCTCTTTTCCTTCATTATCTATCGCTTTCAGTGGCGTGGTGTACTTTGCGAGACATCGATTGATCTACCATTTAAACCTATGGAAAGGGATCGATGGACAGGATGTTCGGAACGAACACCTTAATAATCGGTTCGAAATACCGATAAACGATCATCACGCCTCGCTACTGATCGCTGTATCGGTCAATCTCATCAATTAGCCCGCAGCGGGTCGATTGTTGAAATTTTGTGTTCGTCGGGCGGATATAGATGACGAAGGTTAAATGGCGAAGCGTGATTGGTCGGCTATGTCTTATCGCTGCTTTGTTTGTGCCTTTGTAGGGTGGAATCCAGGACAAGCTAAAGGCACCTCTTTAGTTTCCGATAGTGCGTCGTCTATTCCACCTGAATAAGGCACGACAAAGCAGCGATAGGGCATAGCCGACCAATAATGCTTCGGCATACAACCCATGTCCCATACTGCCGTGCTAAGGAAAAACGCCGTATGAGCATTCGAAAGTTGCCAAAGTTCCCTTGATAAAACATTTATTTTTGACGACACTCATGCACATTTTCCTTTGAAATTTTCAGATGTTTTAGATTAAAGTGCGTACAAACTTGTCTGAAAAATTTTAAAAAAAAATATTCACAATTTTTCCAGTAAATTCAGTTTTTTTTTCGAAAAAACTTGGCAACGTTTGAAAGCTCATACGGCGTTTTTCCTAAGCACGGCAGTATATATGTCCGCCCGACAAACACAAAATTTCAATAATCGACCCGCAGGCCCTTGAAATTCAACTCTGATTACTATGTAAACGTGGCAACGTTGGCTAGTGTTGCTCTAGCTGCAAAATGCACCGGCTGGCCAGACATGGGGGCGCGGACGGGCGACCGACGGACGGAGGCTGATTTGAGACAGGCCGGAGCTGGCCGCACTGAGCGGCTCAACCGCACACCAGCGCGGCCGCGCGGCTGCAGGTTCAAGCCCAAGCGGCCCGGCCCGCTCGTCTAAAAGAAGTACTTGATCTACGACCCCAGGCGAAAATGATCGATTCCTATTTAAAATTGAGACACAGCTTGATCCTTGAAAATCTTTTCTCAAGATAAGAACCGCGAGAGGATATTTTATAGGACTATCCCGCGAGTCCTACCCAGCGTTGCCTTGTTATAGTCCGGCTTTAAAGGAGGATGGACCCAGTGGCGTGGCTTGCTTTGCGATATATCGATTGATTCGCCATTTAAACCTATCGATAAAGATCGATAGACAGGGTTTAAAACACTTTAAATGAGGAAATATCGATAATCCATCACTTACGCCTCGCCACTGGATGGACCTCAGTGTAAGGTGAGATTCGGAGACACTGTGTAGACACTGTGGAAACCTATGGATAAAGATCGATAAACAGGGTTTAAAACACCTTCATAATCGAATCTTTACCACAGCTTCAAATGGGGAAATATCGATAATCGATCACTTACGCCTCGTCACTGGATGGACCTCAGTGTAAGGTGAAATTCGGAACCACTGTGTAGACACTATTAGTAATGACGTCATCGTAGAGATTCTTTGTTATATCGTCACCTTCCGGCCGAAGTATCACAAGCCGCCATGTACTTCAAAGTTTCTGCCGCCATTTTATTTTTTCACAGAGAAATTGTAAGTTGAACCAGTTGGAATATTTCACTGAATTATATCGGCAGCACAAAGAAAATTCAGGGAAATTTTCGGATAGCTCCGTTGAACAATTTCTTTGTAAAAAAATAAATGGGTGGTGGAAATTTTGAAACGTCACATGGTGCTGGTGATACTTTGGCCGGAAGGGGATGATATAGAATAGGATCAAAGCAGTAATAATGAGATAACCTCTTTCAGCGCTGCCCTGGTAAAAATGGGCAGTAGAATCTGTGTTCCAAAATACCACAGACCTACAGCCGGCTGTAAGATTTCCAATAGAATCTATAGCCGGCAACACAATTTCTTATAGCCTTTCATAGCCGATGGCGACTAAGCAACAGCCTGGCGATAAATTGTATGCTAAACGTTACTAATTACGGATGCTAGGACTTAGTGAGTTTTTGGACTACCGCTCTCTTTTTGGGCCGTAGTATCTTGATTTATTTTGCGAGGTAAGCTCGATACTTTTGAAGGATGCCTGCCATTCCTAATATGTTGGAGCGCCTTCAATTTCGCACGATACTGTGCAATACCTCTGGTGTGAAATAATTGCTTCAAGCGCCGTGGTACGCTGCGGCGGGCGGGCAGCCAGCGCGGTACTTGCATTGGCGCCTACAAACCTAACAGGGATACTTCACGCATTGCGCAATGCGTGAAGTATCCCCGTTAGGTTTGTAGGCGCCAGCGCGCTGCCGCTCGCTCCGCTTTGTGTTAGGCTCTAATATTTAATCTCGTGGAGTCAGCGTTTTTCAACTCATAACTTTGAAATGTTTGCACACTCTGCATGGATTATTCTCATTTTAATTGATGAAAAAAAATATGTAGTAAAGGAAAATATAATGTGCGTTTTGTAAATATTAAGATGATTCCGTACAAACTTAATGATTTCCAAAGCACACGAATTTCTACACAATTTCTTATAGCCTTTTATAGCCGATGGCGAAAAAGCAACAGCCAGGCGATAAAGTGTAAAGCCCGGCGATAGGAACTACAGCCCAGCCGTATACTTTTTTATCGCTTCATGTAGCCCGGCCGTATGATTTTTTCCACTTTCTACAGCCAGCTATATGATTTTCTGTAGCATTCTTTAGCCGGCTATAAGAATTCCTATGGTATTTTGAAACGCAGCTCCTATCGCCAATTTTTACCAAGGATGCCAATGAGAAAAATTGATATATGTCGCGTTTCTTTGCGTAGCAATGATAGTGTCTATTTTTTAGAACATGCATACATTACACAGTTAAAAATGTTTGTGTTTATGGTTATTTCGGATTTTAATGGTTACTTTTTTCCGGTCAGATCAACCAAAAGGACTCTTCTGGTCGACGGAAGTTTTGGTTAAATCGACTGAAACTGAAGGGTATTCTGAAAAATCTAGGGATGAAAGAATTGTTCTGCTGAACTACTGTCTTCTTATTCCTCTCTAAGTCACTCAGATGTCGTGACTTGCAAGTAGCTAACGCACTGAACTGTCACTAATGCGATCCAGGTTTCATCCTAATTTTTGAAAATTTTCAACCTGAAGATTAGGTCATTGTAATCCAAACAAAAATTAACCATGAACAACTAACCGCACGTGTAGGTACTTTGCATTCTACTTCTCACAGTAATACAAAATGTCGGTTACTTTCCCTTACTGTGTGTATGTTTTGCATTTTTTTATGTCTAAATGTTCAACAATCTTTGAAGCAAGACCACAGTTTCGAGTTTTCCGATACTGAAGTTTTCTCTTGTTTACAAATTAAGGGTGCATATTGATGAAAAGATAATGATGATCGTTGTTACTTAATCATATCTGACGGAATTCAAATCAGATTCTGAGTAGATGCGATATCGAAGCCTGGAGATGCAAAGATAGGCCGTGGTGTTAGTTCAAACGCCCTGATACAACTATTCGTACTTGATGGATGTCCACGTTGCATAGCCAAAAATTGAAGGCACATACGTTCTCTTCATGCCGACGACGCAAAGATATGCCGCCTCATTAGTTCAAACGCCTTTGATACAACTATTCATACTTGATGGATGTCCGTGTTGCATAGCCAAAAATTGAAGGCGCTTAGGTTCTCTTCATACCGAACTGCCGACAACGCAAAGATCCGCCGCGCCGTTAGTTCAAACGCCTTGATACAATTATTCGTACTTGATGGATGTCCGTGTTGCATAGCCGAAAATTGAAGGCGCTCAAGCTTTCCTCATGCCAAACTATCATGGAAACGCGACACAACGATGCGACCTGACAGTGCGAGCGCTGTTTTTTGCGAGTGGCTAGCGCATTGGACTATCGCTGTTGCACTACGGTGTATTTTCCTGAAGTGCGAAAACTATTTCGAGAACCAACATTATTTTGCACTTGATGATTGATTGACTGGCACCGCTTTTTGAATAACCCTTCCAACGAACCAAACCCGGTTTGACAAACTCGGTTCGTTCATGCTCAACTCAAGGTTTTCATCAGTAATAATTAAGTCATACTTTGAACGCAATTTGACTTCTGTTGACTATGGCATTTCATTTAGAGAAGTGTTGGAACTGAAGGACTGGAAAACTTTGATTTTTTATTTGACAATTGGATCGGTGGGCGATTTTATCTCCGCTAAGCTCTGCGTGATTTTGTCCGGAAAATGTATGCGTGGTGTTAACGTTTCGACCCTGTCTTCTTGCCCTGCCATTGGCTTGAAACTTGGCGGAATTTGGAGTGCGCTAATTCCCACTTAGGAGATTGCAGCATCAGGCGCCAACTAGAGGCGTGATCTAATGTTGCTACGGATTGAAGGATGAAGATACATGCCGGCATCTTGGCGGCGTATGCTATTTGAAACACGTGGGAATTACGATCAACCGCCTGTCTCTTAAAAATCTTTCGGATATCTTTACTTTTTAGGGATTGTTGCTCCAGCAGTGTATAACTGTAAGAAAACACATCATCTGTATGAATATTTGGCTTCTAATGCTACCTCCAATGTAATTTTACATTAACTGGATCGCATTCATCAAAAAGGAAGCAGTGCGATTACTAGTGTTTTCAAAATCGTGCAAGTTCTTATTTTCTTTTAAAAATAATTATCACATGCACTGTATTAAAATTTACACAATTATTTTCCTTTAAAATTAACCATTTTTTGGTCGAAAGCAAAAACCATTCGCTATTCTGGGAGAATTTTTGGATAATTTTGAAGAAGCAACATTTTTACAACACTGTGATCACGCTGGTTCCTTTTTGTTAAATGCGATCCAACTCATAGGAGGTCAAAAATGCACCACGTGCATTACCCACAAATCGAGCTATCAATCTTTTGTAGGATTTCTCTGGTGGAAAAACAGCGTTGAGCAAGTGCTAATTTTTCGACTGCTTTCTTCGGGGCGCAAATTGAGAATTTCAAGCTCGTTTTGGCGACGCTGTTTTAGGTCCAGCTCCACAAGCGCCACAGGTATCATAATTGCCCATTGTCACGAACCGGTGCACAATAAAATCATGCTCTTCAAACTCAAACAAGACAGGAGTACATGCTGTCTCAATATTTCCTCCCTTGCAATTATTATTTTACGATATTTATCATTTGCTAATCTGGAGCCTTTGTCCCTTGCAATGATTTATGCCTGCGGTGTTGATTTAAACTGAGAGCAGCTGATATTGATTTATTTTCCTGCCTTATTTTCTATGCTTCCTTTCGCCACGCCCTCCGCACAACTCTCCCAATAGGAGCTCAACCCCCATCTAGGTAGGCTAGCAAAGGAACCTTAAGGTGTAATCAGTGTCACCAAAATTGCAAAAAAACAAAAACCATCTCGACTTTATAATATCGACGAAACTCCAAAACTTAATTCTGTAGTCAAGAGCCAAAGAATGAGAACTGCATTTCACCGATTTATGAAATCAGGGAAAACCTTGCTACAAATCCACTGCTCACAACAGATTTTGCAAAGTTATAGACCTTGTGTCTTGGACCTGGCGTAAAATTTTTGCCCTTCGCTTGATTTGATTTTTGACCTTCGTTGCCTTTGGTGGACCCAGTTTCTTAATCATCTCTTTGCAATGAGATCCAAATTTTGATAGGAGTTTCGAGGAAACGTTTACCTAATGGCGACTCTTTAACTGGCAATTAACCGAAATAGGATGATTTAAAGTAACTCAATCCGAGAGGGCCATTTGATAAAAAGTAAAGTTTTAAAAGGAAAAACAAGGCGCATCGCTGATCATACTATAATGCACGATAAAGTTGAGCACTTTTGATGAACCGCATGTATCTATTTTGTTTTAAAATAGTAATAAAAGTGCATTCATGTAGTGTATTCACTTGCATAACCGACGATTGAATGGAATATGGTCCAATTTCTTTTCAACGCTGTTTTATTACGACCATTTTTGTGCAACCGTGCTCACATCAGTAATTTTTTTTTAAAAATTGAATGCGCAAAATTTCACCAAAATGATGTTGAGCAGCACATTTTTAAGCGAGACATTGAGACATCGCAATAGAACTACAAACAGTTCTAGACGAGAGAGGTCGTGGAACACAAAAAAATAAGACACACTCGTAACTGTTAAGTCATGTTTAATTGTTGGTCAGCAAAATTGAGTCATTTAGAAAAAGTAAACAGATCCCGGATCCAGGAATGGTCGTTTGGTTGACTTTGATGAAGAGCAGGACGTCAATATACATTCGTAAGAAACGTGTAAGGAAATATAAGGAAACCTCAAAGTGTAAACAAAAAAATAAGCGGAACTAACCATGTTCCTTTGACGCACAGGCTCTGTGTTTATTTCCAATCGTGACCTTCACAGCAGCATCAGGTGAATCTTGAAATAATTCGTTTGGATATAGATTATTGAATTAGGCTTACTCATCCTCCAAATCTACGCACGTAGGGATCTAAGTATTTCATCAACTTCTCCAATATAAGGCTGCGATAAAACAATTACTGAAGGCTGAATGCATTAGAAGTCCACCTTGCACGTGAATGGTTCCACAACGATGGCTTGAGAGGCGCTCAATCAAGTGTGAAGAGACTCGCTCAGAAAAATAATAAAAAATTAAGATTATAGTTTTTGACACTGCAGAATCATCTCTGAACGATTTATATCAACTACCTATAGGGTTATTTTTCATGTCTCGTTTAGTCACTGCTTTAGTCGCTATCCATTTCGTCGTAGGAATCATTCATAGAGTTTTTTTAAGGTTTGATTTTGTTCCTTTCTTGACAGAGAGTAAGGAGAATTCCTAGTGGAGCGCCTATGCACCTTCGCTTTTATGCTTATTAGTTCAGTGCCTGGCTGTTTTACAAGCATTCTCAATTAAATTCAGTCCCGCACAATGGGAATGGCGATATTTATTTGCAAATCCAACGGAGGTGAGGCATATTGTGTAAGAATGGCTGAATTGCCGAGTAAGAGTGTAGGAGTGGACCGAATAGGTTGTTTCATAAATTAGAATATTCTCTCCATGTCGGACATATATCAAGAACTAGGGGCGGTCATGCGAGGTTCAATTTCTTCATTTTCATTCTGCTGTCACATTTTTGGAGCTGAGCGCAGTCATGAAACAAAAAAGGAGAAAGCTCATTAAGAGAGAAAAGTTATTCTGATTTATGTTAGGATATAGTTTTGTCGATCCATGGCTGCTGCAGCACGGCCTCTCGTGGGAAAATAATTTGAAGCAGCACGTAAATTACAGATACTGCGTGAAAAAATGCATGAAATGATTATATGACCAGAAGGACACGATACACCTATCTCAATAATTGTGGCAATTCAATTTTCACCTCTATTTTATTTTATTTTAATTGAGAAAGAACCTGCTATAGCTTCAGCTTTTTATGGATAGTTGTCCATGCAATGAGGAGTAATCGAGAGGATTTCAGGTAAATGATGTCGCTTTGTTTTTCGTGTAAAATGGAAATATCCCTTGTTCAATCCTTGATACACACCTTGACCGACGAAACGGCTGACTTTGCCTGAGATAGATCACTGGATAGTAATCCTTACTAAATTTTTCCCTGATGCAATCCACTTTGAGTAAATGTTATTATCGGTTAGGAAATCCTATACGTTCACTATATCGATATATACTATTCGTTTGACCTTTTGAATCCGTAACGTATCTGTATGTAATTTTAAAAAAAAAAAAAAAAACCACGAAATGTTGACAAATTTGCTTATTATGTCCGCAAGGACCGTAAGGATCCGTGGGGATCTTTTACTTGTGCTTTTCGAGGAAAGAAGCGTACAAAATAAAAATGATTGATGTATTTATGAACAGCTTATAGTTGAATGAATATTAGTCAATAAATACATTTTACTGCAATATGTTTCTATACTAAAGCGCATTAAATTGTGTTTTTAAACACAACCTAAAAAAAAAAACAACCTTTGGTATGTAACAAAATCCGCAGTTATTACTTTGTCCGCCGGACGCGACTACGACTTGAGGCTGCGGCTACCTACTGGATAAAAGTATTCGTGCTCAATTAATTGATGTCCCTGTTGCATTCAGAATAATTGAAGGCGCTCTGAGTTTTTTTGTCCTTGAGGCAGTGCGTGCGATAGAATTTTATTGAAAGTAGTTAACGATACGTTCCCTTGACGAGCAAGAGAGGTAAAAAGCAAACAAGTAGGCAAAGAGCGATGAATTCAGTTTTAAAATCGCTACTGGCTGCTGATTCACGAGTTAGGACGGTTGTGAACGGCTGGAAGTAACTGTCTATAACCTAAAAATTGATACAACTTAGGATAGAATAGAATAAAAAAATGAGCTGGTCATTTTGTGGCATTGAAATAAATCCTTGTATGCACACTAGTCTCTTTATGGGTTCATCCTCTGTCCCTTTAATGACTGTAAGAATGGCGTGACTATGAGGCCAACATCGAGATGCCCTTTAATGTTATTAAAATATAACTGAAACAATCATCCACTCTTAATTCCAACTGATGGCGTGACTCAATACAAATCATAACTCAATAAGTGTCTTCCTCCAAGTAACGCAGCTCATGAGTAATCAGGCGTAACCCAATACAAGAACCTTGCTTCACCGGTGCCGTGGCGTCATTTCACGGCGTTACGTCTTCGATTAGATAAAATTGAACAATTATTAACTTGACGGTGGCATTTAAAAATTGTAACATACGAAACGAAAAATGGATGGTCTGAAATGTACCTTGAGCCTGGGCAAGTTCCCACATCTTGACTCAAAAGGAAGTGTTGCCAGGTTTCGGAATGTCGCGCCGCATACCTCGTTCAAATTAATAAAATGAATTAAATGAATTATTATGGATCCACTCATTCGGAACACGAGATAGCTCAGTTGAGAGTATACGGCTTCAGGACTTGAGAGAGAGAAATAACTCAACCCGGGGGAAAAAACTTTTGGAATTTGCAACTCTGACAAATTTTTAAAATGGAAGAAATAGAGCATTTGATGCATGTATACGACAGAGATTTTATTTCCTCGTAGAAAGACTCATGAGTAACTGAATTCTAGGATCGATGCATTCAATGGGCCTGTTGCAAACTTTTGCTAGAGCAAAAATAAGAGTTGTTTCTTATAGATAATGCCTCAAAAATCACGATGAGCGCATCGGCAAAGTCTGAAATGCACTCATAACTTCACAATTTGCGTTTGAAATTTGCGGTTTTTTGAGCTTCCCGCTTCAAAAACGATACTACGGTACAGGTGAACATTTTATTAGAGGAGTCCTCCCATCGTCGGCAATACTCATCATGGCCGACGACAATCCGCCAAAACACCTGTGATGGGACGAGATAACACCTGAACAGGATTAGACCAGATAACAATCGGCGTGTTTATGTTCATATTTTCCTCATCCGCCTTGATTGACCTTGAACTCTCCTCGAAATACGCGCGGAACTGCGCAAGCGTCGGCCATGATGAATATTGCCGACGATGGAGCGACTCTTCTAACAAAATGTTCACCTGTGCAGTAGTATCGTTTTTGAAGCGGGAAGCTCAAAAAAACGCAAATTTCTGACGCAGATTGTGAAGTTATGAGTGCATTTCAGAACTTTGCCGATGCGCTCATCGTGATTTTTGAGGCATTATCTATAGGAAACAACTCTTATTTTTGCTCTAGCAAAAGTTTGCAACAGGCTCATTGCTGAGATATTCTCCCTGAGAAAATTCGTCATTTGAGTACAGAATTTTTTCATACTATTTTCTATATTTTACTGTGTTTTATTTTTTGATTTATTTCCCTTACTATCTAAGTGCTGCAGATCATACTTGGTCAACATTTTCGGGAAGTGACATATTTACCCCCTGAAACAGTCAGCAACATCTCAATAATGACCTCCCAACGTCGTGCTGAGCCGTCGTGTCGCAGTTATGAGGGCGCGAAAAGGCAAAGCGCCTTCAATATTTCGTATATGCTACCATTGCTACTCGGACATCTACTCCAGTACATCTTGCATCCAGTTTCCGTGCGATCGTGAATCGCGTCGCGTCTCCATGTTTAGATGCTAACCAAGTGTCTTCACGCTTAAGGGAGATTACAAATTATTACCATTTACCAGGGCACTATTTACCATTTGGATTTATACCATTGGAATTAATAGATACTCACTGCATTCGTAATCTGCAAGACGCACAGGCGTTCTTTAATATGAAGGGCTTGAAGGACAAGGCAAGTATGTGCAGTTTTTGCTGTTTCGAGAAATTTGTTTTCGATCTCAAAATTACACGGATTTCAATGGCGGAGAGAAAGTTCAAACTGACTTTTCGATGCTTAAAAATTGAAATTTTGGAGCGAATTTTTCACAGGATTTGCATTAAGACTAATTTTTTTTTAAAAAAATTCATCAGTATCTCAATTTTTTCAAAAACTGAACTTATGCACCTTGTCCTCCAAGCCTCTCGTATATGTTTTACATGCATAATAAAGTTAATCAATTTTGGACCCTTGAACAGAGGTGGTTTGACGAACTTTTATTTTCATTAAATTTTATGCAATAATTTCCTCACATACGCTCATTAAATCGTTGTAATTTGTAGTTTTATGAAGAAGAACGGTATCCTACCGGTACTTGTGGTAAAAAAAGCGGCCACTCTCTCAAATATTTTGTAATTTCTTTAATTTATGCATTATTGCATCTATTAATGTATGTACATAAAAAAATTTAGCCTAGACTCATAAAATTAAAAATCATTCTTTTGGAATTTTAAAATGTTTTTTGAAATTTTTAATTTCATGCACCTAGGCTAAGTTTTTTTGTATATTTCAACTATTTTGTCTTTTTCTTTCCTCTCGGGGGAACACGATGGGCATGACGAAACGGTCCGATCCCTGATAAAAATTGGCGATAGGAGCTGCGTTTCAAAATACCATAGGAGTTCTTATAGCCGACTGAAGAGGGCGATAGAAAATCATATAGCTGGCTGTGGAAAGTGGAAAAAATCGTACGGCCGGGCTACACGAGTGAGCAAACATTTCAAAGTCATGAGTTGAACAACGCTGACTCCACGAGATTAAATGTTAGAGCCTAACACAAAGCGGAGCGGCGGCGCACTGACGCCTCCAAACCTAACAGGGATACTTCACGCATTGCGCAATGCGTGAAGTATCCCTGTTAGGTTTGGAGGCGCCAATGCGCGTTCAGCGCTGACTGCCCGCTCGCCGCGCCGCGCCCTCAGCACGAAATTGAAGGCGCTCCAACATATAAGGAATGGCATGCCGGCATCCTTCAAAAGTACGGAGCTTTCCACGCAAATTAAATCAAGATACTGCGGCCCAAAAAGAGAGCGGTAGTCCAAAAACTCACGAAGTCGTAGCATCCGTAATTAGTAACGTTTAGCATACACTTTATCGCCAGGCTGTTGCTTAATCGCCATCGGATATAAAAGGCTATAAGAAATTGTGTTGCCGGCTAATAGAAGCTATATTGGAAATCTTACAGCCGGCTGTAGGTCTATGGTATTTTGGAACACAGATTCTACTGCCAATTTTTACCAGGGATCCCCGGATGAGAAATGCATTCATATTCTGTACATCCTTGCACAAACTGAAAAAAAGAATTTGAAATCTTGCCTTTAGATAGACTCAATGTACGCAAAAATAGGGCATGGTCCTGAATTTCTCGAACGATTTTACCCTGTAAAGTTTTAATCAGAGGAAACTACAAAGCGTGAGTAAATTACAAAGATACGGCACGAAGTGGCAACTTGATGCAATCGGAGCGCAGCTCCTCGTGTTCGACTATTAATTATACTGGCTACCTATTCTGATATATTCGGTCCTCGCAACTGCTTTTGGCACGTGGTTTCCATTCATTGTTAAGGCTTCCAGTCTTCGCGACCTTTCAGAGCATCCAACGCTTCAGGTGTGGCACCAGATGTAAACGATCCAAATTTTATAATTGCACCCGGTTTCATCACTCGCTCTTTCGCGATTGCGAATGGGTGTATTTCTGTCAAACGGAACTACGTGCATTGAGACATGAGCCCTGAGACCCTTACGAATATATACATAACAGGGCTCACGTCATAATGCACATAGTTCCGTTCGACAGAAATACGTCCAAATGTATTTTGGCCCCGTATGTTCCAATTTTATATACATTCTCGAAGTACGCAAGGAAATTAAGAACGGATATCTTTTCAGTCCGTTTTCAGTTAATTTGCGAGAGAGCGAAAAAAAAAATTCTCGCGAAGTCACAAGAGTACGTGAGACTGCAAGATTGCGTGCTCGCAAAAATTACGGAGCCTGAAAAAATCGTGGGCACTTGCAGATTCCAATCCGTTCGTTGAGGAAAAATGGTGGGCAGATTCGTAAAAATCAGTAACAACAATATTGTGACAAAATCCTCACTACTGATTCGTAAAGAATCGTGGTTTGTCTCGATCAATTTTAATAACCCCGTAAAGTCACGTGACGATTCAACGAAAAATCAAATTGTACCAAAAAGAAAAAGAGACAAATTAGCGGCGAAAGTTCGAATTTTTTTTGAAATTTTCACAAGTGTATAGCTGTGAAGGGGGAAAAAACACAATACTCAAAGCCCGAGCACTATACTGAATTAGAAACTGCACGCCTTAAATCTTCTTTTCTAGCCTCATGCAAAATATGTGATGAAGAGGTCGATGAGATGAACTGGCAATCATTCAGAACATCACAGGATAAATGATATAAATAGATAAAAAAAAAAAACAAAAAAAAAACATAAAAATAGAGTGAATAAAATCTTACTTCTATGATAGAAAATCATAAGAGAATCACATAACGCGTAACGGGCGCACAACGCCAGAGGCGCGAAGCTGTAATCAGGGAGCATTAATACAAAACATATCATAAACATACATTGATAGTGCGCGCAACTGATGCAGATGCCCCTTAGTAGAAATATGTATCGGTTGGTTTACAAAAAATATAGTTTGGGTAAAAGTGGCAGGTTTGATATCAGAGGCACCTGCCGTTTGAAAATAGACTACTTCACTACGATCAATGATCACGGAGGAGATGCAATGGCAGTACCACGCTGACTCTGTAAGGTTTGTGTGTTTATGTCTTGCGCGTTCGTAAGTGTGCACTTGCGCACACGACCGACGGGTGTCCCGTTGGCACTGAGGTCAGTGTTTCGGATCGTTCGAAAGGCAAGTGCCACTGATCTATAACACTTGCCATTTTTACCGGTGAAGCTAGGCATTGTGAAGTTAATGGAAGCCCCTCTCCCCCCCTCCTCTATAACAATGTGCGAACTTTTTCTCGTGAGGTTTCGGATTTCCACCGTCCCAAGGAAAAGCGCCGTATGAGCATTCGAACGTTGCCAAATCTCCTCTCATATAATATTTATTTATGAAGAAAGTTCTGAATATTTTTTCTCGAAATTTTCAGGTATTCTAGATTAAAGTGCGAACAAAATCGTCTGAAAAATTTTAAGAAAAATGTTCACGATTTTCCCAATAAATTCAAAGGGAATTTGGCAGCTGCTGAAGGTTCATACGGCTTTTTTCCGCAGCACGGGAGATTTGTTGAGCAGAGAGACAACAATGTCCGGCGAGGGGCAGCCAATTAATAAGAAACCCATTTTGTCACCAATGACACAATCTGCATACAATGTTTACCGTGGAGCCGCTCGCGTAATTTATTGTTTCAGCCGCAAAATAAGGTTATAAGGCAAGGGAATGGCCCTTGAGCGAAGGCGCAATGAAGCGTGCAATATCATCTTTTCGTGCGCTGATCATCGATTTCTGCGCAGATTAGCCGAGCCCGGTCACTTCTCAAGTCAACGCCACAGCTTGCCCCTTCGAAGCACCGCACCGCGCCGAGCGTCGCACGGTGGACTAGAAGCCCCAAACTGGAGATCTCGAAGTCTCGTTGATACGTCTTGTAAGGTCTCCACCAATGGAGACAGGAGAGACTATGGGTCAGTTGCACTGGTCACAGAATCGTGTTTTTGAATTTTATAGACTCGCTGAAAATATGGCCGTACAGCAACTTTCTACGTTCACTTTTAACCGAGATATTGCCCTTTGAAAAATTCGGTTAGTAACGTCATCCACCGCGGTAGTGACACCCTTGATTTCTTCCACCTTCCTTTCATCAGTCAGGGATACACATTTGCACTGGTTCCTCAACGTGTGACTTCGATGGAAGCAAGGTGGAGGAAACCAAGGATGTCACAACCGCGGTGGATGACGTCAAAACCCCGACTTTTACGAATTGAATTGAAATAAAATTTAAAAAAGTCATCTTTCTTTTTTGAAATACTGGTTTTGAAGAGTAATGTTTTTTCGATAGGTACTTTTCTTCATTATTTATGTTTACATTCATTTGCGGTTTGAGGGACCGTCCATAAATTACGGTACCAAAGTAGGGGGGATGAGGGAGGGTCTAGCGGTGGATGACGGTGAGTGACGAGGAGGTATGGGAGCATCAAACCAAGGATGACGCACGCTTTTCTGAAGGCAAAAAGGCTGAAAATGCTTGCTTGAAATTTGACTATATCTAACGCTTTTTATCAATTTTCTGCGTTTCCCCCTGTCGNGGGGGGGGGGGGGGGGGGGGGGGGTTACGCTAAGGATGACGGTTTTATACGGCTAGGGAGGGAGGGAGGGGTCGAAAAATTAAAAATAATGGGTGACGTAATTTTTGAACGACCCCTAAGATGGTTCACGTCACTATCGATCTGAGTCAATCACTTCAAACAGTTCGATAATTTCCACGAAACTGAATATAGAAATTACCGGACAGAGGAATAGAGTAAAAAAGAACCAGCTTGAGAAAAATCTTTCGTACTTTGTGAGACCATACAAATATTTGTGATGAGTTCTCACGCGACAACGCCTGGATTCAGTGTGCGCCAAGCCACCCCGCGATCTAGTTCCGTTGTAACGCGCAACGCTCCAATTGCTTAAAACAAAAGTTCTCACCAGGGGTCGCGCTTTGACTCATACGTTACGGACACGCGGTCCAACAATCGACCCCTCGTTCTTTATCTCCACGATCTTCAGGTGTACCCAAGAGAAATAATTTCAACAAAAAAGTATAAAATCGATTGGAGCGTTGAGTTTGTCTAGGAAAGTAGCCGATATATCAGTATTTTATTGTTCAGCACGTAGCTCAACGATGAAAAATAGGGTAAGATGAGAGTTCTGCTGTGCTAAGGATAAACGCCTTATAAACGTTCAGGCGTTTCCAAATTTCCTACGATAAAACACCACTTTCCAGGTAAACTCATGAAGATTTTTCTTCCAATTTTACGGATAATTTTGTTCGCAATTTTACCCAAAGTTCCTGAAAATTTCTGGGGAAAATATTCAAAAATTTCCTAAAAATGAACATGTTAGTGAAGGAAATTTGGCAACTCCCGAATGTTCATACGGCGTGTTTCCTTAGTCTGGTAATGTTGCTGACCTCAGGAAAACGCTTAGGGTCGCATTCACAATCGCTCCTTACGCAGGTCCTTTCCTTAGGAAGCCCCATTTGGTTTACATTACCTATGAATGAGGGAGATTCAAAAAGATCCTTAAAGTAGCATTATAAAAGGGACAATTTTTGGCAACCTTCAGTGAAATTCAGCGGCACAACTTTGAAAATGGATCCTTGCAAATGGATCACAATGATTTGCCACTGCAAAAAGTACAAGACACAACTGAAAAAAATCTGATTCTGAAAAACTTTAAATGAGTTGCAAATCTACCTTCAGATTTACAAAACTCGCAATACATTCTAATTCGTATTTTGTAGTTTTTTTAGCTATAAATTCCCCTCATTAGTTCTGGGTCCCGTTCAAGGACCCATTTCAGACACCTGCAAATTCTTCATTACTTACCTAGCTGTTAAAACATGATTCTACGACACGCAGAACTGACTCATTCACAGCCAAGTTCACCTCCCTGTACAGCAGTGGCGTGGCAAGCTTCGCGATATATCGATTGATCTACCATTTAAACCTACGGAAAAGAATCAATAGACAGGGTGTTAGCAATGAACACCTTAATAATCGATTCCTTACCGTTAATTCAAATAGGAAATATCGATCATCGATCATCCACTGCCGTACAGATTGGACCTGAAGAGGCATATCACATCGACGATGAAACTATGAAAACACGTGCAAACTTGTTGCGGTGTTTCAAAATATCGGACTGTTCTTTTATTGTTTACATATTTAAAATAGAATTATTGGAAGCTTGTATGACGAATCCAGAAAATATCATGAAAAACGCAAAGAAAAATAACAACTGAAGGCAATTACCACGAATGAGATGATCAATTGAGAAAGCAGGTTATGACAGGAAATCTGTAATAGTATAGGAACACGTAATCCGTAGTCCACACTGAGAAAAAACTATGGTTATAATTACCATATTAGTGGTGTTCAATAGACTCTCTTAATTAGTAGTGGCCATAACCAATAACAGTGATATTTTTACCGGAGCAATCGTGATTTTACAAGTGTGCGGTAGTAAAATTGGATTACATTTTGCAATAAGGAACCACCATCCCTGGCTTTCTATAAAAGCACATATGGATTGCATTTTGCAAAAAGGAACCAGGGGCATTGCAATGTTGCTAAGATTGTGTAACTTCTTTTGTCTTGGAAGAAATACCTGATTATCCATCAACAGTTTCTATTTTACTCTCTAAAAGCTTTAAGTTTAAGACAAAAATTACCATGTAAATTTCATATTTCTCCAGGATTCCTTTCTGTAATTTTATTGCAAAGGATGAAGTTGCACAATCTTGCATCACTGCAATGCTTCTGGTTCCTTTTTGCAAAATGCAATCCATATCTGCATAGGAAACTAGTGGCAAGCATGTTGTTTCTAAAATGGGCCAGAAATAGTAGTTCCTTATTGCAAAATGTAATCCAATTACCATTTAATGGTAAAAATATCTCAATTATTGGTTATGGAAACTACTAATTAAGAGTTCGTATTGAACACCACTAATATGGTAATTATAACCATAATGTTTTCTCAGTGCACCACCGACACCCATCGCAAATATGATTCATCGATAATTTTGGCAACAATGGTTGCGTCGTGCGTTGCGATTTGTTGCAAGTCATTTGCCACTCGAGCTCAATAAATACGAACCAATATTTTATAATGGGATCAGGTTCATTTCTAAATGAGACCTGGGATACATTCTTTCTTAAGGCGTCCAAAGCTCACCAGAAAATGGACATGCATCCTTTGTAAAAAAAAGTGCGTTTAAATGTCCTGGAGGGTTCCGAGTAGGGCTCTGGCCAGAGGGGGCTAGCTAGCCAATGGGCGCCTGATTCCGGTGCCATTTCGTCGCTCCTCCGACGTAAGGGCTTATCTCTATTTTCACATGATCCCTGGCAAGCATAGAGCTGTATGGAGAACAGGGTTCACGTTGAAATTGAGGTACAATCTTAGGTCAGCCGAGCGATGATTTAGAGACGCTTTTCTCGGAAGAGGTACCTAAATTAAATTTTGAAGTATTTTAAAAGGGGCCCGGCTTCAGCCGCGCGATCATTAGATGTATGGAGGCTACTCAGTACAGGTACTTAGATGATTAAAGAGACACGACACTTGGGTCCCACACTCCCGCGCTCCACGATGCCGATAATGTACCTCTTGATAACTGCATGTAGGCGTGCGGTGAGAAAATGAGGGTTTGCAACGGATTTTTGTTTATATTTGACCTTTGCTTTTGAGAACTTACATTTCTGACCGTCCTTCACGGAGAGAAAAGAATCGTCGCAGATGAGAACTGCTCAACTCCGCCCGTTTGAATAGTAGCGCCAAACACAGCGCGGTCGGCTTGAGATGCATATTTGCGCCTACAAGAACGTGTGAATACCTCACGCATTGCGCCAAACACAGCACGATCGGCTCGATCGTCTTGAGGCGCATATTAGCGCCTACAAGACCGTGTGAATACTTCAAGCATTGCGCCAAACACAGTACGGTAGCCGGTCGGCTCGGTCGGCTTGTGTACGCGTACTTTACGCATTGCGCCTACATCAAGGTGCGCGCTTTATCGTTGAATATTCGTAATTTTTTAGGTGTTGGACCTACCGCCTGCGGTGTGCACAGTTTCTGAGCAGTGTACACCGCATGTGACATACACCAGTGTACGCGCAAATGAAATAAAAAGAACGAAAATGCAGTGTTAAAAAGAATGGTGTTTCCTCTCCTGCAAATAAAGAAACCTCGTCTTCAAACCCTAGCGCCAGCACAGCTGTACTCTGCTATTCGATTTGAGGTGAGTGTGTAAAAATCTAACCATCTATTATAGCAACTATCGGCTATAACGACCGGAAAAGGCCGGTCACTTCAAGGCCGTTGTATTCGATTTCCACTGTAGTTATCAAAATAATTGGATAGCTTTGATTCAAAAGTGATTTATAGAAATTTCCCCTCCTTTCCACGCAACATAACCAAAGGTGCTTCAAGCGGTGGCAAATCTCGAAAGTTAGCAACACAGTTTTTCCTCCATTGAAATGTGTGTAAAACAATCGATTCCTCGAGAGGTAGCCTGCCTCACCTATAATCGATATTTTTGATGGATTTAAATGGAGTAAATACAGTGTTGCCAACTTGCAACATAGACACTAACTTCAAGTTCAGCTTAATTCTTGGGACAAGCTCCTGTCGCATAATTAGGCAATAAAACCACCTAAAAAATTTTAATTCTTGGACTTGTTATGTGGAGAATTTGAGGCGTTTCAACATAAATCATGCGAGGCAGAGAGAAGCATTCGTCACACGAGGAGTAATGGAGACACCAAGTTCCCGTGATATTTAGGTCACAACGATTAAGAGGATTAATAATTATGCGCAGATTAGGTGTATTATTTACTTTCTGAGACTGAGGGTTGCCTTTAGAATTGAACAATTAGTTCAAAACTCAGCTGCATAAGAAATTGAACAAATAAAGCAAGAAAAAACACGATCTTATTTAAGATTAGTCTAGAGAAAGGAACGCCTTTTTCATTGTACCCGTCTCTCGGGTCCCCCGCATTTCACTAACCAACCCAAGTATATAGCATTTTACAACGGCAAAATTGCGATATTTTGAGATTAAGTCGCAATTTTTTGCGATAAAATCTCTAGGATCATCAACATCTGAGCGATTATCCTGAATCTTGTCGCAATTTTGTCTCTATAAAATCACGTTTGATAGAATCGAAATTTTATCACATTTCATCACAACTCTTTGTTCGATAATATCGCTATTGCTCGCAGTCGATCAAATCGAGATTTTACCGAAATTTTTTAACCGGTAACATATTGTCATAATTGACGCACATTGACTAAATCGCGATACATTCTCTGATCAAAACTCATCTTATCGCGATCACTGCTACTTGGGCAAGGAATTATTTCAATTGCCCGTCCTTAGCAGTAATTTTCCTCTCCAAAATCATATCCAAATCTTAAATCGATAGAAATCAGGGTCGACGATTGGCGTTGATCTATTTTCAACTTTAGCATGCGAATCGGCTCAAAAATAAAATCAACCAAACGGAAAATGCTCAAGTAGATTTTTCATTAATTTATAACATAAACTTTGAAATGGCACCGTATCCATCGAGTAATACGTGTAAATTTAACGAGAAAACATCAATTTCAATGCTTGATTTTTGGTCCCGTTAAATGCCCCAATAGATCCGCTCCCTGATGCGTGCCCTACTTTAAAATCCGCGGGAAACCTCAAGATGGTTGATAATGCTGCCGTGCTAAGGAAAAACGCCGTATGAGCCTTCAGGCGCAGGCGTTGCCAAATTTTCTCCGGCGAGTCACTAATTTTCAGGAAAATATGCGAATATTTTTCTGCCAATCTCCCAGATAATTTTTTTTTGTAATTTAATTTTAAGTGTCTGAAAATTTCAAGGAAAAATATTCATAATTTCCCTCAAAACCAAACATTTTATCGAAGGAAATTTGGCAACTCTCGAATGTTCATACAGCGTTCTTCCTTGGCACAGCAGAATGATGCGATGAATATTTGTCCTTTGTTTCTTTCGTCCCATGAATCTGCGTAATTCGTTCCAATAATCATGGATCTCCATCCTCTCTTATCCAATTATGACGCGTCTTGAGCCAGGAGCCGTTATTTGAGCTCTCGCATGGTCGAAAGCAGAGTCCTTGAAAAATTAAGGTCAGAGTCTGACCTCCAACGATTTTCTCCCGCCCGCAGGTCAACCGCTGATTGTGTGTGAGCAATCGTGCTGGAGAGTGCAAGTGCATCTCTTCGGAGACAACATTCTACGAGGAAATGAATGTCGCAGGCCAATCAAGATAGAAAAAAACTAATTAAGATCCTTGCTGATAGCTCTGCTTGGATCATCCCATGAAAAATTACTTTCAGCTCGCTGGTTGTTGAAATTGGTAGACGAAGCTATAGACAAAGGAGACAAAAGGGACATGAAGGGATCCTATCGGAAACAGGTGGCTCCCATGGAAAAAGAAGGTAGATACTAGACTAACTAACGGCAACCCACGAGAAACCCTACACTTAGTCGATACAGTAATAACAATTTAAGAAGGCTAATTTTCACACAAATACCGCCAAAACGTTTCGGCTTAAAACTCAGCCTTTCTCAATAGGATAAAAACAGTAAAATTTTTTAAAAATCCAAGAACTCAGTGCTTGGTTGTTCTTTTCAAAGCGAGAAAAATGTTGTTATCTACCACAATTATAACAACATTTTTCTCGCTTTGAAAAGTACAGACAAGTACTAAGTTTTTAGATTCTTAAAATTGTTTACTGTTTTTATCCAACTTAGGAAGGCTGAGTTTTCAACCGAAACGTTTTGGTGATTTTTATGTGAAATTTAGCCTTGTTGCCCACTGTTTAAATTGTTATTATTGTATATCTTGCCACGGGCTGCGGAGCATCAAACACATCTGTTAGTCGATCGTTTTCTCTCTTAGTCTATAGTAGGAACCAACCATTTCAACCAATAGGATCGCTCCATACTCCCTATGTCTTCTCTGTCTATAGCTTTGTCTATCAATTTGAACAATTAGCCTGCAGATGAGAGCATTTATTTTTTTCAATTCGTCGCCTCTCGGACATGAGGGTGCATTTCAGTTTCCTCGTATGCCCCGTTTTACATGTAAATACATGCTTTCTGGGGCTCATGCTGAAATCAAGATATGCCCTTGTGTCAGAGGAGCGACCAATTGTGACCATTCACGAGAAAAGGGACCATTTTACGTAGAAGTAAGATTTTCAGCAGAATGGTTTTTGTCGAATTTGCGCAGAAAATCCGATTTTGAAAACAAAAATTCTCTGTATTCAGCCTTTTCATGGCACAACTAGGGTTTTAAATTGTATACTTAATTCCTCTTGGCCACGGGCGCTGTCGTGTCTCTTCCAATCTGTAGATTCTCAACACAGTTTGTCATTTGCATAAGAGAGGGGGATGGGGGCGAGGAAACAAACAACACATTATAATTATCTCCCTAGTGTCCTAAAAAATAAACTGCCAGAGGACCAGTTAATTTTCGTGGCAATAAAGGCTGCGAAGCTGCGTATAAATCTGCATTAACTGGATTTTTCTCGAAACTCCGTTTCTTGAACTGCAGCGTTGAGCGGCCGTTACTCCGCATTGGTTAGTCATTTAAGGAGAATTTCCGGTCAAAAATGTTTGTAGAATACTCTTTAATGCCCCGGCAACAATCCAAGGAGCACAGGTTGCAATAAATTGCAATTACATGCTAAAATTAGTGCTACTGCATCTGCGCGTTGTGCATGTTGTATATTCACTAATGGAAGGGGCTTCTATATTGAAATTGAGCGCTACAACATTGAAATAAGTTGCAATGTTTTTTGCAATGCACATTGCCTACCTTTCTCGCACATGGAATTCATTTGCATTGATTAAAATGGGCATTTATGGACTAAACAATGTAACAATTATGCAATTTCGTGATGAAATAATTGTAATCATATTGCATTAAATTGCAAACTTATTTCAATATTTCGTTACGGTGTGCCACTTGGGAATTCTTCATAACTTAAGTTTTCGTGGACTGAGGTTCCCCTCCCTTGAATGGTTATAATCCGTCTTATTCCCCTCTCTTTTATTTGCATCTCTCCTTCCTTCTAGTCATCTTTGGGTAAGATCAAAAGAACCATGATGGCTTCTCGCCTTTTTGTCATCTCTAGCTACTTTTCTGGCCAACAAATTCAGAATCGCAGACCGCAGTCCCGAGTAGCGGTGATCGCGATAATAAGTTGCAATTTCAGCGGGAAATGTATCGCGATTTTATTGACGTCGATTATTGCAATATATATGTTATCGGATAAAAAATCACGATCTCATCCCAAAAATTTGCAATAAAATCGCGATTTTATCGACAGCGATATAGCGCAATATTATCGAACAAAACATCGTGATATATTGAGTTGAAATTTCGATTTTATCGAAAGCGATTCTATAGACATAAAATTCTGACAAGATTGGAGATAATCGCAAATCTGTTGATAATCCTATCGACTTAATCGCCAAAAAATCACAGAGGAGGGGAACTTAATTTCAAAATATCGCGTTGATTTCCGTTGAAAAACCGTTGAAAAACCGTTGAAAAATGCCACTTTGGGTCATTTACATTGAGACAGGTCGTGGTCGAACAAATCTGCAGTTAGATTGACGCGAGTGAACTTTCGATTACCGTTTTTCGAAGAGAGTTGTCGGCACATGAAGGTCTCTGATCCGGCGGAATTGCGCTGTTTACGTCCCGCTATTTCATCTCCCTCCTGACATAAAAGCGTAACTACATTTTGTAATGAGCCTCGTCGCCCATATAACTCAATGCTTTTCCGGGCTCGCCTCAATGTATTGTTACGCCCTTTTGTCGACCGAGTGAGATTCAACCCTGCCCCTTTGACGAGCTCTCGCATTCTGCCGCGCTGAGGAAAAACGCCGTATGAGCCCTCAGGCGTTGCCAAATTTCTGTTGGTAAATCACGAATTTTCGGGAAAATTTGTAAATATTATTCTTCCAATTTTTCAGGTAATTTTATTCGCAATTTTACTTAAAGTTCTTGAAAATTTCTCGGAAAAATATTCATAACTTACCACAAGAACAAACATTTTATCGAAGGAAATTCGGCAACTTTGGAATGTTCATACGGCGTTCTTCCTTAACACGGCAGCATTGGCGTCCTCCTGCTGCAGTAATTATGCAACCGGGCAAGCTCCCGATGATAATGATGAAAACGCACGTGATGAAAATATCTATTATGATCCTATCCTAGACCCGGTTTATTCGGTAGACAACCAACAATTAAGCCAAAATATTTGATCGTTGCGTGCTGCCGATCGCGGCTCCAAAAAAAGAAGACGAACTGGATGGAAGCATGGCCCAGGAGGGTAATCAAAGCATGTTTAAGGCGAAGTGACGCCAGTCTCACATGGAAGATTAATGGGTGCAAAGTGATTTGGGACTTGCCAAAAGGTCATCAGAGCGCACCTCTGCCCAAATACTGCCGCGCTAAGGGAGAACGCCGTATGAAAATTCGAGAGTTGCCAAATTTCCTCCGATAAAATGTTCATTATTGAGAAAAGCTATAAACATTTTTCCTTGAAGTTTTCAGGATCTTTACCAGAGGCTGCGAGAAAAATTATCTGAAAAGCCGGAAGGAAAATATTCAGAAGTTTTCCAGGGAATTCGTGTTTTATGAGAGGAAATTTGGCAACGCCTGAAAGTTCATAAGACGCTCTTCCTTAGCACGACAGGATAGAGGCAAGGCGTTGATTATTTTGAGAGCTGCAGTTGATCGTGAAGGTACTTGCTCGAATTTCAGCTGGCTCGATGGTTACAGCCGTCGCTGTCATCCGGGATTCCTATTTTTTCCCGCATAGCACGGTCCCTGCTTTATATTTTTTTGCAGTCTCTAGTCGAAGCATAAAAGTGTGGTGCTTACCGTGGGCAAACTGCAGCTTACTGAAATTGCATTCGAACCCTCAGTAGCCCTTCTGGCATTAATCTAATCGGGCTACTATTCGATTTCGTATCTGTCACGCAGCAGAGCTTTGTGATTTATGATACGCACCTCCGTGTTTTTCAATGGGTGTGACCATAACTTAAATCCGTGGAGTCGAGCATTAACGAGCTATTCATCCAGGATTACCAGGATCTTGCCTTGGAACCGCAGTTTGCGGTCATGCTACACGATTTCTACAAAAATGTCTGCATCTGGAAAATTTCTCGCGGTGCCTTCGCCGACATGAATGAAACCCCTTTTTAAAAGTTCCTTGGAAACAACATAGCTATCAAGTACTATGAATTAGATAGACTCAAGGCTGATTGATGACGATTGATTTGGTCAGATTCAGAGCGTTATAAAAACTCACTCATTTTCTCGAGCGCAACGTTGGTAAAAATTGGCGATAGAAGCTGCGTTTCAAAATACCATAGGAGTTCTTAAGGCCGACTAAAGAGGGCTATTGAAAATCAGATAGCTGGCTGTAGAAAGCGGAGCAAATCATATAGCCGGGCTATACGAAGCTATAAAAAAGTATACAGTCGGGCTATAGTTCCTATCGCCGGGCTTTTACACTTTATCGCCATTGGCTATAAAAGGCTTTAAGAAATTGTGTAGAAATTCGTGTGCTTTGGAAATCATTAAGTTTGATACGGAATTACCTTAATATTTACAAAACACACATTATATTTTCCTTTAAAACATTTTTTTATCCATCAATTAACATGAGAATAATCCATACAGAGTGTGCAAATATTTCAAAATCATGAGTTGAAAAACGCTGACTCCGCGAGACTAAATATTGGAGCCTAACACAAAGCGGAGCGGCGACGCACTGGCGCCTACAAACCTAACTTACTTAGGATGCTACTAGGATACTTCACGCATTGCGCAATGCGTTTCCCTGTTAGGTTTGAAGGCGCCAATGCGCGTTTTGCGCTGGCTGCCCGCCTGCCGCGCTGCAGCGTGCCACGGCGTCTGAAGCAACTATTTCACACCAGATGTATTGCACAGTATCATGAGAAATTGAAGGCGCTCCAACATATTAAGAATGACAGGCATCCATCAAAAGCACGGAGCTTTCCTCGCGAAATAAATCAAGATACTACGGCACAAAAAGAGAGCGGTAGTCCAAAAACTAACTAAGTCCTAGTATCCGTATTTCGTAACGTTTAGCATAAAATTTATCGTCTGGCTGTTGCTTAATCGCCATCGGCTATAAAAGGCTATAAGAAATTGTGTTGCCGGCCACAGAAGCTATTGGAAATCTTACAGCCAGCTTTAGGTCCATGGTATTTTGGAACACATATTCTATTCCCAATTTTTACCAGGGAAATGAAAATCCTCTGAAATGTTGTATGGAGTTTTTTGGTGGTTCAGAAAAAATTGCCTGACATTTTCCATGTAAAATATGCACCCTTTAATGAAATGTCTACAGTTACGGATAAAGTAAAGTTCAAAATGAAAATTAAAGACACTTGCAGCTTACCAGCCTGACCACCCTATTTTAGTTTCAAGCGGATTTGCAAAGGGGCAAAAAATTGTAATGTTTGACAGAACTTGGTCTCAGACATTATTAAAAAATATTTAAAATCAAATCGGGTCGGAAAAGGCTCAAGTCAAGAAAGTTTCATTATTTGTATTTGAGTAGGTTCTGCGCTTGCTGCTTGTAATACACATTCGATACTCTTTCAGCAACAATATTAACACTATAGAAAATTTTATCCCGCAATCCCAGCGAGGGAAAATTGAAAAAGACAATAAATCTTTCCCTGTTAGCAAAGAGGACTTATTAAACAGTCTTAAGCCCCAGATCATACGTTTCTAAACTCTTTGCATGCATATTCCTCTAAACGGCACCTATTAAAAACATATTCTCGCAACATCATACAATTTTTCATTCCAGCAGAAGAAACCGTTCAGTGTAAACTGCTCATTTTCGCGGCGTAAACTAGAGTGTAAGCGGGGAGCTATGTGCGTGGTTTGCGTCACAGCATGCGTCATGTGCGCGTTTATAAGTGGTGCTTTCGCGATTATGCCATTACGAGTAAATGGCGGGCAAGCATCTCGCTACTCAAGCCCTCCCGGCTCCATAACCAAATTGCAGAAACACGCCATCCTGTATACTGCCGTGCTAAGGAAGAACGCCGTATGAACATTCGGGAGTTGCCAAATTTTCCTTAATAAAAAAAGTATTTTTGACGCAATTCTTACATAATTTCCCTTGAAATTTTCAGATATCGACGGTGAAACTACCAAACCACGTATCTCGCTTTGCGACGTCGCAGACTTCCTGTCTTACTTTATTTTTTAAATAAATAACTACTGAACGTCCAGTCTTGAAAATTTCTGTGATTTTTCCTCTTCGTGCGGAGAAAATTCTGTGAAAATTTCAAGGAATGATATTGATTTGGTCTACTTTAAAAAAATAAAATGTGAGCGTAGATTTTTAAACACCGCAATCGAGATACGTGGTTTGGTAGTTTCACCATCGATATTTTAGATTAAATTGAGTTCAAAACTGTCCAAAAATCCTGGGGAAAAATAGTTACAATTTTCCCAGTACATTCGATTTCTATCGAAGGAAATTCGGCAACGTCTGAAGGCTCATTCGGCGTGTTTTCTTAGCACGGCAGTATAGCCTGTCGCTGAACACGAGGACGGTTCGAATCTATTTGTCGCGTAGTCCGACACCAGCGCCTTTCGGTCGGTATCCCGGGCGTGCGTTCGACAATACGCATCATACTTATTTGGGTTTTACGCTAGAATCCTTACTTTCCACCTACTTACGTACCGCCACCACGGCCGTGTCCCGGCATCAGGCGCTTGACACTTACCACTCATACCGATTTGTAAATCGAGATCATCTGACATTTAAAGAGTGCCCGCGTTTTATTGCCTCTTACGGACATCCCTGAGTCAACATGTTACGCGTTCGTGCGCAGAATTCGCGTCGGTCACCGATAAGTTCATCAAAACAACTCTCGATTGCACTCGACTCATTAACGGAACTCCTTGGCCGACTGCCGCCTTCGGCCAATGCCATTTCAATTTTTATTATTAGCGCCACAATGGGGTATCTTATCGTCGGGCTCTACAATCTACATCCTGAGGTCCACTCGTTGGCTGACTAGGATACACGCAGGGAAAATAATTATGTATAATAGAAAAATTTCGTCGCTCTCTGCAGTAAGGGCGTATCTCAATTTCTCCGTGAACCCTGGTCTTCATATAACACTATGATTTCGGGGGCTTGTGTGGAAATCGAGATGGAGACGGAGAGG